>CM062819.1:1567837127-1568437127 GCA_031772625.1 Pinus tabuliformis | reverse complement strand
AAAATTGAAATGATTCAAAACAGAATGGTACGGAATCATCTTGTATCATTTGATCATATGGGCTAGCTTCCAAGTCTTCATTTGCAACTTGACAATCAATGGCATTCGGAGGTTGCAAATCTTGAACAAAGATTTCATTGCCCTCTAGATGGTCAAGATCAAAACTTGTCGACAGTTGTTTTCTAATTGTATGAAAGTTGTCTCTGATGAACTGAAACGAAGCAAAACAAAAAGGAAAAGATCCTTCACTTACTTCAAAATTTGCTACACTTTCCTTCTCACTTCCATAGCTGATATCTAATGGCTAATCACTGTATTCGAGCTGCTGAAAATGAACTCCCTCCTTCCACAAACTAGCTGTTGGTCTCTCTACAAGATTAGCTTCTGTTTGGAGAACATAATCATCATCATACTGATCAAACTGAGGCAAATCATCAGTATAAAATACATGATCAAGCATGCATGTCATATCAACAGATCTCTCTTCTCCAAGATGATCTATAAAACAATCATTATCAAATTTATGACAACTGGGATATGAAAGAAAATGTTTTGGATCAGCCACTTGTTCCTCTTCAATCAACGAGCCATGGTCTTGAACATCATACTCATTCCTTGTGGTGATATTTTGCATCATCTCTTCCATTGCACTTACCAATATGTCGAGCTTTACCTCTAAAGATGTTGATTCCTTTGGATATATGTTCTTCCTCTCTTCTTCCTTCAACTTTGCCCTTCTAATCAACAAATGAGCCTCTACATCTGCTGCACTGTTCTACATCTCTTCAAGTGTTGCAAGATTTCTTTCCCTCAGCTGAAACTCCATTTCCAGGTCAAAGGAACTTAAGTAGTGCAAGAGAACAGATCTAGGAGGAGGTCTTATATCAACCAACATCGAAAAATAGACTTGGTTAAATCTGGCAGAAAATTGTTGTACTGTCTCCCCTAGCAGTCTTTTCAGCTGGTTATACTCTTTTATAATCAAGAAAGGGTTCTGTCTGATCATCCACTTGTCAAGGAAAACTTTGACGAACTGTTGGAAATCTGAGATGCTTGCATCAGGCAAGGTTTTGAACCAACTCTTGACTTTGCCTTGCAAAGAAAGAGTAAGAAGCCTAATACTGACATCTTCTTCATCAACTTCAAAAAGGTCAAGAAAAGACTCAAAATTCAATACATGTCTCTCAGCAGTGATGTTGTCGCGTTCACCATCAATTCTTGGTAGATATAGGTCATGATTTTTAGGGAAAGCATGGGATATAGGAGGTAAAATCAGTGGCTTGTATCGATCTGGAATTTTACAAGGTATAGGGGTATGTACAGAAGGTGTAGAATCAGTCTTGGTCTCTTGAGACTCATCTGTTTGAAGACGATCATCACAAAATTTAGAAGAAACGTATTGATCAAGATCAAAGGCATGCGAACATTTTGTATTCACAATCTTCAAAGGGAAAGAATCAAATGCAAGTCTGGGATATTTTCTCAAATACAATATACTTTGTAAATCTTTCCTGAAATTCTCGGGAAAAGAGAAGAAATAATTTATAACAAAGAACATAATGTCTTGGATGAAATTCCAACTTGAATACCTGAGCTTTCCATATTGTCCTTTCATGTTTCTTCTGGTCAGGTTCATCCTCCAGTGGAGTCTTTGGATTTGATCTTGAAACTGATTTAGAGTCGCCAGGTGAATGATTTTAGCCTTGCTGTGTCTGATCGTTGTCCACCATCAACAACCAGATCTAAACTTGATTACATTTTGCTGAGGAACACAAAACTAGGTTCCCTAGCGGAGTCGCCACTATGTTACAGCCTAAATCTACCTCAGGCTAAGAAAGGTAGATCTAAGGTAACATCAAACCACGCTTAACCTGGTAGTTAGCCCTACCAGGTCGGGAGAGGGCTCTTTCCTTGTAAATCTCAATGAAAATATATCATGGAAGGGTTGAGATGACTGATATAAAAACTAATTTTAGGCTAGGTATATGCTCAGAGGAATTTTGATTGATTTTAATGGTTGGTTGCTGGATCAGATGAGGAAGGCAGCTTTGGGTCCGGGAAATCAACTCAGATTTGTAGAGGTTTCTGTGGGGTGAGGTATGAAAGTGTCTTAGCACTTTGAAATGAGTGCGATGGTGAGTCTAAATACTGTTGAGGAGCTGGAGAGGGCATGCAAGTATCATGAGTTCTCTTCAAACAGTAGAAAACATGTAAAACTAAATAAAACCCAAGGTAGAGCACTGAAACACCAATGAATTCCACCTTTCAAACTTGATTCATTTAGCTATGCAGAAAGAGAGAGATGATGGCACACATAGACATAAGTTACAGAGAAGAAAACAATGCTAATTCACATCACCACAAGAATCCCACAAAATGTTGCAAAACCCTGGTTTATTTCCTTGCCAAACTGCAGAAGTGATGTACAATACTGCTCAATGCATCAACAAGAGTCCAACCTTGACAAATGACTAAGAAAGTACAAGTATAGGCATCAATCCACCCATGATAGCCATCAGGGGTCGAATCCATGAGTCTAGGAGCTGTTTCAACAAGATCTAAACTAGGAATTGAAAAATAGGCAGTGGAACAACTTGCCTCTAAAACTATGGAAACTGATTCATTCAGTTCAAAACCACCTATAACTGATGTATCTACCTCCTTAAGTCAATTTTCATCATTTTTACATCAAATTACATCAATTTGCATCAATTTACATCATGAATTTGACCATGAGAGAGAAAAAGTCAAACTGATAGAAAACTAGGTGAAAATTTTGAGTTTTGAGCAAAATTGGCAAAATTTTCTCCTATGCGTAGTGCCGCTAATTCTATGTGTAGCACTTTTTCCAGGCCAGTTTTGGAAGGCTTTCCGAAGTCCAAATCAGGTGTAGGATAGCTCATTGGAAAGCGTGGTGAGTCTACTTTATGGGAAAACTTGAATTTTTTTATTTGGAGTTCATTTTCCCCTCCAAAAATGTAATCTCCCAAGACTACTTCCTGTGTGGCAAAAAAGTGGTAGAGAGGGCATTTTTTGGGTGTTTTTTGCCCTTTTGGAGACCTAAAACTTGTCCAAAATTCTCAGCCATTTCTAAGCATGCATATTTTTTCATGCTGATTCCAAATATGTAAGCCATTTTTCAAGAAGATGCCTCCATGAAAAGCGTAGCGCCGCACCTGTTGGAAAAGCCTGTGTTAAAAATTTCTATGCGTAGCGCCACTGATTCTGTGCATAGCGCCGTTTTAAGATCAAGTTTTGGAGGCCTTCCTAGTGTCCAAATTGGGTGCAAGATATCTTGTTGGAAATATTATTAAGTCTACTTTCCAAAAAAACTTGAATTTTTCAGTTTGAAGTTTATTTTCCTTATCAAAAGTCAAATCTCCCAAGACTGGCCAAAATGTGCAAAATGAGGCTGCCTAAATGCAGAGTGCTGTTGTAGTCAACTTTTGAAGGTCTTCCTCAACTCCAAATTGAGCTCATGATAGCTCATTGGAAAGCTATTTGTGTCTAATGATTATTTAACTCATCAAGTAAGTCATTTGGCCAACCAAGCTAGGAGAAATCTTGATTGTCCTAAGGTCACTCCAGAGGTGCAACAACTCTCCTGAGGCAACTATATTTTTGACATTTCTCTAAAACCATGACACCTGTGTAAAAAGTGAAGGAGGTTTTTCTTCCTTGGCCTATTATGGAAAAAAAAATATCTCATTTTTCCCAAATTCATTTTTTCTTGCTGAGAAACATCATTTGAGTGAAACCTATCCCGATGTGTGGAACAGGGGATTTGTCGAAATGAAGGGGATAAGGGGCGTTTAAATTCTTGAGGAAATTTTTGGAATTAGGGAGGGATGTTAGGAAACAGGGGAAAGTGTAATTTCAAAGATTGAGTGAGGGGAAGGGGTCCAAAAGGGCTAAACACAAGCCTAGCCTTGTCAAATTGTAGCAAGAAACTAGGGTTTGTGGGAAAATGAGGAATTTGAGGGATATCAGTGACAGGAAGTGTTTAATAAGGTAAATTAAGGATAGGGAAAGGTCTATAAACATCAGGAAACAAGTTTTGTTGATTATTTGACCATCCAAGAGAAATTACCTTCAAAACCCTAGGAGAGGGAAATGAGCCTTATCTAAGCACAACTGAAGTACGAACAAGGTGTAAAATGACCCTTTGAAACTTGAAATGATGATGACAACTCTCTGAATGATGATACACTTAGATGAATGGTGACATGGACCGACATTTGAATCACTTTGAAAGGAGTGAAAACAAATCCTAGACCTAATACCTAGTGACCAAATTTTACTTGAAACCACACTAAAATGACAAAATTTGACTTTGACACCCTAAGACCACTTTGTAAGAGCATATTTGATCATTGGTGGAAGGCTTCAAAGACTAATGCTAACACATGGGATTATGGCCCACTGAAAAGGCTTTACAGGCATGGATTAAATATAACTGGAAACCAAAAGGAAGCATTGACCTACATCTTGGGTCTAAGGGTTTCTTTACGGTAGTCTTCACAAATATTGAGGACAAAGACAGGGTGTTTGAAGGAGGGCCCTACTTCTATGCAGCAACAGGCCTTTACATGCGACTGTGGATGATGAATTTTGTCCCTGAGAGAGAAACATTCACTTCTGTCCCGGTCTGGGTAAGACTCTACTCGCTACCCCTTGATTATTGGCAAACGGAATTGTTATCTGCTATAGGAAACAAATTAGGGCGTTTTTTCAAAGCTTTTGAGGCCACCAAAAGGGGAAAGTACACTTCCTTCGCAAGAATATGTGTGGAGATGGATCTCTCTGGAGCTCTACTGGATGAGGTCATTTTAGAAGTTTTTGATGAAGAATGGGTGCAAACAGTAGACTATGAACATATTCCTTTTAGATGCCGGAAATTCCATGAGCATGGGCACCTATTTAGAGACTGCCCTCTTAGTAAAATAGAGAACAAAAGTAAAGCGAACACAATGAAAGATACTGAAGGCTTTCACAAAGTGGCACATAGAGGAAAAGGGGGCAAAAGGGGGCCAAAGCAACATCAAACAGAAGGACCACAGACTAATCTAAATAGGTTCCAAGTTCTCGAAGAAGAAGAAGAGATAACAAAGGTAGATCAGGTAATGGAAGGAAGCCCATAGGAGAAGGAGAAAGAGGAAGACACAATACAAATACACGATACTAACAAACAGAAAGAGACTATGCTGAGTAATGTTGAACCAGAGATGGACCAAGAAATGACCTAGAGTGAGATGGAAATGGAGGATCATGAATTGCAGGAGATTCTTGACAGGGAACACCTAGATCTGGAAGGGTTCTTGAAACAGGGGACCATGAGTGGGGTAGACTCATTACCACCAGAAGAGTTTAATAGGGTACAACAGCTGTTCCTATGGAAAACTTAGGCTAAAGGGCTGGACAGACAAAGAAAAAATGAAAGGCAGGGCAACGAAGGTGTGAAAACCATGAAAATCACACTGGGACTAGCACCCAGAAATCTAGGAAAGAAAAGAGGTAGGAAAAAGCAGAACGAGTTATTGATGGAATGTGGAAAGCTAATGATAGATTCAGGTAAGATGAAAGATCTAACCAGCTACTCCTTTACAAATCTTTAATAATGAAGTTTACATCTTGGAATATCAGAGGTCTAGGTAGCAAAAGAAAACAAAGAATTCTTAGTAATAGAATGAAACAAGAAGCTCTGGATATGATCTTTATCCAGGAAACTAAATGTTCCATTCAAAAAGTAAGAGAAATTCACAACAAATGGCTCAATCGATTTGAGTTTCTAGAAGTTAAAGCAGATAACATAGCAGGGGGCATACTCACTCTTTGGAACCCCCAAAATATTGGTATAATAGATGCTGAGGCATCTAGAAATTATTTATCAGTGGTTATACAGCCAGTGGGAGATAGGGAGACCTATCTGGTCACGAATGTATATGGCCCTCAAAGAATGGATGACAAAATTAGGTTTCTAGATTCTCTTATGGAGCTCAGAGACAGACATGTTGATGTACCATGGATCTTGTGTGGGGACTTCAACATGATCAAATCACTTTCAGAGAAAAAAGGGGGAACCAGAACTTTAAGTAGAGACTCTACAACTTTTCAAACTTTTATAGATAATATGAAGCTTGTTGACACTGACATGAGTAATGGTCGCTTTACTTGGAACAATAAAAGAGGAGGAGAGTCTCAAGTAGCCTCAAAGTTAGATAGATTCATAATCTCATAGGATATTATGCTCACCAACAAGGAAATGATAGTGAGAATTCTACCCTTTGGAGGCTCGGACCATTGGCCTATTCAACTGGAGGTTCAGGGCATTGGCACCCCTAAGAACAAACCTTTTAGATTTGAGAGTATCTGGCTCACCCACTCGGACTTCATCAGCAACATTTCAAAATGGTGGAAAGAAGACCTGCATATTCAGGGTACAAGTATGTTCTTGCTTCACAAAAGACTTAGGCACATCAAGCTCAGACTTAAAGATTGGAACATGAATGAATTTGGTGATATTTTTACAGCAAAAAAGCTGTGGAGGATAAAACGCGGGAACTAAATCAAACCCTTATCACAAATGGCTTTGATAAAGATAGAAATTACCAAGTCACCAAACACCATCAAGAATGGGAGAATTTATGTCAACAAGAGGAAATATTTTGGTGACAAAAATCCAGAGTTCAGTGGCTGAAAGAAGGGGAGCATAACACCAGATTTTTTCACAGATCTACCATAGCGAACAGATCTCATAATAGAATCTCCTCGATCAAGGATGAGGGCGGTCATATTCATAATTCCCATGAAGAAATAGAAGAAGTGCTAGTTCAAAACTTTCATGGAATAATACTGGAAACTATTTCAAATAGGGAGCATTTTATCAAGGATTTATTAGGGCATATTCCTAGACTGGTTACAAGAGAGGATAATTTTAATCTTAATAGGCCAGTGACAGAAGAGGAGGTTAGTGAGGTCATCAAAGAAATGCAGAATGGTAAAGCACCAGGCCCTGATGGTTTCAATGTGGATTTCTTTAAAGCTTGCTGGAATATAGTTAAACATGATATTTTGAACGTAGTGGAAGACTCCAGGTTGAATAGAACTATTTTGAAGGCACTCAATACTTCCTTCATCACCCTGATCCCCAAACAGGATAATGCTCAGACTCCAGATAGGTATAGACCCATAGCCTTGTGCAATGTGGTTTATAAGATAATATCCAAGGTTGTTGCCAACAGACTCAAACCACTTCTTCCTTCTCTAGTTTCTGTGGAGCAATCTGGATATGTGGAGGGCAGGAAAATTCTCAATAACATCATTCAAGTGCATGAGGTGGTGCACTCTTTGACATGCAATAGGAAGGCTGGTATGATTATGCAATTGGACCTAGCCAAAGCTTATGATAAGCTGAATTGGACCTATATAAGGAAGGTCCTTATTGCTTTTGGGTTTGATCATAACTGGGTTAGATGGGTCATGGCCCTAGTAACTTCTTCCAGCTTCTCAATTCTGGTTAATGGTTCTCCTTCCAAGACCTTTACTCCTTCTAGAGGCCTCAGACAGGGTGATCCGCTCTCACCCTTTCTCTTCATCCTCATGATGGAAGGACTGGGTCGGTATATCAAGCATGCCAAAGAAGATGGTAATATCAAAGGCCTCCAACTTTCAGAGAATGGTCAGGCTTTGACCCATCAACAATTTGTTGATGATACTATGCTGCAAGGAATCCCCATGGTCAAAGAAGCTTTAGCGTACAAGCATATCCTATCTGACTTTGCCATGGCTACAGGTATGGAAGTTAATCTCTCCAAATCTAAGATATTTTTCTTTAATACCAATATTTCTATTCAGAAAAATATCTCTAGGATTCTAGGCTTTCAAAGGGATGTCCTCCCCTCCAAATATTTGGGAGTTCCTCTTACTAATAAGCCTTTGCACAAGGGCATCTGGGAGCCAGTGATCAATAAGATGCAGGATAAAATCAGGAAATGGACCTTTAGATCTTTAAACTTGGCTGGTCAGTTAGTGCTTACAAAAGCTGTTCTCCAATCAATTCCTGTCTTCATGCTATCTGCCCTTCCAGCTCCAAATGGAGTTCTGCATCATTTTAGAACCATTCAAAGAGACTTTCTTTGGGGCAAGGGGGAGGAAAGAAAGAAATGGGCCTTGGTAGCCTGGGAGAAGATCTGCAAACCTAAAAATTTTGGGGGTCTTGGACTGGATGATCCGGAAGCACTGAGTAAAGTTTTAGGGGTGAAATTATGGTGGCGCTGGGTAAAAGAACCAGAGGCACAGTGGGCTAGAATATGGAAAGAGAAATATGCTAGCAATTGGCAAGATAATGATCTAATAAGAATGTCTGGCATCATTAAGGGCTCACATATCTGGAATAAGGCCTGGGGAAATAGAGGTTTAGTACAAAAAAACAGCTTCTGGGAAATCAGAGATGGTGATCTTGCTTTGTTTTGGGAGGACAAATGGCAACAAGAACCTACACTGTTAAGAGAGAACCTTATGGACCTCAAGAAAGAAACAGATACCAAAATATTATTTAAGGTAAAAGATTTTTGGGATCAAACCAACAGTGAAGGAAAATGGAGAACCTGGAAAAAGATGGACTACAAGGAAGATAGCCCACTGAAAGCCAAAGCTGAGGCACTTCTGACAATGTTGGAACAAAGGAAAATATTAGTGACAGGGGGGCAAGACCTACTCAGATGGGGAAACAATTCTGCAGGCACCTTCAATCTCAAGGAGGCAAAACACATACTCCTTGAGTTGGATTCCAATGAACCGGATAGGGTTTGGCAGAACATATGGAGACATCAAGGATGGATGAAGATTAAACTCTTCATGTGGTTGGTGCATCATAGGAAAATTCTGACTTGGGATAACATTCGGAAGAGGGGAGTTTTGGGCCCTTCTAGATGCCAGCTATGTGAAGCCCAAGAGGAAACAATGGAGCACCTTCTCAATAATTGTATTTTCACCTCTTGGTTGTGGGATACTTTTGCCACTATCTTCCAGCAGACAGATAGGGACAAAGGAAGCATTATCAATACCCTAATCAATTGGAGACGCAACTTCTCTGATTTGGAACTTCTAGGCTCTGCCTAGGCTTTAACGCCAGGTTTCATAATATGGACTGTCTGGAAAGAAAGGAACAACAAAATCTTTAAGAATGTAAAAAGTTCCTCCCATTGCCTTCTCAAACAAATCTTAAGACAACTTAAGGAGACAGTAAGCACCATTGTGCGAACTGTACCTAAGAATCCACCTTCTGAAGCTGAATCACAGATACTTCTTAAGTTAGGTATGCAGGGGCTTATTCCACAAGGCCTGGACAAGAAGGTTTTGAGGATGGATTCTAAACAGGATCATTGGCATCCTCCCCCTCAGGGTTTTTTGAAATTCAACATTGATGGGGCTTCCAAAGATAACCCGGGTATTGCTGGCTGTGGCGGGGTGCTAAGGGATGAAAATGGCAGTCTCCTTTTCATTTTCCATTGCCACCTGGGAAGAGCCACTAACAATATGGCGGAATTAATGGCTCTTGAGCAATGTTTAGAATTTCTGAAGCAGGATAATCTCCAGAATGTTATAGTCGAAGCTGACTCTGAGTTAATCATAAACTCGGTCAAAAGAATAAGCTATGGCATAGAGCCAGAAAAAGTCTCTAAACAATGGAGACTGCTCCAGGTCTTTCAGAGGATCCAGCTTCATCTCTGGGGATTACACATGGTGAGTTTTAACCATGTGAGAAGAACAACTAACAAATTGGTAGACATATTGGCAAATCAAGGAGTACTCAGTACTAAAAGTAGGGTTGCGCTAAGGTGGCCTGAGATGCCTCTGAATAGATTGAAGACGCAATGTCACGACCAGGCGGACGAGGATATAATGGTGTTTCGATACAAAGACACGGGGGCGGTGTCTAGTTGATTTGGTTTCTTTATGTAGTATTTTCTCCAAAATAAGATCATTCTGGGGAGGCAGCTTACTGTCGGCCTCCCCAGCCCTCGACAGTACATTCACAGAAGTGTCAGATGGGAGTTGCTGTGCAGATGCAGTTCCGTGGATGGTAGGCCAACCAGATGGGTTCTCATTATGCACGGGTTTATTCGACCGCAGAGAAGGGTTGATGAAAGGGACCGGATTTTCGGCTTTCCCAGTAGCCCAAAAACCGCCATTTTCCTTTCGGCGGCTTCAATACAGCTGGGGAGGTGGTTTGGCATCCATTGCACCCCCTTAGTGTAGGAAGTGGTTTTGTGGAGTTGGGAGCAATTCCACTCACCATGCAACATGTGGCATAGTACGGGGATGGAATACTGCCCTCATCGCGTGCTATTCTTTAGTGTGTTAGGCCCGTGTGATATGATCCTCGACCATCGGATCATGCAGGACAGATCTACGGTCAGGAACAAGCGGGCTTGTTTGTGGGTCCAGGTTGGCTATCGTGTGAGTAACCGGTGGGCTACTTGGCAGTGTGATATTATCCTCCGCCGTAGGATCTGGCAGGGAGGATCGACGGTCAAGGATAGTTGCACGGATCAGGAAAAAATATCTTCTGGGCAGGTTACGTGTCTGGATGGAAATCGGTGGCTTTCACGCGCTCCATATGCTCGAGATTTATCCCCCCTTCCAGACCCGAAATCCATTTAGGGGTTTCCCTATTGCATCACTGGGTCTGTCTCCAAATTTTATGGGTTGATTTGTTTACTTTTTGTGGACTTAGCAGCTTTGTGGACTTTGTAGGTTATGCCTTTAGCTCGGGGCCATAGGATAAAAGTGGATGATTGTTATGTGGCCCACAGGTCCTTTGGAAATGGTGTATATTATGTAATTTGTTTTAAGTTTTAATGAAATAGAAGGTACGACTCTTCCTTCAAAAAAAAAAACTCTTATGCATGTTAGATCTGAGAGTTACCTAGTTGAGATTGGAGTTCAGGGACAATGTACAATCAGTTGTATAATCATCTGAATTGTACAAGTCGTGCATGCAGTCAAAGGTAGGCCTATGAGGATTGCACAATTCCAATTGAGAAAGTTCCCTAATTAATAGGGGGATAATTCCCAAGGAAACAATGCAAGGAAATATGGACTTGGGTAGGTGAGAAATTGGTTAAGTATTGGCCTGGACTTGTCTAGTAAGCTGTGAGACAGATAGAGATAATGCAAAGGTTGCTCGGGCTTGAGAAAAGCATTGTAATCTTCTCATATCTTATGACTAATGCAATATACAGATAGAAGGGGTTTTTAGCTGTGGCTTTCCCTAGGAAATAATTGTGTAATGTGTTGATTGAATTCTTTCTCTTGTATGCTTCGTGATTTCACAATCGTTTAATTGTTTCCACTGATGAGTAGAGTAGATTCAAGTCTATTGTTTTAGCAAATTACAATTAATAGTTTGAATATACAAGGAGTTTCTACATGGTATCACAACAGAAATCACTCTAGTAGAGGAGAATACGAGTCTGTCTTTTGTAGGTGAAATCAAATTTGTAGTATCATACTTCAGAGCCAACGGGATGTCATTCTATGGATTGAGACTCGAATATGTCCTTGAGGGTGGTTCAAACTATATTGCTTGGAAGGATGGGATGGAGGCAGTGTTGGAAGAGAACGAGCTTAAGGAATTCGTAGACAAAGATATTCATAAGCCTCCAACAAATGATGCTCAAGATCTAACAGAGTGGAGAAAATGTGTTGTAAAGGTGAAACGGATTATCCTAGAAGGATTTCAAGACCATATTGTCTCAAACCTCCACAGTAAGGAGACTCCATATGTAATGTGGAAGGCCTTGACAAACTTGTTTCAAAATAGTAGTGACCATAGGAAGCTGACAATGAAGGATAAGTTCAGGAAAATCAAGATGGAGAAGGGCGACACAATACCAAAGTACTTGACCAAGTTCACCCAATGTCGGGATGAACTTGGAAGTATTGGTGTTACAGTTGTCGCAGACGAGTTGGTCAGCCTAGCACTTCTAGGCCTTTCCAAGAGATGAAAAATCTATTAGGACTTAGTAAATGGGAGGGAGAAGCTACCAGAGTGGGAGCGTTTGTGGTCCGACTTGGTGAAAGAAGAGATTCGACGGAACACCAGAGATGGATCCTCATCCAAGCATGATGATGAGGAGAACTATGCCTTAGCTGGAAAGGTGAAGAAAGGGAAAGGGAAGTCATCCCATTCCAAATCAGATTCCAGTCAGGGCAGCAAGAAGAAGGACATGTCAAAGATTAAATGTTTTCACTGTCACAAGCTAGGACACTATGCCACGAAGTGTTTGTACAAGAAGTTCGGCAAGAAGCCCTCAGGAGGAGCAGAAAGTGAAGCTCTTTCTTCACAATTCGAGATGGATTTCACCCTCATTGCTTGTATGGTTACATTGATGATGGTTAGTGTGTGGTATCTAGATAATGGAGCCTCATTCCATATGACTGACAACAAATAATTCTTCAGTGACTTGGAGGAGAAGGACCTCTAGATGCACATCGAAATGGTAGATGATGGGAGGTATAACACGACCAAAATTGGTACTCTTACCTTTTAGAGGGAGTCTAGTTCTCCTCTCACATTTAAAAGATGTCATGTATGTTCTAGGTTTGAAGAATAATTTGGTTTCAGTTCCCATGTCACATAGCCTTAGGACAAGTGAAGTGGATTGGGGTTCAGGTGAAGAACCTCTACAAATTCAATGTAGAAGACTCTGCTTCTTTGAGCACAAAAGAAGAGAATGTGCAAGGCCGAGACATCAATGAGTTGTAGCATAGAACTTGGGTCACTTGCACCATTTGAAGATCATGTAACAAATTTCTACAGGATTTCCCAAGGGTACACTAGAGTAGAGACACACATGCAAAGGGTGTACATTGGGAAAGTACACTAAAGCTACCTTTCATGAGAAGGATAGTCGAGTGCGAGCGATCCTTGAAAGAGTTCACTCATATGTGTGTGGACCATTCTCGACAGCTTCCATGACCAAGCACATGTATTATGTAATATTTGTAGATGATTTTTCTCATAAGTGCTTGATTTTATTCATGCACAAGAAAGATCAGACATTTGCTAATTTTTTTGAATTTAAAGCACTTTTTGAGAAAGACACTGGCAAGAAAGTTAAAGATCTTAGGAGTGATAATAGTGGAGAATATGTATTGAATGAATTCAAGAACTTCTATGCATCAGACGGAATTCGACGAGAGTTAATAACACCCCATCACACACAACAAACTGGGGTGGTTGAAAGGAAGAACACAAGTATTTTAGGATCTGCACGGGAAATGTTACATGATCATGGCCTACCTTTGCACTTGTGGGATGAAGCATGCAACGCAATTGTATATGTGTAGAACATGTGTCCTCATCAGATTCTCGAGATGAGTACACTAGAAGAATCTTTTTTTCAGATAAGAAACTGGATGTGGTACACTTCAAGATCTTTGGTTCAATAGTTTACTGTCATCTTACCAAGGATTTAAGGAAAAAGATAGGACCAACCACTGAGTTGGGCATATTTGTGGGGTACACTGATACACCTAACAACTATCAGATGTACTTGCCATCTCAAAGGATGAAAATGGTTCATAGAGATGTGAAGTTTGATGTAGAGAAGGCCATGAGATATTCCCTTGAGAGGGAGCTTCAGTTGCATGGAGAAGCGGAGAATTTAACTCCAAAGGAAGAACCTCAGGATGATGTGGAGAAACCATATGCAGAGGAGCAGATAATGGAAGCACCCACTCAAGCAGAGACTTCCAGAGATGGAAGGAAGCGCATTAGAAAGGTTGACAGATTGATGTATGATGCTAGAGAGAATGTGGGAGTACCCACATCACAGTGTAGGTAGAGGAGGTCACCAGATTGGTACACTCACTACATGGCTTTGACGAGCAAGAGAATAGAGATTGATGCAACTTGATTAGAGGAAGTAGTGTAGAAACCAATATGGGTTGATGCCATGGTTGAGGAGTATGACTCCATCATCAGAAACAGTGTTTGGGAAGTGGTCCCAAGACCAACAGACAAGTAAATGGTGAGTTACAAATGGTTTTACAAGGTAAAGAAAGTAGTATATGGGAGTGTGGAGAAACACAAGGCTAGATTTGTGGCCAGAGGGTTCTCTTAGGTGGAGGGAATTGATTATGAGGAGACCTTTGCTCCAACAAAAAGGTACTCTTCAATGAGATCTATTCTAGCAGTTTGTGAGGCTATCTGAATGAGGAAAATCCTTGTTACGTTATTTGGTCAGTAGATGGATCCTACAGTGATTTACTGTGACAATTAGAGTTGTATCAAACTCTATGAAAATCTAATTTTTCATGATCGATCAAAGCATATCAACATACAATATCACCATCTACGAGATTGTGTGTAGAGGAGAATCATGTTGTTGGAGTACATTCCTACAGAGAAATAAAATGCATATATTTTGACAAAGGAATTGTCAAGATGAAAATTCAAGTTTCATAGAGGCAGGATCGTTGTAGCATATAATCCATTTCTTGTTGAGAGGAGGTGTTGAAAATGAAACAAGAAAATCCTAAGTTAATTTTGTCCTTGAATTAATTGGGAATAAAATTGTAATTCCACATCTCATGACAACTTGTATTAGTTAACTAAGTTAATTTGACTTAGCTGGTTCAATTAATTCGAGTTGAGGGTCTAACTTGAGTCATGTAGAGTGTCTCCTACATTATAGGAGCCCCAATAAAGTTTATTTTGAGTTGTAATTAATTAATTCAGTTTAACTGAGTTAAAGCCAGTTAAACTAGTTCTAATTGTTGGAGGAACTAGTGGGAGATCCAGTAGTGCGGTGTTGCTCATAGAGATCAACTAGTAAACTGATTATTCACTCATAAATAACTCATGCATGCTAGATATGAGAGTTACTCAATTGAGATTGGAGTTCAGGGACAATGTACTATTAGTTGTATAATCATCTGAATTGTACAAGTGGTGCGTGTAGTCAAAGGAAGGTCTATGAGGATTGCACAATTCCAATTGAGGAATTTCCCTAATTAATAGGGGATAATTCCCAAGGAAACATCGCAAGGAAATAGGGACTCGGGAAAGTGAGAAATTGGTTAAGTATTGGCCTAGGATTGTCTAGGAAGCTGTGAGACAGATAGAGATAGTGCAGAGGTTGCTCGGGCTTGAGCAAAGAACTGTAATCTTCTCATATTTTCTGACTAGTGAAATATACAGATAAAAGGGGTTTTTAGTCATGGCTTTCCCCGGGAAATCATTGTGTAATGTGTTGATTGAATTTGTTCTCTTGTATGATTCGTGATTTTGTGATTGTTTAATTGTTTCTGCTGATGAGTAGAGTAGATTCAAGTCTGTTCTTTTAGCAAATTACAATTAGCAGTTTGAATCTACAAGGAATTTATACAATTCAAGCTATTGATGGGAAGGGTGAAGATTCTCTCCAAAAGGACTTACCTCATTGAAAGTGAGAGGGAGGGAGATCCAATTTGGCAGAAACGAAATTTGAGTGGTTAGAGGCAAGAATTGAGAGGAAATTTGCAAGATTGGAGGCTAAGTTGCTATCAAACAAGGTGGAAATTTTAAGCTTTGATTTCATTGTAGGCACTTAGGAGTTCATGTTTGGTAAGCCAGGACCTAATGCAAAAATGTGCCAGGAGCAAGTTGGCGGTGCTACATTAAGTAATGGAATGAGTCGAGGGAAAGAGGTGCTTCGGTCTAGAATTGATGAGGCTGGGCCTTCAAAGCCTACTTAAATTTTATAATTGTCATTGTACTACAAATATCAATGTAGAATTGTAATCTAGAGGGCTCGAAGAGGAAAAAAATATTTTTTTTGGATCTACTGGAACACTAAAGCTGCTAATATCACAGAAGTAAGTTTTGTAGTTGCATATATAAATGGTTGTGTCCTTGAAATCCAACTTATATAATAGAAAACTAACTGTTCCGTTAAAAGAAAAACATTCTCATCTCAATGATAGTAAGGACATTATATCACTTGGAAATAAATTCCTAGCTAAAATATAAATTGCCACGTGGTATATAAACAAAAGGTAATACCATTCCTAAACTGAAAAACCATAAATGTGAGTGCCATAAGAGGTTAGAAAAAATATTAGATAGTTGGATTTTGTAAATCATATATGTTATTGAGGTTTAAATTTCCATTGGTTGAGATTAATATTTAAAACAATTTTGTTATAAATTAATTATTAATATAGATTTATTTTAATTTCAAATTTATTGAGTGTCAAGAGGAATACAAAATTTCAAGATGTGAATTTATTTTTAATATAAAATTTGAGGAAAGGTTTGCACCTAGAAATTTCTCAACATGAAAAAGTATTTTTGAATGCAAAACTTGAGAAAAAATCTGCACCTCAAGAGGTTTGATTCCTTTAGAAACTTGGTAGAATTAAGATGGATCTATGATAATTGTTAATAATATTATTTATATTTATATAAATTTAACATTTCTATATATAGATTTTTATTTTATTAAAACTTTGATATATATATATATATAGATATAAACTTGACATTTTTCTTTGATATATTTTAATTTTCTTTCATATGTTTTATAATTTTAATTGTTAATTTTTTAATGTAATATGTGTAAATTACTGCATTTTGTATTCATATTCAAAGGAAAGATTACATCACTGACATTTTTCAGGACCAGCGGGGATACAAACTAACCCAATAGACCAGTATCACCCATACTCAATGGAGTAGAATCGCCCATATCCACAGACATAAGAGCCAACATATGCTCAAATGATCAACAAAGATCAAAATAGAAGGGAAATTACAATCATTTATAACATCAAACCATCTAACTAGACAATCAATATCATCAAAACATATGGCCAAGTAAGGTGCACAGGTGGCACACAGAAATCACCAAAATAGGCCATAAGGTGCACAAAACTCTCCATAATCATCCATAAAAAACTAGAAGGTGCCCAAAACCATCCATAAACATTCATAAAAAAACAACGTCCACACATAACCTTCCACAATTATCCATAAATTGCACAATGCCATAAGAAAATATAACTGCTACTAAAAAACCCATGAATTGAAACAAATTCGGTGCCAAAATGAGAAATTAAACAACAACCACCTCCATGAAAAAAATCTCTATATATGATCCAATCTCCCAAGATATGCAACTGTTCCAAGCTTTTTTAATCCATAAGCCACCCAACAAATCCCAACATAACACGTGAATGAAGATGGAAAGAAGAGGCACAATCGCACCCAATAACATTGTAGCAATTTTCTCCAAGAAGAACCATAAAAACCATTTTTCTGCAAGATGCAAAAACGATTTCATCATCATACCACCGATACTCATAACCACAGATGCTATGAAGAAACCAAAGAGAAAGGCTCAAGGCCTTCCAGGGAAAATCCAGAGCAATATTCCTAACCACTTCACTCCTATGATATCCAAAAGAAGTAGAGCTTGATAATGAACAAAGAATAATATAACTATATACTTCAGAATGAAAATAAGATGCATAACATGCTGAAGAAACCATACCTAAAAGACACATACGAAAATTTATGACAAAAATACATGAAGCCACCATTTCTAGTCATGATCAAAGGAAATTAGAGAAGGTGTTTGGGCACTATCACCCTAAGGATCTGTGAGGTCACCTGAGGCAGAGTCACTCACAAGGAAGCTTTCTACACAAGCCAAGCGAGAGTCCACATTTTCCAAGCATAATATTTGGTTATGAAGTATATATTTAATGTCCTCTAATGAGGAAAAACATTATAGTTCTCCATTTTTTTGTCCTTAAAAATCAGGCTCAACAGAGTCACCATTTGTTGATGAAGAGCCATATAATTCATGAAATGGAGTCGTCTTTTCCCGAATCTATTAGGATCATGAACCTATTTCATATCCTCCCTTGTCAATTTAGAATCTAAGTGATACATTCATTCCCCTATCTCTTTCGTCTCCAACAACAAGATTTCCTTTCTCACCTCCAAAGGTACATCATAAAAAACGGTGGTAACAAAGTCATAGGAAAAAGTACGAACCCTTTTGTGCCCAATGTTACCTCCACCACCCCTTCTACAACTCATTATCTGCCTAGGAGGCATGAGGAAAGCTTCAAATGAACACTAGAGACAAATACAAGAAGAATTTTTGCTAATAAAACTAGAGAAACGACAAGACACATAGCCTTAAACCCCAAATTTGAAGACAACTAGATCATCACCTACATACCACACTGCAAGACCAAAAACAAGCAACTTATCAAGCTTGCCACGTCACAATAACATAACACAACCTATAAACAACTAGTGGGAATTCCTTAAAATTAAAATTGACACAAAACTAGAACAAAGCCCTAAACACCTAATTTCACCAGCAAACATAAGAGCTAAAACACTTCGAGCAAATTGAAATGGATGCAAAATGCAAAGGACTAGAGCTTCTAGAATGGAATTATTCTGAGATAGAGAAACCCCAATAACAATAATTACCCACCGAGGTTGAAGAAAATTCATTAAGGACTTAGGAAAAATAGTGAACTT
This sequence comes from Pinus tabuliformis, assembly GCA_031772625.1. Lineage (NCBI taxonomy): Eukaryota > Viridiplantae > Streptophyta > Pinopsida > Pinales > Pinaceae > Pinus > Pinus tabuliformis. The sequence continues at coordinate 1,568,418,574 of CM062819.1, read as the reverse complement.
ATAAGTTGACCTCAAAAACCCAAATGAACGAATTAGAGAAGCAGTCTGACCCGATTCATGACCTAGAACCAATGCATAAAATTGTAATTTTGAGACAATCAAAATTAAACTCACTAGAGCATTGAGGAATAACCAGGCGCAATCTAGACCAAAGAATACCCTGAAAATCCACTACTGAAAATGAGGAATGAAATGGCACACCACTAGGAAGAAACTAGTACTAGATGGCAAGGAGATATCCTTGCCTCGATCTAGACAAAACTCATACTTCAGCCAACCCATCTCCATAATTGAACATTTAAAACAATGATCACACCACATATTTAACATGCTGATACTAACTACCCACTACCACACCATGACGAGGAGAAGACAAGTGTGATGAAAGAACACACTTCTAAATAAGCTTAATGATACTCTGAAAAACGCCCAAATTGGGGAAAATAATATATATATATATATCTCTAGAGAGAGAGAGAGAGAGAGAGAGAGTTGTATATTAATTTTTTATATATTTATTAATTAAATTTAAATTATGGTAAAATACTATTTATATTTTATGTATATTTCTTTTTCACATATATAGGCATAGCTTAACTAATAGATGAAATTTTTGGAAAAGGGCCATTATGTGTATTAGTTAGACTACACTTATGTATATATATGTGTGTGCGTGTTTATTAATTAAATTTATTGAGTTTTTATATGTTTTTTAATTATATGTTTTGATATATCATGATTGAGAATATAAATTATTGTTATTTAAATATTTTAATGTGATAGGTATGGTATGAATTTTTCGTTTTTATTCATAAAGACAAAATTATAATATAATAAATGAATTGACTGGATTTATTTTTTTATTAATTTTACATTTTATTATTATTAAATTGAGTCAACATTATATTTCATTATTATTATTTTTAATTTTTAATTGAGTTGACATTATATATATATATATATATATATATATATATATAATAAATGAATTGAATGGATTTATTATTTTTATTAATTTTACATTTTATTATTATTATTAAATTGAGTCAACATTATATTTCATTATTATTATTTTTAATTTTTAAATGAGTTGACATGATATATATATATATATATATAGAGAGAGAGAGAGAGAGAGAGAGAGAGATAATGTTTTATTTCATTTTACAAACATTACAACATCTCCCTCATTACTAGGTTGTAAAGGACCTATCAACACAATAACTATTAATGACAAATATAGTTCTTTGACCAATGAATTGAAGGTGACACAACCCATTCATAAAAAAATGTAATAAAATTTTTAATTATTTAATTATTGTAATTATACTATAGTTCGTTGGGGCAAGAGGGGTGGAGAGTTGGATTGGAGGCCGATTGCCTTTTAGGATGGGTGTGGGTGGTAGTCGTTTTACTGCTGGAAAGCCGGTCAAGGGAGGGAAAGTTCCAAACTGGGCCTCTCCTTTTATCTTGTATTTCTATCTTTGCATTAGACTTGGGCACACTAGCAAGGTGTGGAAAATTTGGAAGAATTGAAACACAGGGTGTTGGGTGCTAGTTTGGTATAGTCAAAGAAATTCCCCAGAGGCTATGCAATGACAATGTGGTGATGCAGTCTAGGGTGGCAGACCAAGGGGACCTGTAGAAGAACACGTGGAAAAGCTGCATGATTTAGTCAAGGAATTAGGTCATCAAGATGTCCATTCTTTGGGTAGAATGGAATTGACCCCTCCTTTTGACTCTCTAGAAAACCATCTTCAATAGGTGACTTAGTGCCTGTAACAACTTGCACGAGATCACCATGATGGCCAAAATGAAATTATTGTTGGCATTATGTTCTCTGGTATGGCTATATGTTACAGATGTTGTACTTGATGGCAACTCCCATGACAAGGCTCTCAATTTATTGAAAAATATGAAGGACGCAGGAAATCAGTTCAGAAGGTGCATACCCGCAGGTACACCTTGCAGGGACCGCGTCCAGAGACGCAGACTAGCCATTCAGGAGGTGCGTCCACCCAGTGCACACATTTTAAGGCAGATAAAAGCACACGTGGGGGTTTCTTGTGTTTTACTCTTGGTATCTAGCCGATGGTATTGTGTTACTATGGTGTCGGCTCGTGGTATTGTTCCATGATTTGAGGAGGAGCTTGCCTATATAAAGCAAAGGAGATCATTTGGTTTGAGATGTCTTTGGTTGAATATCTTATGAGGCTAGATCTGGTCTAGATCTAAAAAGGCGAATCTTCTGAAAGACTGAGATCTCTTTGGCGCATGATCAGATCTGTAGATCTGACTGTTTGGGTTACTCTTGAAGTCTTGAAATCATCTATGCCCGGAGGTACGCAGGTGCAGTAAGGGTTCAGGTGCGCCGGGACGCAGGCGCAGAAGGGTTCAGGTGCGCCGGGACGCAGGCGCAGAAGGGTTCAGGTGCGTCCGGGACGCAGTGCAGTAACAGGAGATCTGCGTGGGGACGCAGAGCGACTAAGGTTCAGGTGCGTCCCTGGAGCAAAAGGACGCAGCGCGATAGCATTTCTGGGTGCGTCTCTGCAGCAAAGTACGCGGCGCGATAGTGTTTCTGGGTGCGTCCCTGCAGCAACAGGACGCAGTGCAGTTCAAGGAACAATGCGTGGGCACGCAGCGCAGCAGAAGGATCTCTGCGTGTGGACGCAGGAGAGCAGAAGGTTAACTGCGTCTGGTCGCAGGCCACAGAAGGGAAAACTGCGTCTCTGTCTTAAGATGTTCTGTTGATTGAATTTCTCTGTTGATAAGGTGTTCTGGGTTAGTTCTGTTATTACTGATCTGATAACTGTAGTGGACTGTAACTGTTATGTACTTGATGATCATTTGATGCTTTATGAAAAGAAGTAGGGGGTTGTAGCTCCCTTTCAGGAGAAGACTGAAAAACCAGAGAGAGAGTTGTAGCTCTCTGCAGGTTGCAGCCTGCGTACTGGTAAAGGACTGCACTAGTACAAAATCATTGTAAAAGGAGTTTCTAATTTGAAAGAAGATAGAGACATATTGCAGCAGGTGGTTTTCACCCACATTGGCTTTCCACCTTACATCTTGTGTTCTTTGGTGTGACTATCTGTTTTCTTTGTTCATGCTCATTATTTTATGGTACTGACATGCAAAAATAATTCAAAGATCAAATAAGGAAGATTTATTAAATTGCAAGATAATACTGATTCACCCCCCCTCTCAGTATTATTTCCAACAATTGGTATCAGAGCAGGTCCTTCAGAGAAGCTTGATCGCTTGAAGGTAGATCGTTCATCATGAGCAACTACGAGAGAGAAGCATCAATCAGGCCACCGGTTTTTGATGGGACAAACTTCAATTATTGGAAGGTAAGAGTTACTGCATATCTTCAATCTCTTGGTACAGAAGTTTGGGACATTGTAGAAACAGGCTATGCTTTTCCTTCAGCTACTCCTACAGATCCAGCTGAGAAAAAGAAGTATGAAACAAATGCAAAAGCAGTCAGTACTCTGTTAGGATGTATATCCCAAACGGAATTCATGAAGGTAATGCACTACAAATCCGCAAAAGAAATATGGGACAAAATTGTCACAAGCTATGAAGAAGATGAACAAGGTAATGAATATAAGTTGTTAATGGCATTTGAAGATGATGATTATATGGATGCTGTAGATGTGGATAACCTTTATGATGAAATTACTAGACTCAAGAGATGTATAGAAGAAAAGAACATGATCATTGATACTCTACAATTTCAAATTGATGAAAAGGAAAAACATCTTGAAAAATTAGAAGGTGAAATTGTTGGTCTTAGAAAAGAGATTGAGAAAACAAAAGCTATTAATCTCAAGTTTGTCAAAGGATCTGAAACTTTGGATGAGATTATCAATGTGCAGCGATCTCCTCTAAACAAGACAGGTCTGGGCTATAATGGAGAAACTTCTCAAGCATCCACCTCAAAAAGTTATCTTGATGCAGCAAGAAGGAATGAGCAAAAGCAAAATGAAGATCATCAGGTAAAGCAGGGACGAATTACAAAAAGAAACTATCAGGGGAAATCCATCTTAAGGGAGAACAAAAGCTACAACCAGCCACAGGTAAAATCTTCTCAATTTGGTTCAAGAATGGATGACAATAGAAGTTACAATCATTTGGTCGGTAGATTTGATAACCGCAGAAGTTTCTTCAATGGACAATGCTTTTCTTGCCATAACTTTGGTCACAAAGCAGCTCAATGTGTTGCATATAAAACAATCATGACTAGGGAAGCTCAAAAACAAAGAAGTATGACAGGGATTACAAAAAGGACCTATAACAACTTTTCGGTTCTTGAAAATGAAGTTGAATGTTCTATTTGCAATAACTTTGGTCATGAAGATTCTGAATGCAGGAGCAGGTTCCAGCAGAAAAAGGAACAAGCCTCAAACACCAAAACATGGAGAATAAAGGAACCTCAAACAGAAAGATGTGGGATAGCATTTTATGCAGAGGGACAGGAAAATCTATGGTACATTGACAGTGGATGTTCGAAGCATATGACAGGTGATAAAGAAAAACTTGAATCTTATTCTGCTCTAGAAAAGGGAAAGAAAGTCTCTTTTGGAAATGATACTCCTGCGACTATAAAAGGAAAAGGCATTGCTCAGTTAAAAGAAAAGGTCAAGGCTGGAAATGTTTTGTATGTTGATGGATTGAAGCATAATCTTCTAAGTGTCAGTCAGATGTGTGATCAAAGAACCGAGGTTATATTCAGATCGAATGGATGTCTTGTTCGTGATCTTGATACAGGTAAAACAGTGCTCAAAGGCAAAAGAACTCCAAATAATCTGTACATATTTGAAGAAGGACAACAACAATGCTATCTGAGTAAGGATGAAGAGCACTGGTTATGGCATCGAAGGTTGGGACATCTAAGCTTCTCACAAATAAGGAAAGCATGCAAATATCAGGCAGTTCGCGATCATCCAGATATTAAAATTCCTGACAACACCATATGCAAATCATGTTAGTTTGGAAAACAAACAAGAACTAACTTTCCAGAGAAAGAAGGATCAGCTAGCATGCCTCTTGAGCTAGTACATACAGATACATGCGGTCCCTTCAGAAAAAGGACACCTCGAGGAGAAGAATACTTGATATTATTCATTGACGATTTCTCCAGGTTTGTCTGGTTAGGACTTATGAAGCACAAAGATGAAGCATTCGAAAAATTCAAATCCTTCAAAGCCTTGGTTGAAAATGAATCAGGTCACAAAATTAAGTGCCTCAGATCCGACAGAGGTGGGGAATTTACTTCAAATGAATTTTTCGATTTCTGTGATGAACATGGGATAAGGAGAGAATTCTCTACAGCTAGAACTCCTCAGCAAAATGGAGTTGTGGAAAGAATGAACAGAACAATCCAACAAATGGCTCGTGCTATGCTTGATGAATCAGGAACTCCCGCAACTTTCTGGGGTGAAGCTGCACATGCTGCGGTTGTTATTCTCAACAAAATAAATGTCCGGGTGAACAGCATTCAAACTCCTCATGAGCTTTGGAGTGGTAGGACTCCTTCGGTAAAGCACTTCAAAATCTTTGGGAGCAAATGCTATATCAAGAATACTGATGAGCAGCTTGGAAAACTTGAACCTAGGGTAGATGAAGGCATTCTTCTTGGTTACTCTCCATATAGCAAAGCATACAAGTGCTACAATAAAAGACTTGGCAGAATTGTTGACAGTATTGATGTAGTGGTTGATGAGAAGGGATACATTCCTAGGCAAGTACATCATGAAGACATAGAAGAAGATGAAGGCTACCCTCAAAGACAGAATGATGAAGAAGAAGAACCTCAAGCAGAACCTCAAGAAGAACCAGAAGAGCAAACAAGAATAGAAGAGAAAACCCCATCCAGATATGTTCAGAAGAATCATCCAGAATCTCAGATTGTAGGGCAGAAAGAAGCAGGTGTACAAACAAGAAGAACAGTTGCAGAAGCCTCAAGCTATTTGGCATTACTCTCCTCTACTGAACCACAAAATGTGAAAGAAGCATGCAAAGATGAATGTTGGGTGAAAGCAATGGATGAAGAACTTGAGCAAATCGAAAAGAACAACACTTGGGAGCTGGTTCCTAGACCAAAGGATAAGAATGTAATCGGAACAAAATGGGTCTTCAAAAATAAATTGAATGAAAATGGAGAAGTAATTAGAAACAAAGCCAGACTTGTTTGTAAAGGGTATGCGCAGCAAGAAGGAATAGACTTTGAAGAAACCTTTGCTCCTGTTTCAAGACTTGAGGCCATCCGAATGTTCCTTGCTCTCTCAAGTTTTCAAAACTTCAAAGTATTTCAATTGGACGTGAAATCAGCCTTTCTGAATGGAGACTTGGAAGAAGAAGTGTACATTGAACAGCCAGATGGGTTCATTCTTGGAAATGATCCAAATCTTGTATGCAGATTGAAAAAGGCTCTCTATGGTCTCAAACAAGCTCCAAGGGCTTGGTACTACCGTTTGGACAAATATCTTCATCAACAAGGTTTTTCAAAAGGATCAGCAGATAGCAATCTTTATATAAAAGTTGAAAATGACAAATTGCTAATACTTGTTGTGTATGTAGATGACATTATTTTTGGGAGCAATGAAGAAGCTATGAGTCAAAGCTTTGCCTCGGTCATGCAGAAAGAATTTGAAATGTCTTTACTAGGAGAACTGACATATTTTCTTGGTTTGCAAATCCAACAAAAAGAAGGAGGAATCTTTTTATCTCAAACCAAGTATCTCAAACAGATTTTGAAGAAATATGGTATGGAAGATGCAAAACCAGTATGTACACCCATGGTCACAGGATGTAGCCTCAGTGCAAATGATGAATCTGCAGCAGTACATCAACCAACCTACAGATCTATGATTGGAAGTTTACTTTATTTGACAGGTACCCGACCATATATCATGCATGCAGTTGGAATAGTTGGAAGATTTCAGGCAAATCCGAAGGAGACTCATCTACAGGCAGTGAAGAGAATTTTCAAATATCTTCAAGGGACTCAAAATTATGGCTTATGGTATCCTAGAGATACAGATCTTACACTTCATGCTTATACAGATGCAGATTGGGCCGGAAGCGTGGATGACAGGAAAAGCACAAGTGGTGGTGCATTCTTTATGGGTTCCAAACTGGTATCTTGGTTCAGCAAGAAACAAAGTTCGATTGCCTTGTCTACAGCTGAAGTGGAATATGTTGCTGTTGCGTCTTGTTGCACCCAACTCCTTTGGATGATGCAGACTTTGCAGGATTTTCGAATCACTTGTACACCACCTATCCCCATCTTATGTGATAACACAAGTGCAATCAGCATCTCAAAGAATCCAGTTATGCATTCAAAAACCAAGCACATACCAATCAAGTATCACTTTCTCCGGGAACAAGTGCTTGAACAGAAGGTCAAATTGGAGTATGTTCCTTCTAAGGAACAAGTTGCTGATATTCTCACCAACCCATTGCCCAGGGACACTTTTGAATACCTCAGGCAAAAGCTGGGGGTTGTTGATGCATCATCTTATTGTTGAATCTTTTCTGATTGATGGTACAGGTTCAGGGGGAGCATATAATGCATTGTTGGCATTATGGAGGATGGTCAAAAGGAGATCTTGGAAATAGCTGCAATATGTCTCTATCTCTTTCATGGTGGATTATGGTTCTGTGTTGCAGATCTGGTTCCTTTTTCAGGGGGTGCATGAGCTTAGGGGGAGCATACCCCTTTGTCCTTGATGTCAAAGGGGGAGAATGAAGCTGAAGATTGTAAGGTTGCCATCAAGTCCAAAGGGGGAGATTGTTGGCATTATGTTCTCTGGTATGGCTATATGTTACAGATGTTGTACTTGATGGCAACTCCCATGACAAGGCTCTCAATTTATTGAAAAATATGAAGGACGCAGGAAATCAGTTCAGAAGGTGCGTACCCGCAGGTACACCTTGCAGGGACCGCGTCCAGAGACGCAGGCCAGCCATTCAGAAGGTGCGTCCACCCAGTGCACACATTTTAAGGCAGATAAAAGCACACGTGGGGGTTTCTTGTGTTTTACTCTTGGTATCTAGCCGACGGTATTGTGTTACTATGGTGTCGGCTCATGGTATTGTTCCATGATTTGAGGAGGAGCTTGCCTATATAAAGCAAAGGAGATCATTTGGTTTGAGATGTCTTTGGTTGAATATCTTATGAGGCTAGATCTGGTCTAGATCTAAAAAGGCGAATCTTCTGAAAGACTGAGATCTCTTTGGCGCATGATCAGATCTGTAGATCTGACTGTTTGGGTTACTCTTGAAGTCTTGAAATCATCTATGCCCGGAGGTACGCAGGTGCAGTAAGGGTTCAGGTGCGCTGGGACGCAGGCGCAGAAGGGTTCAGGTGCGCCGGGACGCAGGCGCAGAAGGGTTCAGGTGCGTCCGGGACGCAGTGCAGTAACAAGAGATCTGCGTTGAGATGCAGAGCGACTAAGGTTCAGGTGCGTCCCTGGAGCAAAAGGACGCGGCGCGATAGCATTTCTGGGTGCGTCTCTGCAGCAAAGTACGCGGCGCGATAGTGTTTCTGGGTGCGTCCCTGCAGCAACAGGACGCAGTGCAGTTCAAGGAACAGTGCGTGGGCACGCAGCGCAGCAGAAGGATCTCTGCGTGTGGACGCAGGGGAGCAGAAGGTTAACTGCGTCTGGTCGCAGGCCACAGAAGGGAAAACTGCGTCTCTGTCTTAAGATGTTCTGTTGATTGAATTTCTCTGTTGATAAGGTGTTCTGGGTTAGTTCTGTTATTACTGATCTGATAACTGTAGTGGACTGTAACTGTTATGTACTTGATGATCATTTGATGCTTTATGAAAAGAAGTAGGGGATTGTAGCTCCCTTTCAGGAGAAGACTGAAAAACCAGAGAGAGAGTTGTAGCTCTCTGCAGGTTGCAGCCTGCGTACTGGTAAAGGACTGCACTAGTACAAAATCATTGTAAAAGGAGTTTCTAATTTGAAAGAAGATAGAGACATATTGCAGCAGGTGGTTTTCACCCACATTGGCTTTCCACCTTACATCTTGTGTTCTTTGGTGTGACTATCTGTTTTCTTTGTTCATGCTCATTATTTTATGGTACTGACATGCAAAAATAATTCAAAGATCAAATAAGGAAGATTTATTAAATTGCAAGATAATACTGATTCACCCCCCCTCTCAGTATTATTTCCAACAATTATATACTTTATGAATGATATTCAACACAATTGGTGACACATGATGGATTCTCTAGTAACTTTGCATTGCGACTAGAAAATAATTAATGAGCGACTGAATTGTTTGGAAGGTATAATGGATCACATAGAGGGACATGTTCACTAGGCTTTTCATCCTCCCTCGCTACCAGGCAACAACCCATATAATCCTGAACCGGGAAGACTATTAGACCAGGGATGAAAATTGGATGTATGTTGGTTCTTGGGACTTTTTGGTACTTTTGGTCTATCTGTATGTGGTCTATTAGTTTACTTTTGTTGTTGACTATGTTCTTCTGTTATTATCTTCTGGCCAATAAGTCTAGTAGGAATGAGGCTGAATTTTTTTTGTTAAAAGCTACTCACAATATATCAATGACATGAATTAATAGGAAAGTTAGAATCACAAAAAAAAATTCAAATTAAAAAAAAATTTGTTTGTGATTTTTTTTTTTTGTGAAAATAAATTTTAATATTTGAAAATACAAATGATCAAATTTTATTTTAATGATTCTAAAAAATATTAATTTATTTTTTATAATCATGAAAATTTTGTTTTTTTTTTTTTTAATTTGAATTCAAATTATATATATATATATATATATATATATATATATATATATATATATATATATATATATATATATATATATATATATATATATATATATATATATATATATATATTATTTTGGGCCTGGAGTATGCCCTAAAACTGCTTCTGCTTGGCTAAGAGCTCGTCTTCCTCGGACGTAAGGAAACAGGTTAACGGCCCAAGACCCAGAGGCATCTGGCAGGAGTGAAAGCCTGCTCCCTTACGGACCACCAGCGGGTTATTTCAGGTGGCGTGGTTTTCCTTGATAACAGTGATGTGTCAACTGACATTCGCGGATAGCAGCCAGAGATGGCTGTCCTCACTGTTGGTTTGACAAACTGAGTTTGATTTTCCACCTTTTGAAAATATATATATATATATATATATATATATATATATATATATATATATATATTATTTATTTATTTATTTTTATTTTCTGAAAAAATGATTAATTTCTTTTTATAATCATGAAAAAATTGTTATCTTTTTTAAATTTGAATATATATATATATATATATATATATATATTACTAATTTAGAAAATTATTTTTAATTTTTTAAAAGTATTTTGTATGATGACTATCATATGGTTTATCATATTTTAATAAGTGATTACTCAATTTTTTTTATAATTTATTTATTTATTTTTTTAACAGTACTAAGAAAAATATTCAAAAATCATCATAATTTTGTTAATTTAAAAGGTAAAAAAGATTGGTCGCGTGACACATATTCTGAAATTTAGATCTAATATAGGTAGGTTCGTCATGTGACAAATATTTTGAAATTTAGATTTAAATTGAGTATAAGCTAGACAATTTAAGAGAAAGTGCTTTACATCTTCTTTCCTCTTAGAGTCACAAAGGTGACAAACTCTTTCATCTTAAGGTGTTTTCAAAATTGATCATTGCCTAGTTTCACTATGGAGCTCATGAAAATTTGCTCTTATTTTGCAAATGTTTATTTTCTTCTTTACACTACTTGTGACATCGAGATACTTTTGATTTTTTAAAAGTTGGGTTGATCACCTCCTTATAATATATTAGGTTTCTTTTTCCCTCCAACTCCTCTTTTTTTGTAGAAACTAGTAAATATTATTTATGTCCAGGATTGTGGAAAATGCACATAGATGGGTTATGTAAGTAGATAGTCCTTCTAGTTCCAGAGAAATGTAGAGTTTTCTATTCTTATAGAGATTTAGGAAATCCAAAAATTATATTGGGACCCTAAAAAAACGAAAAACACTCATGATACCATAATGTATTATTTTCATTTCGTGTTGATGCAGGTAAATGTGAGTTGTATGCAATTCCCCATTATCCATTGTGACCATGTTCCCACCACTTACAAATAGAACCCCTACAACTAGCTCATCCATAGGCCAATGGTAAGGATATTAACCCTTTGTTAAATCCTTACTACCATACAAATTGATGATTGACTAAAGAGAGTAGAACCAATTTTGTTGTCATAGGATTTTCCATGGGTAGAGGTCAATATATCTCACAGCCTCTGCATGTGAATAGATAAAGTGAAATATTACCTGTGGTGGTGGTGATACATAACATACTGGCGAGGAGTGAATACAAAATGCCATATCTACCTTCTTCATGCAGAATTATAAACATCGATGTACCCTCACTGGCCTTGTTGACATGAAACTGGTGTATGTTGAGACTTAAGGTATTGACTGATTGAAAAATTGCTCTTTAATTAAAAAAAATATTTTTTTTCCTAATTGGGTGTCCAAATTGACTTGGGAGTCAACTAATTTGTTGTTATGTTGTCCAATTTTTCGACCAAGGTTTTGATTCTGCTAAGAATGACTTCTGCTATGAGATCTCTCACCTTTGTTCCAAATTGCATATGTCTCAAGATGATAAATGAGTCCTCTATAACAAGAAGACACCTTGGATGGAATGTACAAGCCAAAATAATGCCTTGTAGAAAGGCACATGCCTCTACTAATTTGTTGGAAAGAACTCCTAGTTTCCATGCATATTGTGCTTCAAATATTCCTATAGCATGAGAGACTATGCCTCACTCTTCTCGCACACTTTTCCCTCTAACTTTTTATCAACCCATAATTTCTCCTTAAAATTTATTGCAATAATATTTTACTAATATTTTACAAATGCCTAAGGAAGAAAGAAGGAAGAATTGCATTGGAATTTTAATCAATCATCTATTTTTTTAAATGAAAAAAGGACTTATAATCACATCTTTGTTAAATTCAACCCTTTATATTATCAAATATTTTTAAATTATAAATTTTATATTATATTAATATAAATGTTTTTTTATTTATTTTGTTTGATAATATGTCTATGATATGTGAGATTAGTCTAGGGTTTCAAAATTACTAGGTTGTTAAAATAATTTGGAGTGTGGGATCATACTCAGCCTAAGCCACCCAATTATTGTAGAGTTTTGAACATAAATTACCTTAAAAAACAAGAGATTTCACTATGAAACAATTTTTTTAACACGTAATATGTAAACTAGTGTTTATATATATATTACTTTGAAGTTAATATTAATGTATATAAACTAGAATTTGCACCTTAGGGTGGAAAGTGCCGACAACGTTTCGAGGGTTTTTTGACCCCTCAAATATATATACAAAAACATTTGAAAGAGAGGCAGAAGGGTATATGGGCCTCGAAAATGAAAACCATATGTTTGGAGAGGAAGTATAGGTGAGCCCAACAATAAAATCATCAGTGGTTTGAGAGACCCACAACAACAAGATCTAATGATAAGTGACAATGATCATAGAGAATTGAATCCATTGTGGTGAACTGAAAATAACAATTCATTCTTCCATTAATCCTACCACGAATTCTCTGTTTTTACTCCATTTAATCCTTTTCCACGTAAGTTGTCAGCTATTGTAATAGATTTGTATATTGTTGATTTCTGAGCTATTTATTGATTTCATCATTGTCCTCGATCTTCTTCAGTGACATTCTAATTTAGCATTTCTTTTATGTTATTCTCTACTTGTTCTTTAATGGGAATTTTGATCCATGTTTTAAACAGGAATGCAACAAAATATAGAGATAACCATATACACAAAGATGCAGTGGAAATAATACTTCATTTCATTAATGTAAAATACTGAAATATGCTTACAAACAGAAATGGAAATAAACCAGCTAGGGCGATGGTAGCTTATCTCTAAGAAGAGATGTGGCAACTACATGCCTCTGAACTGTGTTACAATGAGTCTCGAAGGCCTATTTATTGTTGAGAAACAATGGAAAACCCTTAACATCCCAAATCCTAACCCTAGAAGATGAAACGCCAAATTGTGGGCCTCGTTTTGGGTAAGCTGGTACATCAACTTCCCGGGGTCGTAACTTTGGCACCCGATCTTCATGTGATGCGTATAATAGCTCGTTAGAAAGATCTATCCGAGCACTACAACTTTGGGGAGAGAAATATTAGTCCATGGACCCATGTTCCTCCCAAATTTCCCAAAGAACGTCATTTAGGGCCTCAAAACGGCTCCGAAAGTTCAAGACCTGAAAAACTGCTAAAATTAGTAAATTGTGCTACAATTATAGAAACTAAAAAATTGAAAGAGACAGTTGTGTGGGTCCAAATGGGATAGGTGGGTGGCCACCAACATCCACCTAGATCATTCCTCCCCCCTTAGGAAGAAATGTTCCCCATTGCGTTGAGTTCCTCCATCTGTTGAACTTGGTCCCTGGTGAGCTGTTTTGCAATTTCGGATGTATCTAGTAATGGTGGAAAGCATGGTTGAGGGCAGTACACATTGAACACTTGGTGTAGGGGAAGGAATGGAGAAATGTTGTGCTCCAAAGCATTATTTCCCATAGCCTTAGTAATGGTGTAAGGACCATGTCGGCGTGGTCGGAGCTTCTGATGGGCTCTTGTAAGGCGTTCTTTCTGCAGATGCAACCAGACTTTGTTGCCCACCTGAAGCTTGTGTGGTACCCCTGTGGGTGAGTAGAAGTTGTTCTTGTGTTCTGTCATGACCATATCCCTTTGCTGTTGCTACTGCATGGAGGAACCCTTCGCGGGGGTCATGGATGTAGCAACGATCTTCCCCCTACTTTGTGAGCGAACCAGGCAGAAGATAAATTTCCTAGTTTGTGAGTTGAGCTTGCTGCCTTTCTTAGCAGTGATCAAAGAGATGGAAGTAGGTGGGGCTACCTCCGGTATCCTATACAATGAATTATCCAAAGAAATAATGACATCATGAGGCTTTGACTCATACACAGCATGTCACCTCCACAAGTATGGCTGGGCTAATAATACATCACAAACATCCAGAGGTGTAACATCACATAATACCTCGTCTGTGAAGGGCTTGATGCTATAGGGAAGGCGGCACTGCTGGCGAACTTTGAGATCTCGTCCTTCATGAAGCCACCCGATACTATACAACTACGGGTGTGGTGTAGTCGGTAGGTCCAACCACTTCACGACCTCTGCTGAAATGAGGTTCTTTTGGTTGCTACTGTCGACAATGAATTGTAGCCGTGAACCCTTCACCCACATCTGTGAGTGGAAAATATGTTCCCCCTCCTCTGGATCTTCGGGCTCATTCTTGTGGATCTTGGCGGTGGCAACAATGACACTAGGCTCTGCATCAATGATCTACTTCCCTTTGCCATTCCCCTTGTCGAGTTCTAACTCAGGGTCAGAACATGCATCTGATTCTGAAGCCTTCAACTCGACCACCAGCGACTGCTTGGTCCGACACTCACTTGTGTTATGAGTGGGACTCTTGTGGAACTCACACCACTTTCCTGTGTCCTTCTTCGACTTTGTGGTGTTGTTCTTTTCTTGCGGCTTCAACAGGTTGTCTTGGGTCACCCCACCTTGGCTTTGTCCTTTGGTCTTCGGATTTGCAGATCCGAAGTCTCACTTCTTCTGTTTGAACTTTTACTCGATTGTGATAGCGTATCGGTATGTCGTGCCAAGCGAGGAGATGTTGAGTAACTCCATCTCTTCCTGGATGTATTTGTGTAGGCATCCATAGTATTTGAATACCAAATGCAGCTCAGATTCCTTGATACCCAACTGTGTGTGAAGGGTATGAAAAATGTTTGTGAACTCCAGCACATCTTGGTCCCTTCCCTGCCGCAGTGTGGTCCATTTGATGTATTTGTCCTCATAGCTTTTGACAGGGTAGTACTATGCGTTGACAGCGTTCGAGAATGAATCCCAAGTGGGTGCGGCTGAAAATATTGAGCTCGTACTTTCATTCTTCTACTCGCAGTAGGTTTCCCACCAGTCCTTGACGTGGGGCGCTAATTTGAGAAGAGCGAAAACAATATTTGCCTGACTTGAAAATTCATGAACAGAAAAATACCCTTCTAGTAGATTTAACCATTTATCTATGGCATCTGCGTCTATCTGACCCTTGAATATGGGATTTCAAAATTAACTTGTACCTTAAACGGTGTGGCATTTCCATAGTAGTTGTTGGAAGCTGATGCGTCGCCTCTGGGTAACCACTGAAGGATCTGGGCAAAGTTGTCCATCATCGCATTCCTTTGTCGCTTGAGGGCTTCTTTGAGCAAGATTTTGATAGGATCTCCTGCCCCCTCATTTTTCTTTTCATCCGCCATGGGAGGCCGTCGGGATTTGCGAGGCTGGTCTTGCAAGGGTTCGACTAGTTCAAGCCCTAACTCCTTATATCCTGACCTCGTTGGGGACATGTAAAGAAAAACAGAGAAAAGAAAACTGCTCTGATACCACTGATTTGGATTTAAACAGGAACGCAACAAAATACAGAGATAACCATATACACAAAGATGCAACGGAAATAATACTTCATTTCATTAATGTAAAATACTGAAATATGCTTACAAACAGAAATGGAAATAAACCAACTAGGGCGATGGTAGCTTATCTCTGAGAAGAGATTTGGCGGCTACATGCCTCTGAACTATGTTACAATGAAGCTCGAAGGCCTATTTATTGTTGAGAAACAATGGAAAAATCTTAACATCCCAAATCCTAACCCTAGAAGATGAAACGCCAAATTGTGGGCCCCGTTTTGGGTACGTTGGTACATCAACTTCCCGGGGTCGTAACTTTGGCACCCGATCTTCGTTGAACGCGTACAATAGCTCGTTAGAAAGATCTATCCGAGCACTACAACTTTGGGAAGAGCAACATCGTTCCATGGACCCATGATGCTCCCATATTTCCCAAAAATCATCGTTTAGGGCCTCAAAACGGCTCTGGAAATTCAAGACATGAAAAACTGCTAAAAATAGTAAGTTGTGCTACAATTACATAAACTGAAAAAATGAAAGAGACAGTTGTGGGGGCCCAAATGGGATAGGTGGGTGGCCACCAACATCCACCTGGATCATTCCTCCCCCATTATGAAGCAATGTTCCCCATTGCATTGAGTTCCTCCATCTGCTGAACTTGGTCCCTGGTGAGCTGTTCTGCAATCTCAGATGTGTCCAGTAATGGTGGGAAGCATGGTTGAGGGCGGTACACATTGAAAACTTGGTGTAGGCAAAGGAATGGAGGAATGCTGTGCTCCAAAGCATTATTTCCCATAGCCTTAGTAATGGTGTAAGGACCATGTCGGCGTGGTCGGAGCTTCTGATGGGCTCTTGTAAGGCGTTCTTTCTGTAGATGCAACCAGACTTTATTGCCCACTTGAAGCTTGTGTGGTACCCTTGTGGGTGAGGAGAAGTTGTTCCTGTGTTCTGTCATGACCGTATCCCTTTGCTGTTGCTATTGCGTGGAGGAACCCTTCGCGTGGGTCATGGATATAGCAATGATCTTCCCCTTACTTTGTGAGCGAACCAGATAGAAAATATATTTCCTAGTTTGTGAGATGAGCTCGCTGCCTTTTTTAGCAACGATCAAAGAGGTGGCAATAGGTGGGGCTACCTCCGGTATCCTATATAATGAATTATCCAAAGAAATAATGACAGTGCAAGGCCTTGACTCATACACAGCATGTCGCCTCCACAAGTATGGCTGGCCTAATAATACATCACAAACTTCCAAAGGTTTAACATCACACAATACCTCGTCTATGAAGGGCTTGATGCTGTAGGAAAGGTGGCACCACTGGTGAAAGTTGAGATCTCGTTCTTCATGAAGCCACCCAATACTGTACAACTACGGGTGTGGTGTTGTCGGTAGGCCCAACTGCTTCATGACCTCTGCTGAAATGAGGTTCTTTTGGCTGCCACTGTCAACAATGAACTGCAGCGGTGAACCCTTCACCCACATCTATGAGTGGAAAAGATGTTCCCCCTCCTCTGGATCTTCGGGCTCATTCTTTTGGATCTTGGCAGTGGCAACAGTGACACTGGGCTCCGCATCAATGATCTGCTTCCCTTTGCCATTCCCCTTGTCAGGTTCTGACTCAGGGTCGAAACATGCATCTGATTCTGAAGCCTTCAACTCGACCACTAGCGATTACTTGGTCGGACACTCACTTATGTTATGAGTGGGACTCTTGTGGAACTCACACCACTTTCCTATGTCCTTCTTTGACTTCATGGTGTTGTTCTTTTCTTGCAGCTTCAACAGGTTGTCTTGGGTCACCTCGCCTTGGCTTTGTCTGTTGGTCTTCAGATTTGTAGATCCGAAGTCTCGCTTCTTCTGTTTGAACTTTTACTTGATTTTGATAGCGTATTGGTACACCGTGCCGAGCGAGGACATTTTCAGGAACTCCATCTCTTCCTGGATGTATCTGTGTAGGCAGCCATGGTATTTGAGTACCAAATGCAGCTCAGAGTCCTTGATACCCAACTATGTGCAAAGGGTATGAAAAATGTTTGTGAACTTTGGCATATCTTGGTCCCTTCCTTGCCGCAGTGTGGTCCATTTGATGTATTTGTCCTCATCGCTTTTGACAAGGTAGTACTGCTCCTTGACGACATCCCAGAATGAATCCCAAGTGGGTGTGGCTATAAATAGTGAGCCCGTAATTTCATTCTTCTGCTCACAGTAGGTTTCCCACCAGTCCTTGATGTGGGGGGCTGCTTTGAGAAGAGCGAAAACAATCTTTTCTCGACTTGAAAATTCATGAATAGAAAAATACCCTTCTAACAGATTTAACCATTTATCTACAACATCAAGGCCCTCGAATATGGGGATTTCAAAATTAACTTGTACCTTAAATGGTGTGGCATTTCTAGAGTAGCTGTTGGAAGCCGATGCGTTGCCTCTGGGTAGCCACTAAAGGATCGGCGCAAATCTGTCCATCATCGCGTTCCTTTGTCACTCGAGGGCTTCTTCGAGCAAGATTTTGATAGGATCTCCTGTCCCCTCATATTTCTTTTCATTCGCCATGGTAGGCCGTCGGGATTTGCGAGGCTGGTCTTGCAAAGGTTCGACCAGTTCAAGCCCTAACTCCTTATATCCCGACCTCGTTGGGGACATGCAAAGGAAAACAGAGAAAAAGCAAACTGCTCTAATACCACTGATCCAGATTTAAACAGGAACGCAACAAAGTACAGAGGTAACCATATACACAAAGATGCAACATAAATAATACTTCATTTCATTAATGTAAAATACTGAAATATGCTTACAAACAGAAATGGAAATAAACTAGCTAGGTCGATGGTAGCTTATCTCTGAGAAGAGATGTGGCGGCTACATGCCTCTAAACTATGTTACAATGAGGCTCGAAGGCCTATTTATTGTTGAGAAACAATGGAAATCCCTTAACATCCCAAATCCTAACCCTAGAAGATGAAACGCCAAATTGTGGGCCCCGTTTTGGGTAAGTTGGTAAATCAACTTCCCGAGGTCGTAACTTTGGCACCCGATCTTCGTTTGACGCGTACAATAGCTCGTTAGAAAGATCTATCCGAGCAATAGAACTTTGAGAAGAGCAACATCAGACCATTGATCCATGTTGCTCCCAGATTTCCCAAAAAACATTGTTTAGGGCCTCAAAATGGCTTCGGAAGTTCATGACCCGAAAAACTGCTAAAAATAGTAAATTGTGCTACAATTATGGAAACTGAAAAACTGAAAGAGATAGTTGTGGGGGTCCAAATTGGATAGGTGGGTGGCCACCAACGTCCACGTGGATCAAATTTATTCACCTTTAGGAAGTCACTTATCCAGGGAAACAACTTTTAGATTATTTAATTGATATCAAAAATCCAAAGGGAAGCAAAGTAAAGGGTTTTGTATGAGTAAGGCTCAATTGCATATCTACCAAGGAGGCATATTTAGCACATCTATTGTCTAATACCATACAGTATAAAGAGGCACCTACTTAGCACTTTAACTTTGAACTTTAGATAAGCACGCCTGTTAGGTCCCTATACTACTAGTGTAACCCCTTATTGTTATTGGTGCAACCCCCTTATTGTATTATTGTTCCCATATAGTCCCCATGTTGTTATTATTATGCCCCATATAAGCCCACTATTGCGCCCCTACAATATTATTGTTATGTAGGCTCTGATTGTATTGGGACCCCTTAGACTCCTATATATAGAAAGGAGGCCTTGTCATATGTATCATGGAATAATTGTTCATTTGTGTAATGTAAAGGAGGTTTCTCCCTCAAAGAGTTTGATTTTGAAGTCATTGATCTATATTTTCTATCTTTTTGTGAGTTGGTTTCATAACATTTGGTATCAGAGCTTTGGATTCTAGGGTTTCACTGCTCCAAACAGGTCATCGTGGAATTTTCGCTATTTTTTCTCTATAGCGTTTAAAAAGCTAAAACAAAAACCCATTTGAGACAAAATTGTGCTGAACCTTGGATCCAAATTTCAGATCTTGTCTTGCTATATTTTTGGAGATATGATTTGAGGAAGTTAGGGTTTTTGCAAGCTCCCGAATTCCGTCTCAAACAGGGCATCGTGGAATTTTCGATATAATGTTTTTTCTACAAAGGTTGAGACTCGGAAATTAAAACCCATTTGAGAAAAAAATATTGGTGAAGTTCGTGCTTGAAGTTCAAATCTTGATTCACAATATTTTCGGAGATACGGTCCAAGACATTTAGGGTTTTTGCAGGCTCCCGAATTACATCCCAAACAGGTGACCTTGGGAAAATTGTCATAAATTTCTCTCTGAGCATTAGCTTGCAAATTCTTAAGAAGTTACAGAAATAGGATAGACTATACTTTTCTGTATATTGTTTTTAGGT
The DNA here is from genome assembly GCA_031772625.1 of Pinus tabuliformis. Lineage (NCBI taxonomy): Eukaryota > Viridiplantae > Streptophyta > Pinopsida > Pinales > Pinaceae > Pinus > Pinus tabuliformis. Next base: position 1,568,398,629 of record CM062819.1, on the reverse strand, counting down.
CCGAAGGTTGAACGAGTCACACGTGGAACTTCGTACAAGTTTGCTCTACTGAAAAAAGTATATAATCATATCATCTTGGGCGATTGGGCATAACTATTTCTTGGAGAGTCCAATTTCGATTAGACTGGTGGCATTGGAAAGAGGACGTAGAGGGCTACTACAAGGCACAATTTCAGACCTTGGAGGTCCGAAATTTCAAAGATACAAGAGATTCAAGATCGAGCGTCTAAAAGCAAGAAAAAGAATGACTTGAATTAAGAAAATAGAAACATCTAGTAAGCAAAATTGGAGGCATGATTTGAAGAATGTGATCGAAGATATGATTAATAAGATAAATGGTATAGAAGAAAAATTGAATGGAAACCTGGAAGATTTGAAGAAAGACATGGAAGGTTTGAAGGAAGGTGGGACAAAGTCACTACAAGAAAGGCTTCCTAATGCCAAAAAGGGAGTACAGGAAACTCACGATGAGAACAAAAGAAATGTTAATCATGATTTCATAGACTCTAACTTTGGATTGAAGACCCACCATATTCCAAATATGGATATGAGGAAATTTTATGGCAAGGATCTGGTGACTTGGATACCACATATGGAGCAATATTTTGATCTACATGATGTGCAACCAACACAAAAGGTACGTATTGCATCTTTATATTTAGAACTGAATCAGTTTGTATGGTATAGAGGGATTTGTTCTCGTAAACAACTTGTCACTTTGTAAATTTCCACTGAGGAAATGATAGCACATTATGAGGATACAAAGAGAAACACCTCCTTTAGGCAATTGATAAATCTCAAACAAAAGGTTTCAATGATAGAGCACATTGAGGACTTCCAAAAATTGAATATAAGGGTAAATGATATTACAGAGTAGCATAGGATTGAAGTCTTCATAGGTACTTTAAATGATAACATCCAACATGAGGTTCGCCTTTGGGAACCTAATTCATTGGAGAAGGCATACAGGTTGGCAAGAAAAATTGGAAGCAAAATTATGGAAACAAGGAAGCCTACCACTCATAACTATAAAGATGGAAGTGTTGTTGTTCCTAGTCTTTCACCATCTACAAGGTTGACACCAAAATAATTGGAAGAAAAAAGAGCAAAAGGGCTTTGTTACAATTATGATAGAAAATACACTAAAGGTCGTAAGTGTACTAAGAAGAAATTAATTTACATAGATGGGGAAGAGGAGCAAGAAAAGGAACAAGAAACGTCAAAAGAAGAGGATATACACCAGGAACCAATCCTAGAGAAAGAAGAAATGAATTTGACCATACCTTGTAATGCATTGACCGGAATTACCACTCCTCAAACTCTCAAGATAGAAGGGCATATCAAGAAGAAAAAGGTAATAGTGTTGATTGATTCAGGTAGTACCCATAATTTTATTCATTGTAATATAGCCAGGGAATTGAATTTCTTCCTATATCTAGCACCAGAGTGTCAAGTAATGGTTGCAAATGGAGGAACCATAAATTTCTCTGGAAAGTGCCATAATATCAAGTTATCCATGGGAGATATGTCTTGAATAGTCCAATGCTTTCCACTCCAATGGGTGGTGCAGATGTTGTACTAGTATTCCAATGGATATAATCTTTGGGTACGATAGATTTTAATTTTCAAGAACTTTTCTTGAAATTTTTTTGGGAAGGAAAAGAAGTTGAATTAAGGGGTATCATAGGGAAACTGGGAAGGATAATAAGATCTAACAGCATGAGAAAGGTTCTAAAGAAAGAATAATGAGGCGTAATTGCACAATTATGTTCACTAGAAGTTCCCACATCGAAATCATCTGTTTCTCTAGATCTCCAAATCATTTTGGACAATCATTCCAAAGTATTTGAGACTCCCAAAGGCCCCCCACCTATTCGTGATCATGATCATGCTATTCATTTGATTCCAAGAAGTGTTCCCCCAAACATCAAGCTTTACAGATATCCATATGCCCAAAAGAGCGAAATTGAACGTATGGTTGCAGAAATGCTAGAGGTTGGTATAATTCAACCTAGTCAAAGTTCTTTCTCTGCTCTAGTGGTATTGGTACACAAGAAGGATGGATCATGGTGCATGTGTCCATATTATAGGGATCTCAACAAGCTTACTATTAAAGATAAATTTCCCATTCCTATCATTGATTAATTATTGGATGAATTACATGGAGCAATTTACTTCACCAACTTGGATCTTTGTTCAGGATATCATCAAATTAGAATGAAGATTGAAGACATTCCAAAAACAACATTTATAACTCATGAGGGTCATTATGAATTTTTGGTCATGCCTTTTGGCCTTACTAATGCACCTTCTATATTTCAAGGTTTGATGAATTCTATTTTCAAACCCTTCCTTAGAAAATTTGTGTTAGTATTTTTTGATGATATACTAATCTACATAAAATATTGGAAGGATCATGTTCAACATGTTGATAGGGTGCTCAAACTATTGGAGGAGAAAAAATTATATGAAAATAGCTCCAAATGTTTCTTTGGAGTACAAGAGGTGGAATATTTGGGTACTCAGTTAGCTCATAGCTCATCTTATCATCCTCAATTTGATGGGCAAACTAAGATAGTGAACAAATGTTTGGAAGGATATCTTCATTGCTTTTTTTATGATAAACAGACACAATGGATCAAGTGGTTGCCTCTGGTTGAATGGTGGTATAACACTTCCTTCCATACTCCAGCAAAAATGACCCCATTTATGGCACTTTATGGATATCATCAACCATCCATCACATCATCTTTAAAAGAAAATTCTAAGGTTCAAGCAGTGGAAGATCACATTGAGCATCAAAAACAAGTTCTCAAAGTCTTAAAGGATAACCCCACTTTGGTGCAGAATAGAATGAGAAAATAGGCAGATCAACATCGCAATGAAAGAAGTTTTGATGTAGGTGACTGGGTATTTCTACGAGTACAACCATACAAACAAATGTCCCTCAAGCAAGCTAAGAAGGATAATAAATTATCACCAAAGTATTATGGTCCGTAAAAGGTGTTAAAAAAGATTGGTACTATGGCATACAAATTGGAGCTCCCTGCATCTTCCCGAGTGCACCTAGTTTTCCATGTTTCATTCTTAAAGAAGCTTATAGGTGAGAAGATCCTAGTTCAAAATTTTTTTCCAGAACTTAATGAGGAAGGGAAAATCATATTGGAACCAGAAGCAGTCACAAAAACAAGAAATCAACAACTACGAAATCGATCAATTTTAGAGTATCTGATCAAGTGGAAGAACTTACCCATTGAAGATTCCACATGGGAGGATGAAAATTTTATACAGAAGCATCCAGAACTACTCAAGCGTTGAGGACAACACTTTTGAAGGAGAGGGGCATTTTGAAACCCCCTTATTGTATTATTGTGCCCATATAATCCCCATTGTTATTTTTATGCCCCATAGAATCCCACTATTGTTATCGTTGTGCCTCTACAATATTATTTTTATGTAGGCTTTGATTGTATTGGGACCCATTAGACTCCTATATATAGAAATGAGATATTTTCATTTGTATCATGGAAGAATTGTTCATTTGTTTAATGCAAAGGAGGTTGCCCCTCGAAGAAGTTGATTTTGAAGTCGTTGATTTATATTTTCTATATCTTTGTGAGTTGGTTTCATAACAACACCACAACCTACACCAACTTGCCTTGCATAATTTTTTTTTACCAAATTTCTGGCGTAACTACACTAAAATTAATAGGAAAAATAATTAATATCAACATTAAACCCAAGGAGAACTACCAGCTAGATGAGCTCCCGAGGAGCTATGAGGCACCAAGTTCTATTCTTTCTCCAGCTTGTGGATGTGGGGACTATGTTATGCATGCAATTCCTATGACTTTCCAGGTTGTGCATTAAAATTCTATTTCTAGAGTGATGTGAACCATGCAAAATAGCTTAGCGTTCATTTAGGTGGCAAGCAACCTGATCATAAAAAAACATTGCTTCACACAAAACCAAAGCAATGGTGTCACACATCTTTTACTTAATGTATTGAAAATGTTACTAGTACAATTCTTAGGATCTGACACAGTTGTGGTCACTATATAATCAACAAATCTCCATTTGATATAACTCGCATGAGCCATCAATCTCAATGTTATTTCTGCACACTTGTAGCACCTAGATTTTTGGAGTTATCTCTGCATATATTTCACTCTAGATGAAAAACGAATATTTCCAAAAAAGCATATAATGGAAATGATCATTCACAATCTCACTTGGCCGCAATAGAACTTAGCATAGAACCTAGGGTTAGATAACAATGTTTCACGGGAGACACTTTCCTAGAGGGGGGATGCGTTTTCCCCATTTTCTTTCAGAGGGGTGCATAGGTACTCAATTTCAATTTACAATGCCAATTTTTTCTATTTTTCAAAGAAAACCAGATTTTTGTAGGTCAAAATGGATATAAAATGTTAACACTTTGCAGTTTTAAAATATTTTGAGGTGCTATCTGCTAAAATTTGGGGGATCTCTTCAATTGTCTCCAAAAATCATTCCCTCAATCCCCAAATGAGCATGAAGCTTAACATAGATAATTGTTCAAAACCCTTTATTTATATTATTGCCAAGTAATTTTTCCATTTAGGCAATCTTCACACCATTTTTTATAGTTGATTGGAATGCCGACACTCCTGGAAGAATGAACTCCAAATACAAGAAGCTAGTTACCCTGTAGTCTTTGAGACTCTTCTGAGTAGAAAAAGAGTCAATAATTGATCAGAGTATGTCTTTATTCGCTTAAAATTATGATTCTCCTCTATCATCTATATTGTATAAGTTATCTATAACTAGGACAATATTAGAAAATTAATAACACTCTAATCATAAATTCAATAAGATTAAAAACCATAGGAGCGTGAAAGGACATGATTCATGAATTGGAATAGCTTCTAGAATTGGAAGCTCCTACTAAATGATATTACAATCTTGATAAAAGAATATTTTTGTTTCAAAGTTTTAGCCCACAAGACAATACACATCCCATGCTTGCTTTCAATAAGGCTTTTGAAAAACCACATCGATCCATTCCATGGCATCATATGCCGCTATGCCTTCACAAATATTTTTCACTTCAAGATATGATCTACATAAATATATCACAACATCATCCATTGAAATTACATTCAAGTATGAATTGATCCTCTTGTTTTAAATGCTTGGAACAATATGGCTTGTATTTATTAATACCTATCTCTAACCATGGCTTCAAGTTGCCATTTTAATGGGAAAAAGTAGATCTTTCTATATCAAGCTGATTAATCCAAAATTTATGCCCTAAGCCAACTAAAAGCCAAGAGTCTTCCAGGAGATGAGTCATATTGTAGAATGTAATTAAGCTTGCAGGAAATGTCCCAAATCTCCATGGAATACTATACCTATGTTGTTGTGGAACATGGAAAAAGCAACATTAGTATATATTTAGAAATCGATATACTTTAACTTGTGAATGTGAAGAACCATGTAGTACAATTCATTGACTTGTTCAAATGCTTCTTCAGAAGATTCAGTTTAAAACATAAAGAAAATTTTCCATCTTTAGCCATATCCTATAAACTATGGTCAAGTCTTTCTTGCTTCATTATTGCAGATCGATAATATTCAATCCAGACATCTATGCACACGCCAACCCAGACATCCTCAAGTGATGAAACCTTACTTCATAAATATCCATGCCACCATTTAACTTTCCATGCAAATCAATACTCTGAAGAGGTGTCATGTCCCTTTGCACGACCACATCATCATCTAGAAATAACACTTTGTTTAGTCTTGGAAAAAAATTAGGAAGCCAAAAGTGAGGATGGTTTAAGGTATACAAATATGTAATCTTCTTAGTTGAGTTAGAGGGATCATTAGAAAATTTAATGGGGATTTATATAGCACCAGAAAAATCCTATGATGATAAAGAACCCATCACAAAATTGGTAAAATGACGAAGATTTTAATCATCCAGATTCTGAACATGGACAGTTGCATTGTTACATGTGTTCTCCAGAAACCAAAATATTATTGCAACATATTTTTGTCTATATGTAATCAAATGAAAAGCATAAAATTTTGACTAAGCATTCACATTCTTCATGTGCATTAGTAGATAGGCTAAATGATTTAAAAAGTAGAAACACAAACAACACATAGGCGATAGTACAAAATGGAAAGGAAATTTCAGTAGTTTTTTTTAGGTATATTTCTATATTGGATAACCATTTATATATAACAAGTAAAATTCACATGCGATCTTATATTCATGCATGCATTCACATTTTCTTTCTCATTATTTCCCTGTCATTATAATTATCTAAACATGTGGAAGAAGATAACTCAGGAAAGATAACCTTATTTGAGAAAGGGAAAATTGCTGCAACTTTCTTGTGTTGAAAAGAATTCATGATTAATTTTACAATGCTGATTCATATAAAATCTATGGAAAGTAACATTCTTAACATCTGATTCATCATTAAAAAAAATCAATAGAAGTGACTCTATTTAAAACGGGAAAGAATACAATATTCTTATTCAAAAGAGTTCATGATCAATTTTTAGGCTGATTCATACCAAATTTGTAGAAAGTCATATTCTCAACCCCTGATTCATACAAATGAATCAATAAAATCAATATTTTTTAAAGTCTTCTCATTACATTATTTATCATTATGATGGTGATTATTCAAGCCTATACCTTATTAGGTATAGGCAGATCTGCATCAAACATAGAGAATCCATGGAAATATATATCATATATAGATCATCCTATACTAAAACTCTCCATTACACACACTCATGAGAAAATATAGAAGCCAATAAATGGGCACAAGCAGGAAACAAATAAATTATTGAAATCTACTTCTAATCAACTTTAAATATTTAGGAATGACAAGGCTTCATGGGAATGACCATGCTGGGAATAATTAGGTGCAAATCTACTTATACACTTATTGATTTACTGTAGATATGATTACTTTATTCGAAGCAATAAATGCGCACAAGTAGGCAACAAATTAATTATGGTGATTAAGTTGGATTTATACCTTAGATTTGCATGTCATTGAAGAATGTGAAGGAGATTCATACAGGTGACCATTCTAGGAATAAGCAAAAATGACTACATTTTAGGACACAACACTATGTCAAGAACATTGTTAACAATAACATCACATTCACATTTACTTCCACATTATATTTAAACATATTTGAAATCTACTTGAATTCCAAAAAACAACATCTCGTTTAGGCATTCTTTTAGTTGATTTGTGGAAAATGTTAAGAGTCACATTGCCAACAATAACATCAAATTCAAATCTACTTCTTTCCAACAATAGCATCAAACTAAAATATACTTGTTACTGGTTAACCATGGATCCACTTACCTTGTTGCAGGGCCACATGTAGGTACCACACTAACCATGGTAAATAGATTGGGTTTTACTTGTTGGATATGCATTTCATTGAAGAATGATAAGGTTTCACGGTCGACTATGTTGAAATTTATAATTAGGTTCAGAATTCATAAATATATTTGAGATGTAATTATCAAAAGAATGATGAAAATTTTATTATTATTATTATGAATTATTAAAGAATGATTTTCCTTCTTGGGTCATCATGTTTTAGGTAAAATTCCCCATTGAGGACTTCTAGGATTTATTCTGAGTCATTAGGGTCATTGTACATTAAAAGAGACCCTTCTTGGGATTTCGAATCATGTAAAAAGAATTATTTTTGAGTCAAAAATGAATTTAGTCTCCTCCACACCGAGTCGGCCTCAAGAATATCAAGTCAACCTCAAGGAGAGTAATTTTACCTCCCTGGAATGCTATATATACAAGGTATTTCGAATTCATTTGGAGCATCTCACTCTCTCACACATAGTTTGATCTCTGAAGCTGGAAAGGAAGTGCGAAGTTGGTAATGGGCTAGAAGAAGAGCTAGAAATAAGTGTGAATTTCTAGAGGAAGGTAGAATACCTCAATATCGAAATTTTGGGACAAATCTCACTCAGTTCTGAGGTGTATCAAGGGAGATTGGAGTTTTACAAGCTTGGTCGAAGCTGCTGCTGCTACTGCTACTAGGTCGTCGTTGCTACTAATTCGGCTAGGTTGAAGTTTCTTTTGAAGGGTCATCATCTGCAAGGAGGATTGAGGGATGAATTGGCGTGGAGAAATTCTCTATCTGTGTCTAGAGTCTTGGATTATCTCGAGAAACTATTGAAGGAAGAATTGTTGACTGGGTTTTCCCTGGATGTCCACCTACATATGTTGTCCTTGTGTCATTGTTTTGGTAATTTATTGATGAAATAAAAGATAAAATATGATCATAAAGATAAAATAATCACAAGTAATTATCTGTATACGAAAATATTTTTGCCTTTCTGATTTTATAACATGGTTTCAGAGCTAAGGTGAAGGAGGAAAAAGGCAGTCTAGAGTATCTACTAGAAGGGATCAAAATGATTGATCTAGGGATCTTATAGGGAGATATTATAAGAGAAGAAGCTCACTATCTTCAAGGAAAATGTATAACACAATAAAGAGAGAAAAATTTGGAAGGAGAATCAAACTACAAGTCTTCGAAGAAGAGGATTGACCTCATTCGAGAAAAGAACAAGGTCTTGGTGCGGTCAAGGGAAAGGTGAAGAAACCTACCAAAGAATCTAGTGATGCAGACAAGGTGAAGTATAGATAATTAGAGATATTGGTTATGAAATTGATGGTAGAGAGTATAAAGGAAAATCTTGTCCCATACATTTCCAATATATACCATGCTCAAGAAATGTATGAAGCATTGTCAAAATTATTCACTATCAAAAATATTGGTCAAGTAACAAGCTTGAAGAATGAGTTAATGGATACTAAGATGACAAATGATGATACTGTGGCTTCCTTATTTGTGAGGATATCTAGAATTAGAGATGAACTTCAAGCCATAGATGAAATTGTACCAGAGAAGGAGCTAGTATTCACTGCACTATTAGGATTACCTCCTACTTGGAGTTAGTTTGCTTCAGTTCTTAACAGTTGGAAATAAGCTCCTACCTTTGAAAAATTATGGAATGCATGCACCCAAGAAGAAATGAGAATTTCCTTAGTATCCAACAACAAAGAAGATAAGGTTTCAAATGCATACTCCGCTTCTCATAAGAAAGGACACTCCAAGAAATCAAGAGGCCAAGAAGGAAAGTTATGTCCAAGATAGAATGCTACCAATGCCACAATACGGGTCACTATAGAAGTGGCTTCCCTGACAATTCAAAGAACAAGAAAAGAAATAGAGATCAACCCAATGTTGCTAAAGAAGGATCTCCAAAGAAGAATAAGCCCAAAGAACTGGATATAAGGGACTTACTCTACTAACTCCTTTGATCTAAGCTTTAGTTATTTCATTTTGATTTCTAGTTTTTAGGTTTAAGATATTTTGGAAAAGTATTTTTATTTGTTCTTAAGGTTATAGGTATCTCTCAATCTTGGAGGGATCCTGATCAAACTCCAAAGATAAGTACCCTATTACCATTTTAATTTTTAGTTTTCCTTACTTATCTAGTTTTGTTTGCATTAAATACTAATCACATTCTACTCTTATTTTCCTTGTTTAGGAAAAATTGTTGAAGACTCAAGCAAGAAGGCCTCACAAAAATAAAGCATTGGAATTACAAGTTTTGTTAAGAAACTAGAGGTATGTTTTGAATTAAAAGTTTTTCTCTCTCCATATTCGTTATTGATAAACTATTACTAACATATATGTATCTAGATTTCTCAAATCTTAAAGATTCTTGATTGGCTGATTCATCATTAGATAAATCTACCCTCCTCATATATTTGATTATTCTTATGGAACCCTGGAAAGGTTCATTGTGAAAACCCTAACTTAAGGGTATGTTGATGATTATATGTAAGGCCCTAGCCTACTTAGGGTCAATGATGAAGTCTAAAAAAACTGGCCGATGCTTTGGTGATGTATTGTTTGGGGTTTTGATGTGGTTATGGAAACCCTAACTTGTTAGATGACAATGACTAAAATCTCGAACCTTTAAAGTATTTATAATTTATGGTTTTCTATGTTTTGTATTGAAATCCTAGATTATTAGGGTTTGTAAGGGCGTTTAAGCAAGACCCTTATAATGTATTAGATATGAAATCATTGGTGTGTGTGTGTGTTTTTCCGATCAAATCTTAGTCTGATCAAGTTTTTTATATGTCTAACTCTTATTGATATTTGTGTCTCTGGGTTTGACTAACACATGTTATGATATGCTTGTACATGACGATGAAGTCCTAGATATATGTGTTGACCTAATTGTTGATGTTCATGAGTCCTAGGGTTTGGAACTAAGCCCTAGTCGAAGTTTGATTCTCTAGGATGATAGTATTTGTGAATTCTAGGGTTTTGTAATTAAACCTTGGTAGAAGTCCAATTCTCTGATATATGATGAAAATGTGATAATTTGAGATTTGTGTAAAATTGTTGAAATATGAGTTTTAGTTATGATTGATGTTTTATTGTTTGAGAAAATATAGGCTTTGCAATAAACCCTAGTGGAAGCTAGTCATGTTGTTGATTGAGTTGTGATTGGTTTTGATTGCTGAATCTCATTTAGGATTTGTATGAATTCCTAGTAGGAAGTCTAATATATGAATTATGAAAGTTTTTAGATACATTATAGATATATATATGTTTGAATTGTTTCTACGATTTTCAATATGTTGTAATAGGTTATGTCATACGTCTAGAAGGAACCCTAGATATAATGAAGGTTGTTATGAAATGCTTAATGTCTTGATGAAGTAGTCTAGGGTTTATGACAAAAACCCTAGTAAGAAGTTAAAGTGTATGTGTCTCTTGTGTGTAACCAAGTCAGAGTATTTTGATGTGTAAATTTGAATGCTTTCATGAATTTTATATGGTTAACTTCATGCTTCTATAGAGTTTGGTTTACTTGATATCTAAGTTGTACAAGTACATAATATTTAAGAGGGTGAAGATGTTCGTAAAGGAAAGCTGATATGATAGGCATGATGTGAATGATGATGGTCATGATAACTTTGATAAGAAGGATGGAAGCCATGAAAGATTCTCTGATGTCATAGAAAAGAAATAGAACTCCCTAAGTTAAGAGGGAGCCTGGATGAAATATCCCTAGGTTAAGAGGGGGCTTGAATGAAAGAAATTTCCCTAAATTGAGAGGGAGCTTGGATGAGAGGAATATCCCTAGTTGAGAGGGAGCTCGTATCATAGTCATGAAAGACACCTTGAAATTGGAGAATGTATGAAGGGTTGCTGAGATAAGAAGAAAACAAATCTATATGTTGTTGCATGAAAAGTAGGAAAGGAAGCTGTATGGTTGAGAAATCTTCTGGAAAGTTATAAGTTATACTATGAAAAGTTCATAAGAAACATAAGGATTTCCAGAAGATTCCGAAGGTTTGTGTCCATTTATGTACATTTGAAAGATTTTTACTGATTGAGGTTGTGTTTGTACAAGTAAATCTCTTGAAGGTTTGATAACATGTTTTACATGCTCAGGGTTGTCGACAGTTTGCTCATGAGAGATTTATTGCCAATCTGTTTGATCAAAGAAGATTTGTTACATATTAGAATAATCGGAAAGTTGAGGCTATGTGTGTGAGACATTTCCTGGTAGGACATCTGGCTGACAATTTGTGTTGATGTCTAGTTCCCGAAGTAGGGAGGGTGGAATTGGTCATAGAGATTTGACCTCGGATACACACCTAGATCCATTGGTTGATGGTTAGTAAGTAAGCATGATGGTACCTAGAGAGGCTGAAAGCTTTAGTCCATCTTAATCCCACTTGGATACATTTCCCTAGTTAGGAATCTAGTCCATGGCACTACAATGCTTAAACTGTTGATGGACCTTGGATATATTTCCTTGGTCAGGAATCTAGTCCATGCATTATAGTGCCTAAAATTATTCATGGTTCATGTGTTATGAGATCTTCCTTGTACTTGTTCTGATGAATACCTCCCTTGTTAAGAGGGAGTGTTGAAATTTGTATTTAGGTTCGACCTTCATAAATATATTTGAGATGTACTTATCAAGGGAATGAAGAAATTATTATTATTATTAATATTATGACTTATTAAATCATGGGTTTCATTCTTGAGTCATCATGTTTTAGGTAAAAGTCCCCATTGAGTACTTCTAGGATTTATTTTGAGCCATTAGAGTCATTGTAAATTAAAAAGACCCTTCTTCAACTTTTGGATCATGTAAAAAGAATTATTTTTGAGTCCAAAATGAATTTAGTCTCCTCCACACCAAGTCAGCCTCAAGAAGATCAAGTCGACCTCAAGAAGAGTAATTCTACCTCCCTGGAAGAATATGTATACAAGGCAGTTTAAATTGATTTGGAGCATCTCACTCTCTCACACATAGTTCGATCTATGAAGATGGAAGTTGGGAAGTCCGAAGTTGGTAAAGGGCTAGAAGAAGAGTTGGAAAGAAGTGTGAATTTCTAGAGGAATATAGAAGACCTAAGTCTCAAAATTTTGGGGCAACATTCACTCATTTCTGAGGTTTATTAAGGGAGATCTAAGTTTTCCAAGTCTGGTCAAAGTTGCTGCTACTACTGCTACTAGGCCAAAGCTGTTGCTGATGTTGCTAGGTCGAAGTTGCTTTTGAAGGGTCATCATATGCAAGGAGGATTGAGGGAGTTGGTGTGGAGAAAGTCTCTGTTTGAGTTAGAGTCTTGGATTATCTTGAGAAAGTATTGAAGGAAGAATTGTTGACTAGGTTTTCCCCTAGATAGAGGTTTTTCCCTGGCTATCCGCCTAGATCTATTGTCCTTGTGTCAATGTTTTGGTAATTTCTTGATGAACTAAAAGATAAAAGAAGATCATAAAGATAAAATAATCACAAGTAATTATCTATATAAGAAAATATTTCTGCCTTTCTGATTTTCTAACAGGTTATTCTGGAAATAAACAACAATTATAATTTGTTATAGTTGCATTGCCAACAATAATATTAGATTCAATTTTTTGTCAAGGAATTCATTCAAAAATTATGTGTTCAATGTTAAAATTATTAGGTTTGGGTTACCTATCTACAAGCACGTTGCTAACAATAACATTAGAATCAACATTTCAAGGCATTCTCTAAAATAGTTTGTTTGCAATTAATGTTAACATTCTCATCTTGCAATTCATATCTACAAGCAAATTGCCAACAATAACATCAGATTGAAGAAAAAACAATAAGATCAAATTAAAATTTTCTTAAACATTTTGTGTGCAATGTTAACATTACCAGGTTTAGAATACATATCTGTAAGCACATCACTAGCAATAACATTAGATTCAACTTTTCAAGGCATTCTCTGGAAGAGTTTGTAAGTAAGAAATTTTAAAATTTTGGCATACATATTTACAAGCACATCACCGCCAATAACGTCAAATTCAAATTTTATCCTTATTGGCATATATGTCCTAACAACCATAACATCAGATTCAAACTTAATCCTTATTGGTTAACTGTTGATCTGATTCCCTTTTCTCCGAAGCCAATAAATATGCATACGCAGGCAACACATTAACTTAGTGCTTGAATGGGGATTTATTCCTTGGACACGTGTTTTAGTAAAGAATGACAAGACTTAAATTGTGTGGCCATTCTAGAATCTCTATATAAGCATAATCAAATCTAATTCTTATCAATAAACTATGGATTTTCTTACCTTGTTCCAGAGCTAGTATAAGGGGATAGCCAATAAATAGGCATATGACAGAATATTGAATTTAGTGCTTGAATTGGGATTTATTGCCTGGACATGAGTTTTAATGAAGAATGACAAGACTTCACAGGCATGGCCCTTTTATAAAAAAGCAGATTCAAATCTACTTTTTAGTTTTTACTAATAAACCGTGTATCTACGTACCTTGTTCCAGTGCCAGAAATAACCACTGTCATCCAATGTTGAATCCTCTTAGTCATTGAAGTAACTCACAAAATAAACGCAAATCACTACCCGTGGATTGAAAAACCAAATTAACTAAGAAACTACATGTGGATAATTGTTTACTACACACCTGTACAATCATCTATTTCCAACTTCTGCAGGTATATCAACAAAAGAGACAGAAAAACTCCATTTTAGTTGGTGACCATTAAAGCTTCAATGTGTATAGGATTCAGAGAAAACTAGACCTAATAGGCTCCTTTCTCGTTACAACAGTTGGGATCTACACAACATGCTTCTTGTTTTTCCAAGAAAGGAAGCCAAAGCATGCATCCTCGTTACAGGGGAGAAGGTTCATATGCTTTGTGGTTACAGTGGCAGTGTAACTCAATTTCTGGTTTTCCTTTGTAAAGACCATCTTTCTTGGCTTGACATTCACAGTCACACCTTCCCCTTTGAGGAATGACCCTGACTTTGTAGACAGACCAAGGAGGGCCTACATTAGTGACAATTTTAAAGAAGACAATTGCGAGCTTCTTTGGTTGATCGACATTAAAAAGTTAAAAACTACAGAGAACGAAGGATAGTTGAGATTACTAGGACTTATTCTTCATGTATGGAACTAGGAAGGATTTCGAGTGATAACCTGAATGGATTTTGTGGTATATTCAAGACTGCACAGGAATCTAACATAGTCTTCAGTACCCAAATCGTAAAATAAGGCCAAGATCCATAGCCCTTTGAAGATGTACATACCTTGCACCGAAATCAAAAGGAGTGGATGCATTGCTTGAGGATTTATCAATCATCCTGTGACCTTGTCCTGAGTATAAGTAGTGGTCATAAGAGCCTATCTTATATTTGCATTTCTTGAGGCTTCATCAATCATCCAGTGACCTTGTCCTGAATATAAGAAGTGATCATAAGAGCTGATCTTACTGTTGCATTGCTTGGGGCTTCATCAATCATCCTCTGACCTTGTTCTAAGTATAAGATATGGTCATAAGAGTTGATCTTACTGTTGCAGGGCTCCATTGTGGGTGTGCTCCTTTGAGAAGGGAAATAACTCCACTCACATGAGGAACTCCTTCTCAATCCACAAATACCCATTTCACAACCATAACTAAGTTTCTACAAAAATGCATTGAAAAATTCAGTCAAACCCTCCTAAAAGACTGGTTTTCTCTAGTTTCTAGTTCAACCCAACAAAACCCACTTTACGCCAGCTCAACTCGCAAAAGACCTGTTTGTGACCATTTACCATATGCTAGTCATTTATAATAAAATAATTCATTAATACCGCATGGAAAAACTCACTCTCTACAACTCTCATCATAAAATACAACATAAAGCCACTATAAAACCACCTACACATAACCTCTTGCATTTCTATCCCATAAAATGGAGAGAATCGTTGGTTATTCCTCTAGCTATTGAGAACCAGCAATGGGGACAATCAAATATAGAAATAGAGTGCAGGAAGCCATGTAAGAGCAGGAAGAGAAGCCTCTACATCATTTCTTTGATGAGTGGGCTAGATCAACAAATCCATGGGCGACCAACGTAGAAGGTGAAGCATTGAACCATAGCTCCTCAATAACCTAGCCTTCCACTCATGCCATGTGGAGTTTTCATGACCTCATTGAAATATCTACAATGCCGGACTACAAATATCTACAATGTCAATGAGAGGAACCTCATAATAAAAACGCCTTCGACGTAATTAAGAGTAAATTTTTACTTGTTTTTTTTTATTGTTTGTAAATTCATCTATAGATATCTATTAATATTGAAGAAAAAAAGTTTACATTTGACAAAAAAGATTACATTTCCACCATTTCCTCGTAAATTCATCTATAGATATCTATTAATATTGAAGAAAAAAAAGTTTACATTTGACAAAAAAGATTACATTTCCACCATTTCCTCTTTGCTTTCCAGAATAGTATTGTGGGTGTACATGTCTAAAATTATGAAAACCAAAAGGATAGAGGAGTGAAAAACTGGCATTTGTAACTAGCCAGTATTGCTTCTATACACTTAGACCAGTTTGCTACTAAATACTAAACCAAAACAATAGACTATGAAACTTATAGATATGTGTGTAAAAAAATAGAAAAAATATCTCAAGAGAAGCCCAATTTCTGCCAAATAGGCTAGCAACCTAATTTCTCTTTGGACTCTTTAGTCCAAAATTATGACTAGTGATGTGGAAGTAGAGTTGGCTTTAGGGGAATCTTGAGTTGGAGCATTGATGGTCGCAGGTCCTTCCTGGTGCCCATTTGACTCAGTGTCTAAGTCTGAAACTACATAACATTCCATACAATACAACTGAACAAATATATCATCCAAGTTGTATCTGATGTCCTTGGGAATGCGGTTGATGTCTTCTCAACCTGCAAAGAGTTTATAGTTGTCTACTTGCTTGTCTCTGATGACCATGCTGAGAAGAGTTTCCATTTGGTGATGATGAGTGATGAAATGAAGAAAAAAGATCCTTTGCCTATGAAACTTCCATGGATCCAGAGCCCACTTGAGGCTATTGCCTCCAATATCCATTTTATATGGAAAATTCTCTTCTATGGACATAAGTGAATCCCCAAGATCTAGTGGTTGATTAGAAACAAAAAAAAATAAAAAAGGACAATGTTTTCCTTAGAGAACTTTTAATAAATGGAGGAAGGGCCTACTTGGAATCTAACACTTGTCTTCCTCTTCTCTTGGAGTGTAGACTTTGAGTCTAGCTCCAATTACCATAAATGGAACCTACAAGACAATCACAACAAATAAGAGAACAACAAGACATCCATAGCATAAAGTAATATCTCTATTCAATGAGTTAAGTGGGTATTGAATTAAATATGCATAAAATAGACACAAATCATAGGAAAACAAAGCTTCTTATATTAATGAAATGTAGGAGAATATTACAACCCTTTTTATTAGTCCTTGACAATGTAGAATCTCCCACCAAAATTGTTCTTCCTTAGCGACAAGGAAAACCTTCAATCACAACCCAAGGATGGTAATGGATCCTTAAGTAAAAGTAGTAGCATCTAGGCATAGCTAAGAGTCTCCAAAAGCCAACCCACACTCTAAGGGAGTAGTGAATTTATATGTTAAAAGTGGTAGTTTAGGATTTACCAATATAGGCTTGAGATCCACATATGAAGGAGGATAATCTCTAGGGATAGATATAAGGTCTCCAAGATACTATAATATAGGAATTAAAGATATTTCTCCATAGTAAATGGTTAAAACCACCGTATAAAATTTTAGAAGAAGAACTTTTGTATTTTTTTTTCTCAAAATTTTAGAACCATCGCACTTGTAGAGTAGAGAAACCTGCACTAACCAATGCAACTGCTAAGGGATGCAACTTACAATCATTATAGTTGGGCTGAAGCGTAGGGTGCATTGGGTCCAAAAACATGGTTTTTGAGCTGATACACCCAAAAACTCAAACATTTTAGAGAATCGATGCTTGAGGATTTGCAAAGGGACAATGAAAACTTATTAAGGATGTTGATTGATCCAGTTTCCAGGCCATTTGAGTGAATGCAACAAAATGACCTATACCAGATTTCTCCCTAACCTAGAAAGTTAGAAGCACTAGATGAGGACTGAAGTGCTTTACCTTGTGACAAGTTCAAATCAAGTAATGGTTGGTTGAGATCATCTATAACAAAAATAATCATAATTATATCATTGATGAGGCAGGTATACCCATACTCAACATATAAGCTAATATACATGTACAATGATCAAGAAGTTTCGTCCACTGATGACAAAGAGTAGACCCATGCTTGGATGACTTCTGAAATATCATAGCCATAATACTTTTGTGATATTGTATGAATCCTGAAATCTCATCCTGGATGGATGAAACTAGATCCACTGTCTTCTACCTCATTCACTCGATAGTACGAGTCTAACCATGCAAATTAGTGATTTGAAGTTAAAAATGGTAGACACCACCTGATTACTGGCCAATTATGTAAGACATTCAGAGATGGAAGAGAAACCACTGATAATGATAATGGCCGTCAAGGTACTATAGTACAATCTATGTGGTGTGAATGAATGAGCCGAAGTCGAACACCACACAAAATCTTCTAGTCAAAGGTCAATGATGAGAAACTATTGCCGAAAGTAAGGAAACTTTCGATTGAGGTATCCAAGTTACAAGGCACTAAAGGGAGTTTCTAAGTCAACTTCCTGGATAATGACATGATTTTGACAGGAAGCGACCCATCGAGGGAGGGCCTTGATGTATCCCTCAACATGAAACATGTATCAAGATTTGAGACATAATGATGTAGAGCTGGTTCAGGAGTGGAAAAAATGAAATAAAGCTTAAAGTACTATAGCAGATGGCAACTAAGGGTGGACTTTGTCTTGAACATATTGGCGACACTGAACAAAATTGGTAACATTGACCCAAAGCTCCATGATGAAGGTGTAATCAATAATGAGGCAAGAAAATTCCCCAACCCAAAGAAATCATGGAGATGGAGTGAAACAGTGTCATGTTCAAGAGCGATTTTCTACGATTAATAGGTGAAGATGCCCTATTTTCCCAATTTACCAACCATTTTTGGATAGTTCCTCTTTATTTTTGACAAGCTTGAGGATGATAACATATGCTTAATCTATTAGTTCATCCTTCACATGAATCCTTCTAAGTACATTTAACGAACCTTGAGAATGAGTGGTTCAGTCTTGTCATGTTTAACAAGTCCACCATTGTTTAATAATTTTATGAGTCCATAAAAGGTGTAACTCAACTTATTTTTCATGTTTAGAGAGTTTGAAAAAGAGGCGAAAAAGAAAACTCCAAAAGTTCATTTTCATAAATTTAGTCTTTTGAGTCTAAAAATGCATAAAATGATATTCAGGAGAACCTTTTAGTCATGTTTGACTAAAGTATTCCTTTTTCGTAAATAGTCTATCCCAGTCCAGAAAAGGGTTAAACTTATACTGGGCAGATGTCTTTTCATTTACTTTAACGAGTTCGAAAAGACAAGTTCTCAACAACCTTTTCATTTTTTGGGAGTTTGAAAGAAGCTGAAAGAGGACTCTAGGGGGTTCCTTTTACATAATTTTACTGAGCCCAAAATAACGATAAAAGTGCCCTCTTTCATCAAAATGACCTGTATTCAACTTAAAATCTATATCATATCCTTTAATTAATTATTAACCTGCGCAAAAAACCACAAAAGGATTAAAAATATATGACATATGGTAAAAATTGGATAAAAATATTAAAAATATATTAAAATAATAATTAATTTGACCATAAATAGTGAAAAGTAAAAACATTTCTTTACCATTTTCATTTTAACTGTTGTGAGTGAGCTCTAAGTGCAATTTACCCTTGAACTTCAGGGGGTGATTACAACCGATCCAGTGGACCATTTCTAGTGTTGTCAGTTCCAGGTAGAAGATTTATCCTTTCTCTCCTTTTTTCATGGTTTTGATTTTTAATTTCATGAAATTTTTTGAGAGTTCTCAACAGTTAAGGGTTTAAATTTTTAACGTAAGAACATTGCACCCTCTTTATATTGAAAGGTGCGTAGGGTCTACCTAAACTACACTTGGAAGAGAAGACCAAGGTACCCGTCGAGAAGGAAAAGTGCACTAGGGTGCTCTGTCTACTAAAGGGCAGGTGCAATATGCACAGTTTGAGAAAAAGATTTATAGTTTTGAGTTAGATTTCTCTCAAGGTTTTGCGCAAGAATTATTCTGAGTGTTTTTCTTGTCATTTTGCAGTTATTCACTAGTGAAAAAATGGTTTTGAGTTGGAGAGAAAGAGAACATGAGTCCCAAGACTTGGATAATGCAAATGATCCAACAACAATACATAGTTTCCCATTGTAGGACTCGTTCTCTGGAAAAAAAAGGATGGGAAGGTATAGATCAAGGATTTCTTTCAACTTCCTCTTAGTATGGTCCTCTTCACTATTTCTTGGATGGCTAGCAGTGCCACTTTGAATTTGGCTACCAAATCCCAAATGTGATATGCATTGGAATACATAGAACCTACTGTCTTCAACTAGAGTGAAGGGGTACTAGGTAATCTGAAGGAGCACCTAAACAGAGAAAAGCATGGGCGAATGAAGAAATTTGGTTATGGTTCTATTCTGATCTCTTTTTCTCTAGAGAGGATACCATTTCTCCATACTCAATGAATTTCTTGTGAGCTTCCAGGACCTAGGGTTCTAGGACGAGGAAATGGGTAGATATCATGTCTCGTCATGGTTATGCACCTACAATGAGCTTTACCAATAATTTCTTCCAAAGGATGCAGGTACAAATTATCATGATCGACTAGTATACATACGCCATAGCTAATTTCCGAGGAGACCCATAGCTCGTTTTACTTGAAGGTGAGTAGGGGGTGATATAGGTAAAACAATGTCATTTTGAATGTTTTTTGAGTTTTTTGGATTTTACCATTTTTTTTTTTTTTTATATATTTAAAATATCATAGACTAACTATTGGTTTGACATGCAGATACTGGACCTGTTCAACCAATGGGGTCACTGTATCTTCAATGACAGGGGCATCCACAACTTGCACTGATTGGAGTTGGAGTTGCTGCAAGGGCAGAGGGAGAGATGGAGGATCTCAACATAGTTGAGACTCTTGCTAAATTTTGGCGCCATGTTGAGGATTTGACCCATAGTGTATCAGAGACCAAGTTCAATAAGATCCCTATGTGGTTGCAGTGATACACTATTGGAGTACCAGAGTGCATCAGTCAACTGTTGTGAAAAATTTCCCGCATGATTGTTTGTTATTGCGATAATCATCAGGATTCGTCGACAATGAGGCCTTTTAGCCATTTTTTGTCTACATGTATTTTGATATTATAGACTGTGTGGCCATATGTGTCTCAGACACAATTTTTTGTAAAACCAAACTCTATATACAACTTTTTATCGATTATTCTCTTGTTCAATGTGTGATGTTGATTGAATTTTTTATATGTTTTGAAAATGTTTGTCTAAAACATAATTGGATATTGTATCTGTTAACGTGTTTAGAATCCTAGGAATATGATGACATTGAATGTAATCAAAACATCATTCTAGAAGGAAAACCCTTAAAAACATGCGTAATAAACTTGGACTTCTGACTAAATATACATTATTTAAATGTTGTACCACAAATTGTGAACCAATTCTGAAAACTAAATAGTGAATACCACACAGAATAGAATCAGACAAAAATTAAATCACTGCACTATATTCAATGATATTATTAGTTAAGCGACTGATAAAAATCGTTGTAGACTCACTAACTTGTCAATGGGAGCATAGATTGGCCATGCTGTAGAAGAAAGGTTTTGAGTACTACGACTAGCGTCATGAGCATAACTACCATATAGCTAGGGAATGATGACATATACAAATTAAATGTAATTAAAGATTAACATAGATAGTAGGAAATTCGAAGGAAACACACTGCAAACACACTCAACAAACCTATACAATATGTACACAATGACTATGAAAAAGTAAATTAGGCATAGTATTTTTTCAAGTACAACCCATTTCTGGGCTACACCAAAGGAATTCCATCAAAATCAACCAGCTCATAGGACCTTTTTATCATTACTCATTTTAGTATATATGGACCTAACCATAGTGGTTCAAGCTTCCCTACTCCTAATTTGTTAGCTTCCTGGTCGTATAAATGGACTAGGTCACCTTACGAGAAGGTACGAGGTTTAACATTCTAGTAAAAGGGTGCTTTGACACGTTTTTTGTGATCCTTGGTGGCCATTGCAACATCGTGTTAGGTGTCATCCAGGTGAGCTAGTGCAAAAAACGTTCTTCTTCTACGGAAGTCATGGGAAAAAACTTGATGTTTAATTTCAAAGATGGAATCTCACACTCAATTGGGAGAAATGCTTCTAGACCACACACCAACTGAAAGGGTGTGGATCCATTTGTTGTTTGGACGGATATTCAGTATTCCCATAAAGTGCAAAAATTAATGGTTTTCCAATTTGTCTTATGAATCCCTACCATACATTGGAGCATCATTTTCAAAACCTTGTTAATGGCTTCTACTTACCCATTAGCTTGTGGGTAATAGGGAGTTGAGCTATCATGCTGGAGACCCAACTTGGCAATAAGTTTAGACATCATGTCATTCCAAAAATGTTTACCATGGTCTGTAAAAATAGCTTGAGGCACACGAAATCTAGAAATGACATGGTTAAAAAGAAATAATGCAATATTTTTTCCGGTGTTTTCATATGCAGACATAGATTCAGCCCATTCGGTAAAATAATTTACAACAACAATAATGTAGCCATGCCCCCAACTGAAAAAGGGCTACAAGTCATATAGTAAATGCCCCATTTGGAAAATGGGCTAATGACAATAATTGGATGCATAGGAGCAGGTCGAGCATGGGTTTTTTCTTATTATAAATTTGACATGCATGAAATTTTTGGATTGGCAAAATATAATCACGAAACAGGGTCGGCCATAAATGAACAACACAAAATATTTTGGGTAGTCGCATAACCAAACATGTGTTCATCGCATGCTCTAGCATGAAAATTGTTCAAGGCCATCTCAGCGACTTCATGAATAAGACAACGTCGAAAAATCGAATCAATACCATGGAAGTACAAAGTGTCGCCAAATGATGATGTATTAGCGAGCCTAGTAGCAGATTTTACGCTAATTAAATCGAGTAGTATCAGGCCATAAAGTTTGGGTTTAGAGACAGATGATAATATCCCCATACCAAGGGTTAGAAGAATCAATCAGAAACAACTTTTCATCTAGAAAGGAATCATCGGTGGTCCTTTCTGATTCAGATGAGGGAAGGTCACATATCAGTTCAACGAAGATTAGAGATTTCTTTGATTTGGACTTGATGAATTCCAAATAAAAGTCTTGAAGGATGAAAATCTATTTTGAGAACTTCCCCCCCAATAAGTTGAGACAAAATAGAAGTCATGGGGTTGCAATAAAAAACTACAGTAGTCTTCTGAAGCAGTATGTAGTGGAAAAATCTCTCGATATCTTGGACAATTACCAAAGCTAACTTTTCGACGTGTCAATACTTGGTTTCAATGCCACTCAAGTTTTGGATCAAGTAATAGATTAGGTCTTCATATCCTACATCATCTTCTTGTACTAGAACCATTGTGATTGTGGTAACTGCCACAACAAAATAAAGGAAATAATCTTGTTGATAGTCGGGGGGATAAAGTAAATATGCTCTAGTTAACACATCTTTAAAAGTGTCAAAATATTTCTGGGCAGTGTGATCCCAATGGAAGGGAACCCCTTTCTTTAGCAATCGAGTAAATCCTTTCAGGAGTTCTGCATAGTTAGGGACGCATATTCGTAGAAAGTCAACCTTCCCTTGAAGATGTTGTAACTTAACAAATGAAGAAGGAGAAGGCAAATGAATTATTTCTAGGATTTTCATAGGATCGATGCAAATCCCGTTCTTGGAAACTACAAATCCTAAAAGTCGTATGGATTGAAAACAAAACACACATTTGTGTAGATTTATTCGTATATTATAATGTTCAAAACATAGGAATATAGCTCTAAGATGTAATTAATGATCCTCACAGTATTTGGAATGGCCAAGAAAATCATCCAAATAAGGTTGCACTGTATGATTTATATCATGGAAAACATAATTCATGACCCCTTGAAAGGTAGAACCGACATTATTCAGAGCAAAAGGAAGTTTGTGATAGGAAAACATCCTGTTGATGACATTGGATGCCACCAACATTATATGGGATCTCCTTGATGTGAAGTCACAATTAGACCTCACACCATTTGTGTAACAACCCCGATTAAAATTTCATGTAAAAATATATAAGACCACGGTCTTGGGACACGTTCCAAGATGAATGGTGGGAAAAAAATCCTAGTGGTTGTTCATTTCGGTTATTATGGCTAAAGGAAATTGGCAAAGGAAGTGGAAAAGACATTGAAAAGGAAAAGTGGCATTAATTGTAATTTATTTATGAAAATAATCGAAATTAGGAGAAAAGGAAGGTGAAAGGTCACAGGTTGCATGTGAGGAGGAAAATGAAGGAAAATGATGGAAAATGAAGAAAATAGGGGCCTCATTGATGAAAAGGCTTCTAAGGATCATTCAGAAAGATTTTTCTCAGAATTTGAATTAGATCCAGAAAGGAAAAGAAGGCAAGAGGAAGGAAGGATAAAGCAAGGAAGAGTAGGATCAAGCAACTACAACATGATTCTTTGCAGGTATCGTTTTGCATGTGTGATTTCCTTGATAGATCTGGCATGCATGGTATTGCATGTGGTTATTTGCTATTATGGGATGGGTTTTTCTAGGTGTGACAATGTTTTCAGCCCAACCTTTCTATTTACAGATAGCCATGGTGTGATGGGGTTCTCATGTTTTGGTTGAGATGGATTGCCGGATGGATTCACAGATAAGTGAGGTGGATCTCCAAAAGAAAGAACACATGGCCTAGTGACTCCTGAACCGTATTATGGGTTGCGATAAAGTCAGTTATTGTGTGCCTCGGTGGGCTTAGGAATCCTTGACTAGTTAATGACAAGATTTATGGTAAAGCCTAAAGTTGGGTGCTCTCCATCAAGCCTAGTAATCTCGGGATGGGATATGTGGTAAAGCATGGAGGGTGGGTCTCAGTTTAGGGCCTAGTGATTCAGTGTGGTATGAGATAAAGCTTGAGAGACTAGGAGACAAAAAAATTCCTCACGTTGTAGGTGGAGAAATATGGTGGCATCCATGCTTGTGTTGGACTAGTGGTCTGGTGGAGATCATGGTAAATCTTTTTATTACATGTTTATTCTGTTGGCCTAGTTTCTATTGATGAGGGTGAGGTGGTTTAGCCTCAGGATCTCCTAGTTGGTTCTTTTGGTTTGAGTCCCACATTCCTGCTTGAAATATGGCATAGGGGTGATTGGTTGAAGAGAGATTTGGCTCAGCCAATCTATGGTTGGGTGGAACGTGGTAGTCCCATACAGGGTTGTATCTTTCATTCATTAATAAGATGTTCTTTCCTTAGTGTCTTATGTGTAAATGTACTGGTTTATATGTGCATTCTATGGATGATGTATCCTTGATATTTCTGTTTTTATTATGCTGGTTATAAGCATGTAATATGACAGTGATGATGTATGTCCCTCCTCATGTTTTGATTTGTAAATGAATGGACAATGTATCTATGACCTGATAGATGATAATGAAACTCATGTTGTAAGGGATCAATGCTTCTTAGCAATTCTCAGATAAGTATGAGACCCCTATGCTCAGATATTTTGTTTACTCCTGTAGATTACATATTTGTGATATGTTTGAAGAAATTCCTGTCATGGTTAGTAGGGGTCCAGTTAAGACCTTATTTAAGTAATTTCATTTGTATCATCGTTCCCTTGTTATCTTTCTTTTTGGAAGGTGTGATTTAATTTTGGGCAGTGACCTGGGCTCTGGGCTTGAAAAAGTGGCTCAAATCCTAGGGACGTTGACACAACATTGAGAAAAACAGTCCCTCGACGCTAGCATACCATGTTAGGCAGCATATAAATCCTTCTAAATGCATGCAAGCCCATATTGTGGGAGCATTCGAGGGTTAATTGGTCTAAAACCTTAGTGGGACCCAGGGGCTAGTTTCCTGAGACGTTAGGATGGTTTTCGGGAGTCCTGTTACTGATGTGTATGGCCTGTATGTTGTGTTTCCCTATATTCCATTTCTTTAAGGTCACATAGGAGGTTGAATCCACAATAGTAGCCTCTCATCACATGTTTACCTTGGTTGGCCGGTTACTTCAGTAGATGTGGGAGGAGGGTGTTACAATTTGGTGTAGGAGTCCCATCTGGTCATACGGTCTAGCCACCATTGAAAGGTTTAAAGATATTCCATGATTAAAATCCAACACAAGAGAAAACAACATCACTTTGGGGAAACAATAATGTGAGCTTTGTGAGACACCTAATGTAATTTATATGATGAAGACTTCCACGACTGATGAGGGAAACAAACCATTGGTTTTAAAAGTAATAGTACTATCCTAAAGGGGGGACTAGGAAGAAATAAAAAGGCTTTTTGAGTACCTGTAGATTAGTCCACATGATAAACAACAATCGTTAAAGCATAACATCACTCATTCAATATTAGCCATAGCTAAGAAACGAATTAGTTCATTAACTTAGTATGTAATTAAAACAAAATATACCATAAACATAACAAAAATAGTCCAACTACATCTACGATACATGTATGAAGAAGTGCCGGATCATTGAGATTCTGATTAAAATTTCAAAATCCCCTATACACTATTACATAGATGAAACAATGTATTCAATAGTGGAACACAAAGCCACAACTTTCTTCTCCAAAGAATGATCTATCTCCTATGTCTTACAAGATAAGGCAGGGCAAGACCTCTAGAATATCTACCTTTCAAATGTCGCTCGAGTTATGAGGATCTATTTATAACAAGTAATAATGACCCTTGAGCTTCCTCATGATTCTTTGACTTCTATGACTGTTCGTATTCTATACTTGACTCATTACATTCCAATGTGTGGCTATTCACACTCCACATGTGTCCCTTGGACTTCATTACATAACAACTATTACATGATACAAATTACAAATTAGATGATGACTATATAGGACAAAACCATAAGGGGACAAATACTTATCAAATGGATAAGTCATTTTTTTCTTCATGGAGCTCATTTGTAATGTATGTGTGGCAAGCTATGAACTTCGTGGAGATGTCTTTGACTCAAACTGGCAAGTCCCCCAATGTAGCGCATCTTAACCTCCAGTGTCTTTTCAATATGTTCTTGGGGTTTAACTATACATTATTCCACAACCGTGAAATCTTCATATGGGTTTTGACTGGTGCTATGGAATACTGTAGAATAATGTCATTTATTACCTCCAAGCCTTCCCATTCCATGGACTGCTTGATCTGCTCAATGTATTGCTATATCTTCAGGAAGATGATCTCCCTGCCTTTGATTTCTTCAATTGTACCTATCAAAGGCATCCCATGCTTCTAATTTAGAGACTCAAACACATTGTGAAGCTAATTATATGCAACAATAGTACTGATTGACTGTTCCCCAAGGCACATGTAGTTTTGGTGATGGATTCTCAACTGAAATCTGTCCATCTATGTGTGAATCCTATCTTCTTCTGAAAATGATGTAGAACATTTGGATACTTGGCAACCCACTCCTGAAGATGATCTATTTCTCTATTTTCTACCTTCAGGAGCTTCACAACTTCTTGTGCCTTCTTCTGTATGGCAACAAGAGGAGACACCACTTGCTGTAGAAAAATCATCTCATTGTATAATCATGCCATGGTGTTCTCCATTGGCCCTAATGCTTCCTGCATGGTTGAATACCACTCAACATTGTTAAAGCTTTTTGATGACAACCGTTGATTCTCTGTTGCATGATGTTTCACTTGTTGCTTCCCCGCAGCAAGTTTTCTTCTCAACTTGACATTATCATTCAACAAGTACTCAAAATTATCATGTTTTTCTGTATCAAATGAAAAATTTTCAACCACAACATCTATGGGATTCCTTATGGTGTTGGAGGTTATCACCTTTGCTGTAGAGACTGAGACTAGATTTTGAGGATCCTTAGGGAAGCCTCTCTATGTTAGGTCCCTATACTACTAGTGTAACCCCTTATTGTTATTAGTACAACCCCCTTATTATATTTTTGTGCCCATGTAGTCCCCATATTGTTATTATTGTGCCCCATAGAAGCCCACTATTGTTATTATTGTGCCCTTACATTATTATTGTTAGGTTGGCTCCGATTATATTATGACCCCTTAGACTCCTATATATATATATAAATGAGGTCTTGTCATTTGTATAATCCAAGAATTGTTCATTTGTGTAATGTAAAGGAGGTTTCCCCCTCGAAGAGGCTAAATTCTAAGGTGTTTATCTCTCTTTTATATCTTTTTGTGAGTTGGTTTCATAACATTTGGTAACAGAGCTTTGGATTCTAGGGTTTCGCTGCTCCAAATAGGCCATCGTGGAATTTTCGCTATAAATTTTTCGCTACGAAGTTTCAGAAGCTAAAAAAAACCCATTTGAGAAGAAATCGGTCTGAATCTCGGGTCCAAATTTTAGATATTGTCTCGCTATATTTTTGGAGATATGATTTGAGGAATTTTGGGTTTTTGCAAGATCCATAATTTCATCTCCAACATGTCATCGTGGAATTTTTGCTATAATATTTTTTTTTGCGAAGGTTCAAACTCTGAAATTAAAACCCATTTGAACCGAAGTCTTGGTGAAGTTCGGGTCCAAATTTCAGATCTTGTCTCACATTATTTTTGGAGATATAATATGAGGAAGTTAGGGTTTTGCAGACTCCCGAATTACATTCTAAACATGTGACCTTGGGAAAATCGTCATAACTTTGTTTGTGAGCATCAAATTGAAATTTTGTAAGAAGTTATAGAAAGAGGACTGACTGTAGTTTGCTGGGTATATTGTTTAAATCTTAAGGTTGAAACATTGACACGTGCCACTTCATACAAGTGTGCTCTACTCAACTAGTCTATAATCAGGTCATCGTGGGAGATTTGACATAACTCTTCCTTGAATAATCGAATCTTGATCAGAGTTGCGAGGTTAGAAAGAGAACATAGAGGGCTATTGCAAGACACAATTTCAGAACTTGGAGATCTGACATTACAAAGTTACAATTGTTTCAAGACCGAGCTCCTAAAATCAAGAAAAGGCGATATGAGGAAGTTTGATGGCAAGGATCTAGTAAATTGGATACTACAGATGGAGAAATATTTTGATCTACATGAGGTGAAACTATTACAAAAGGTACGTATTTCATCTTCATATTTAGAATCGGATAAATTTTTATGGTATAAAGGGCTTTGTTCTCGTAAACCACTTGTTACGTGGTCAATTTTCACGGAGGAATTGATAGCAAATTATGAGGATGCAAAGAGAAACACCTTCTTTAGCCAATTGATAAATCTCAAAAAAAAGTGGTCAATGGCAGAGCACATTGAGGACTTTCAAAAATTGAATATAAGGGAAAATGATATTCCAGATAAGCAGAGGATTGATGTCCCCATAGGGACTTTAAAGGATAACATTCAACAGGAGGTTTGTCTTTGGGAACCTGATTCATTGGAGAAGGCATTCAGGTTGGAAAGAAAAGTGGAAAGAAAAATTATTGCAACAAGGAAGTCTACCCCTCACAACTATAAAGATGGAAGTGTTGTTTCTCCTAGCCTTCCACAACCTACAAGGTTGACACCATAACAATTGGAAGAAAAAAGAGCAAAAGGGCTTTGTTACAATTGTGATAACAAATATATTAAAGGTCATAAGTGTGTTGAGAAGAAATTATTTTACATTGATTGTGAAGAGGAGGAAGAAAAGGATCAAGAAATGTCAAAAGAAGAGGATACACCAGGAACCAACCCCAGAGAAAGAAGAAATGATTCTGGCCATATCTTGTAAAGCATTGGCAAGAATTACCACTCCTCAAACTCTCAAGATAGAAGGATATATCAAGAAGAAAAAGGTTCAAGAAGCGAAAGATCACATCGAGCATCAAGAAATTAATTCGATAATATCTTGTAATGCATTGGATGAAATTACCACTCCTCAAACTATCAAAATAGAAGGACATATCAATATGAAAAAGGTAATAGTGTTAATTGATTCGGGCAGTACCCATAATTTTATTCATTGTAAGATAGCCAAGGAATTGAATTGCTTCCTATATCCAGCACCATAGTGTCAAGTGATGGTTGCAAGTGGAGGAACCATAAATTTCTCTAGGAAGTACCATAATATCAAGTTATCCATGGGAGAATATGTATTGAATAGCCCAATGCTTTCCATTCCAATGGGTGGTGCTGATGTTGTACTAGGAGTTGAATGGCTACAATCCTTGGGTACAATAGCTTTTAATTTTCAAGAACATTTCATGAAATTTTGTGCAGAAGGAAAGGAAGTTGAATTAAGGGGTATTACAGGGAAATCGGGAAAGATAATCAACTCTAATGGTATGACAAAGCTTCTAAATAAGGAACAACGAGGCGTAATTGCACAATTATGTTCGCTAGAGGTTCCCACATTGAAATCGTCTATTTTCCAGATCTCAAAAAAGTCTTGGACAATCACTCGAAGGTATTTGAGACTCCCAAAGGCCTCCCACCTATTCGCGATCATGATCATGCTATTCATTTGATTCCAGGAAGTGTTCTTCCAAACATCAAGCCATATAGATATCCCTATGCCCAAAAGAGTGAAATTGAACATATGGTTGCAGAAATGCTAGAGGCTGGTATAATTCAACCTAGTCAAAGTTCTTTCTCTACTCCAGTAGTATTGGTGCACAATAAGGATGGATCATGGCACATGTGTCTAGATTATAGGGAGGATTATAGGGAGCTCAACAAGCTCACTATTAAAGATAAATTTCCCATCCTATCATTGATGAATTATTGGATGAATTGCATGGATCAATTTACTTCACTAAGTTGGATCTTCATTCAGGATATCATCAAATTAGAATGAAGACTGAAGACATTCCGAAAAAAAACATTTAGAACTCATGAGGGTCATTATGAATTTTTGGTCACTCCTTTGGCCTTACCAATGCACCATCTACATTTCAAGGTTTGATGAATTCCATTTTCAAACCATTCCTTAGAAAATTTGTGTTAATATTTTTTGATGATATACTAATCTACAACAAGTCTTGGAAGGATCATGTTCAACATGTCGACAGGGTGCTCAAACTATTGGAGGAGAAACAAGTATATGCAAAAAGCTCCAAATGTTTCTTTGGAGTACAAGAGGTGGAATATCTGGGTCATATTGTATATCATGAAGGTGTTAAGGAAGACCCTAGAAAAATTAAAGCCATTAAGGAATGGAAAATCCCCACATCCATAAAGCATCTGCGAGGATTTCTCAGGTTGATAGGGTATTATCGCAAGTTTTTCAAGAATTACGGGAGAATAGCAACAACTCTAACAACATTATTGAAGAAAGATGAATTTTCATGGACTCCAGAAGCAACAAAGGCCTTCGAACATCTTAAAGAGGCAATGTTCCAATCACTGGTCTTAGCTACACTGGACTTCACAAAAACATTTATTGTGGAATGTGATACTTCAAGAAATGCAATTAGTGTTGTTTTAAGGCAAGATGAAAGACCCATTGCTTTCGAAAGTCATCCAATCAAAGTAAATTATTTACACAAAGCTATTTATGAGAAGGAAATGTTGGCAATACTACATGCACTTAATAAATGGCGACCCTACCTGATGGGAGGATACTTCAAGGTAAAAATGGATCATGATAGTCTTAAATACTTTTTAGAACAAATATTATCTTCTGAAAAGCAACAAAAATTGGTAACAAAGATGTTGGGTTATGACTTTGAAATCATCTACAAAAAAGGAAAGCAAAATGTCGTGGCAGATGCACTTTCAAGAAAGGACGAGGATGTGGAAGCATTGCTGTGCGCCATTTCTATTATCTAATCAGATTGGATAAACAAAGCAAGGTATGAATGGAAGAATGACGAAGAAGTGTGGGCACTCATTCAAAAGTTGCAGAAGATCCCAGTTCAAACAATATTGCCAGAACTTGTCGAGGAAGGAAAAATCATATTGGAACCTGGAGTAGTTACAGAAACAAGAACCCGATAGCTACGAAATCGATCAATTTTAGAGTATCTCATCAAGTGGAAGAACTTACCTACTGAAGATTCCACATGGGAGGACATGAATTTTATACAGAAGCATCAAGAGCTACTCAAGTTGAGGACAACACTTTTTGAAGGAGAGGGGCATGTTAGGTCCCTATACTACTAGTGTAACCCCTTATTGTTATTAGTACAACCCCCTTATTATATTGTTATGCCCATGTAGTCCCCATATTGTTATTATTGTGCCCCATAGAAGCCCACTATTGTTATTATTGTGCCCTTACATTATTATTGTTAGGTCAACTCTGATTATATTATGACCCCTTAGACTCCTATATATAGAAAGGAGGTCTTGTCACTTGTATAATCCAAGAATTGTTCATTTGTGTAATGTAAAGGAGGTTTCCCCCTCGAAGAGGCTGAATTCAAAGGCGTTTATCTCTCTTTTATATCTATTTGTGAGCCAGTTTCTTCTTCGTCCAACACTTCTTGTTCCATTTCTTGAGTCAGTTCTTCTTATTCTAGTCTTTGCATTGTTTCCTCCTCCTTGGACTGCCTCTACTCTTCTTCTTCCATCCTTTTCCTCTCTTCTTCTTCCTCTTGTTGCTTTTGTAGCAACTCATCCTACTTCCTCTTCTCCTCTTCTTCTTCTGCTTCTCTCCTTTCCTGCTCTACTTGAAAAACTCCTATGTTTAAAGGATCGACTTCCAATTTCTTGTTTCTCTCACCTGTTGTGTCATACCTGATCCTTCTCTTAGGAGCTACTTTTCTTACTTGAGGGGTTATCACCTCCTCCTCCTGAAACTGCAAGCCTTGATCTGGTTGGTCTTTGGGTGAACTAGCCTTCATCCCAGGTTGTGCCTTCATGTTTGCGTTGTATGAATTATTTATTCTCTCATCTTCTACTACAGACATTGATGAGTACCACATATTGTGACCAATTCTTTCACAATGTTTCCTGATAATTCACTTGGGATAATATCCATGGAAATCCTTAGTGGCAAAGTGTAGGTGACCTAGCTCCTATATCTAAGTTTTTTTGAACTTGTGGCTCTTCAACTCATATAATTAGATCCTCAATGGAATGATGGGCCAAGGGGATTTCTTCCTCTTGAGAATAATTCTTGACAATCCATTGTTTAGCTAATTTACTACTTCTTGCATGATCACCTTGTTGGTCACATATCGAGACATAAAATGAAGGGATATCTAAAAACCGAAGGATTTGATGTATGTTGTTGAACATAGCAACCAGAAATGATAAAAATAGAATTCAGAATATTCCAATTTTAATTTGTCCTTGAATTAAAATTGAGAATTAAAATTCAAATTTAGTCTCACTAGCTGCTTGAAAAATAATTAATTAATTCATCTTGGATTAATTAGTTGGAGAAATTCAAGCTATAAGTCTTTGTGAAGTCATGCAACAGTTATCCCTTAAATTAAGGAGATTATCCCTTAATTAAGAAGATAAGGATGAGTTGTATTTGAGTTGTAATTAGTTAGCTCAATTAACTGAGTTGAGTCTAGTTAAATTAGTTCCAAACAGTTTGAGGAACTAATTATGAGTTCAATCAGTTAATGCATGCATGCATGCAACTAGTGTACTCCAAATAACTGAGGATTCTCTCATAAATAACTCATGCATGTCAGTTCAGACAAAGACCCAATTGAAATTAAATACAGTGATATTGTACTATCAGTTGGAGGAATTTTCCTATAAAGGAAACTCATCCATGCAGAAGGAATAAGGTTCCTTGAGGACTGTGCAGTTTTATAGGGTGTGAGATCAGTGTGAGTGATCGGTGTTACACTTGGTAACAGTAGGATCACCCAAGAGAAATAGCGCAAGGAAATAGAAGGCTTGGAGGGCATAGGAGAAGGTTAGTGAGAAGCCTTTTTTTCCTGTGAGCATCCAGGAGGATTGTACTGAGAGCTGGTTAGCTGTGGGAGCTAAAGCTTTATGTAATCTTGATGTATTTCCACCTTGTATGATAATACAGATAGTGGGGTTTTTAGCTGAGGCCTTCCCTAGAGTATTATTCTGTGTTTCATGTGTATTTTATTCTCCGTTATATGTGTTCTGCTTGATCTTGCTCAAATTTATTTAGCTTCGGCAAGTTTGATTGTAGAAGTAGATTAAGTATTTTGCTTTAGTTATATTGCATAATCTGGTTAATCTACAGTGAGAATTTATACATGGTATCAGAGCTAGTTGATCCATAGAGAAATTTCTACATATGTTCCCTCGAGAGATGCAAACCAGTCCGTGATATCTCAGAGTGACTCCTTCACTTGATTGATCATGCAAGGAGGATCAATCTCAAATATCATGTAAAATATAACTGTAAATAAGTGTTTAACCAATTTGTCATACACACCTCTGAAGCTTAGTTCTGATAATGCTCTTTAGTGGAAGTAAACTCAGAAATTCTCCTGAAGGGTCCAGTTCCATGTTTTTTCCTAAGAATGCATACTGTGCACAAATTCCATCTAAGAGAAATACAAACATGTAGAATTCTAGTGCCTAGCTCACCCTTAAATATGCTTTCACCTGCCCCACCTGACACTGCAATTCATATGACAATATATCCACCCAATTGAAATATCTGTCGCGCGTCACCACCATATTGAGCATACATATCCAATTCTCTTCGAACACCTCAACTTTATTGCACCCAAACAACCAACAATACTTGGCTATGAAATAATGATATACATTTCTAAGGATATTTTTTGGATAGACTACGAATGGGTGATGATGAAACTTAGAAGAGTCTCGACACTATGATTTGATAACATCACTTGCGTTAAGGGTAACCCATCTCATGCAGAAGTTGTCATTTTCATATTCATTGGGCTTGAACATCTTATAATATGTCTGCATGTCTTCACCATAATAGGTGGCGAGATGACCACCAATATCACTGCGATGCATGAGATGAGAGTCATCCATATGTGTAATGATCCATTCAATTACTTCCACACATGGCACGATTGGGAATTTGCATGTGATCCTATAGATCTTGGACTTCTTGAGGTTGATGTACCCATGCAAATCTTCTAAGTCCTCAACAAACTTCTCCTGCATAAATGTGTTGTATATCTTTATCCATGTGACCTGTGTAGTCTTATCAATAAAACATTGTATGTCTGCATATATGGGAATGTTTGGCTTTGTAACTTCAACAAGTTCATCAATGCTTGATTTTGAGAGTTATTTGTAGGTCACTTTACGAGGTGGCATGCCTCAAACAAATGATGAAAGGGTGTCAATACTTGCATCATGAACACCTGTTTGTGGAAACACACTCATAATGACAAAATTAGATTAAAGCAAGCTACTTATGAAACAATACTTGTAAATCATTGATCAGGTGCTCAAAAAATAGCTCAAAATTCGAAGTTGTTGGATCGGTGTGGAACTAAATGACCATAGTGCTCATCATCATGAATCTGGCACAACTCGTTTTGCACGAAACAGACACCGTATGCTCTCATAATAATGTTCTGTTCATTTTTCTAAACAGGCGAAGTAAAAAAAATGTATACAACACAGTCAGCAGTTCGTATAACTCACATGGCATTGATTGGGAATTCCTATGTGGCAAGGTGACTATGCAACTCCTGCGAATGGTGTGGTGCCAAGTGGCACAATGTGATTGGTTCAAATTTGGCAGATTTTGATTGGTCGGAAGGTGGCCAACCACAGGTTGAAAGGTGGCTCAGCCAGAGGCTGCCACGTGGTAGCCCAAGGGCCACCAAAATTTGGTTAAGCATCTGAGTAGTGGCAGAGTAGGTCAAACCCATGATCTCCAAGAGACAAGCCAAGCCTCCTACTAATACACCATAACAATAGTTCTTAATAACCTATGGACATGACATGTATTTAACATTGCTATGTTGCGCACTATGGGGAAAGGGCCAAACCTTAGGCATGCACCACCCATGGGACCATGAAGAAGCAAAGTGGGGCCCTAGGCAGTGGGGGTGGGCCATTGGCCTTAGCCCCAGGCACGTGGCCCCCAACATGTACACAAAATTCAGATTTTAGGCGTTAGAGGAAATTTAATGTGTTCAACAATTTCGCCCAAGAATTGGTGAAATTGACGCTCTGTTAGCACAATTTGGGGTGAAATTGTAGGATGGTGGCAGGTTTTGTGGAATTTGTGGTGCAATTAGTAGAAAGACTTGGGGAAGCCATAACTTCTTCTATTTTTGACCAAATTAGGAGCAGAAAGAGGCTACACAGGCATTTTTGGGCATTCTGGTTTGAACATGTTTCAGAGCTACCTGAGCATTGTAAACTGATGTATTCACACTTTTGAGCATAATAGAGAGGGCTAAGCCATTGGGAGCTAGACCAAGGAGACATAGCCCATGCAGGGTGAACTCCTTCATCATGTGTTATTGTGATACTATTTTGGTGATGTTCATGTATGTTATATGCTATTGTTCAATAATTTGTTTATGTTAATTTGTATATAAAATTTACATAAAAACACTCAAAAACTCATGTTTAAACTTGCAATTAACCTCATGAATTCTTAAGCACATTTACATATTTTGAAGAGGAATTTAGCACAACAAAACTAATTTTCCCATTCAGATCAATTTTGGTATCAGAGCACTTGGTTTTCTTTGTGCAAGAAGGATTTAACTATTTGCAAGTGAATGTCACACTTACAAGGTTGAAGCTCAAGAGAGGAGAAGGGAAGTTGGTTGGAAGTCTTGAAGTTGGGTCAAGGAGAAGGCGTGCAAGTTTGCCACAATCTCCACCAGTTCTTCCTCAAGTTGTAGTTGAAGCTTTAGTGAGCATGTCACATGAAGGAGAACCTACAAATATGACAGAGGATGAGAAGGTCTTTACGAAGGATTTCTTTGACATGACATAGATGGTGAAGGTCCTCTATGAAGAGAGGAATACCATACTGCAGGGTGAAATCTCCAAGCCTCAAAAAGGAGAAGGTTCTTCAAGAGGAGGAGGTAATGGAAATGGAGGTAAACCTCCACCCTCTCCACCATCTTCTTCATCTTCATATTCACAGGCATCTTCACCCTCTTACACTAATACAACCCTTACTCATACTCATCAACATACCTCAAAAGGAACTGGAAAAACACCCGTGTTAAAAATTGATGTTAAATTTGAACTGCCCATGTATAATGGTGAAGTGAATGTAGAGAATCTTGACAATTGGGTTTGTAAATTGGAGTTCTATTGCGTAATTAAAAACCTTCAATATGATGACATAAAGATTCAGCTAGCTTCCTTGAGGCTGAAGGGTGCAACACTAGTATGGTAGGAATAAAAGACACAAGAAGAGATAAAAAAACATGGTAAGATCTCGATTTCTTGGTCTGATTTAATTTCTGCAATTAAAAGACATTTTTTTCCCTCAAGCATATATGCATAAAGCCATCATGAATTGGCATAACTTTAGACAAATTAAAGGTCAAAATGTGCAAGATTACGCCCAAGAATTTAGAAAAAGGTCTCTAATGTTAGGTGTAGATTTGCAATCACAAGACATGTTGCTGAAGTATATAGGGGGTTTGCACAATTACCTTAGGCATACTATCCTTATGTTTAATCCCAATAATCTAGATGAGGTTGTGTGCAAGCCACTCATCTTGAGGCAAGAGGAAAAATACTCTAGAAGAGGGTACTAAAAATCCATTTAAGGGTAAAGGAAAAGAAAAGGGTTTCAAAGGGAAAGGAAAGAAAAATGGATCCATTAAGAAGGAAGGAGAGAAATTAACATGCAAGAATTTTTCCAAAGAGGGTTACGATGAAGCTCATTGTTGGAAGCTTCATCCTAAGATGAAACCAAAGAAATTCAACAACAACAGAAAACAAAAGATAGCTGCAACCACTAAACATGATTTGGGATCTGATTCGGGTGATGAAACTAAAATTACAGCTATGGGTATGAAAATAAAAGAATCCATTGCTGTCACTAATACTTCAAATTTACATAATGAAACTCCAAATGAAAAGAAGAGGATACAACTTTTTCACATAAGGGTAATCTGGAAACGTAGAAAAATTGATACTCTTTTTGATAGTGGCTCCCAAGCCAATTTCATCTCTAAAAACATTGTCAAAAGTTTAAACTTGGAAACCATTCTACATCATAAGCCATATCCATTAGGATGGGTGTGTGACAATGCACAATTGCAAGTAACTAGAAATTGTAAACTGAAATTCGCCATTACGACAAATTTCATAGATGAAGTGGAGCTTGATGTTGTGCCATTAGACATATGTGGTATAGTTTTGGGTAGCCCATATCTCTATGACATACAAGTTATCTTCCATAGAAATGAAAAAAAATACCATTTGTTCAAAGATGGAGTAGAATACATTGTGAGAGCCCATAGCAAGAAACTAAATCTTTCACTTGTTAATGTAGGGCAGATGAAAAGACTAGTGAATTCTAGCAATAATTTTGTGCTTCTAATGATCAAACCCAAGAATGATATTGATAATGAAGCTTTTCAAGGTTGTGACTCAATATTGAAATTTGAATTGGTTGATGTTGTTAACCAATATGATGAGATGTTTCAGGAACCAAAAGGATTTCCTCCCAAGAGAGGAATCCAACATGAGATACAGTTGCAACAAGATAGTCCTCTTCCTAACATTGGCATGTATAGGATGTCAGTGATGGAAAGTGTAGAAATTAAAAAGAAAATTCAAGAGTTGTTGGATAAAGGGATCATCAGGCCAAGTTCTTCGCCATGTGGGTCACCTATTGTTTTGGTGCCAAATAAAGATGGAACATGGCGCATGTGTGTGGACTTTCGTGCATTGAACAAGATTATGGTAAAGAAACGTTACCCACTTCCTAGAATGGATGATTTACTTGATCAATTGAGAGATGAAAATCATTTTACTAAGTTGGACTTAAGGAGTGGTTACCATCAAATTAGAATTGTTGAAGGATACATTTGGAAGACAAAGTTCAAGACAAAACAAGGTTTGTTTGAATGGCTAGTTATGCCTTTTGGTTTATGTAATGCTCCTACTACCTTCATGCATGCGATGAATGATGTGTTGAGTCCATTTCTTGATGAGTTTTTTATATTATACTTAAATGACATCTTAATTTTCAGTAAATCTCGTGATGAACATGTCATGCATGTGAGAAAAGTACTTGATGTCTTAAAGAAAGAACAATTGTATTTAAAGATGTCAAAGTGTGAGTTTGTAAAAACTTCTTTAGTTTACTTGGGTCATATTTTTGGAGGAGGTGAGTTGAAAATATATCCCTCCAAGGTCGATGTCATTTTGAATTGGCCAAGGGCCAAGACAATTACTATGTAAGAAGTTTTTTGGGAGAAACCCAATATTGGAGGAAATTCATTGCTAACTTTTCTTCTATAGCAGCTCCTTTGCATGCATTGACTAGTGTGAAAAGGTTTTTAAGTGGGGAGCAAAACAACAAAATGCCTTTGATGCATTGAAGGAAACGATCAGTTCAGCCCCAATACTTGCACTTCTAGACTTGAGATAATAATTTGAGATCCAGACTGATGTTAGTGACTACGCCATGGGTGCAGTCCTCATGCAACATGGTAAGCCTATCTGTTTTCATTTGGAAACTTTCAATGGTGCAGTGATTACTTATCCTACATATGAAAAGGAATTGTATGAATTGGTGAAAAGAGTGAAAAAGTG
The DNA here is from genome assembly GCA_031772625.1 of Pinus tabuliformis. Lineage (NCBI taxonomy): Eukaryota > Viridiplantae > Streptophyta > Pinopsida > Pinales > Pinaceae > Pinus > Pinus tabuliformis. The sequence goes on along the minus strand of CM062819.1, from coordinate 1,568,359,286 downwards.
GAAACATTACTTGATGGCTAAGGAAACAATCATGCACACTAATCATCATCAATTTAAATACTTGCAATCTCAATCTAAGTTGCAACAATAAAGACACTTCCGATGGATGGGTTTTCTTCAACAATTCCACTTGGTAAGGTATAAGAAAGGTATCTACAATAAAGTTGTTGATATGCTTTCTAGGCCTATTATTAGTGCAACTACTTTACTCAAGAAAAATTCTGTTTTGCATGAAAGTTATATTAACAAGTATGCAATAGACAATGAATTTTAGGATGTTTATGCAATCTTGAGTCAAAGTGACCAAGTAGAGGAATTGGATTATCATTTGCATGATAACTTGTTGTACCATCTTGGTAAGCTTTGTATTCCACAGGGAGAAAGAGTCAACATCGTAAGAGAGGCACATACTTCTCTTATTGTTGGTCATTTCGGTGTAAGTAAGACGGTGGCACATCTACAGAGGTATTATTATTGGCCTCGTATGATTGAAAGTGTGTCACGTTTTATTAAAGGATGTTCATTATGTGAAGTCAGTAAGGCTAGCAATAGGAAGTTAGGATTGTACACACTACTTCCGGTACCTTCACGACCGTGGGTGAGTGTTTCTATGGATTTTGTAGGAGGTCTTCCATTGTCAAAAATAGGTCATGATTATTTGTATGTAGTTGTGGATAGGTTCAGTAAAATGTGTATTTTGATGCCATGTAAAAATAAAATTGCAGCTGAACAAATAGCTCAGTTATTTTTTTAGAATGTATCAGTGCCTTTTGGATTACCCACATCCTTTGTTAGTGATCGAGATTCTTGATTTGTTGGGAATTTTTGGTTATGCTTGTGGGGATTCATGGACACCAAATTGAAAAAGAGTACAACATTTCATCCAAAAATATATGGTCAAACCGAGGTGGTGAACAAGACAGTGATACATCTTCTTCATGGGTATTGCAGCAAGCATCCTAAGTTGTGGGATGAACATTTGCACTACATTCAACATGCTTACAACTGGGCCAAGCACTCTTCAACTCAAACATCGCCATTTGAAGCATGTTTGGGATACTTGCCTAAGTATCCTTTGGATTTTATTTTTGGAAAGGATGTTGCTATTGATGGTCATAGTGACATAGACAAAGCAAGAAGGTTCATTAAACAAATCCAATTGGTACACCAAAGAGTGCAAGAACAACTAGAAAAGAGCTAAGACAAGAACAAAGAAAGGCACGACAAGCATTGTGTAGATCACAAGTTCCAAGTTGGTGATGAAGTTTGACTTCACATTAGCAAAGAGAGGCTCCAAGGAGAAGGTAAAAAGCCGAAACCAATTAGATATGGTCCATTCAGAATTCTAAAAAATATTGGTGACAATGCCTTCAGGTTGGATTTGCCTTCATATATGCAAATTTATGTTGGTTTTAATGTTGAGAACTTAAGTTTGTATGAGCCTCCTTTGATTGAAGATCAAGGAGAAAATGTCCAAATTCCCTCCATTGAGGATTTTTCTCCTGAATACCTTGATGAAATACAACAAGACACCATTCTTGATAGAAGAAAAAGGTCTTCAAAATGAGGGAGTGTGGACTACCTTCGAATGGGGCTCAAAGGAACAAATCCTTGAAAATCCAAATGGATTGATATTGGAAAGGTGAGGGAATTATACCCTCACTTTCTGGACAAATGAAAGTGATCTTTTGGGGTCCAAAAGGCTTCCAGTGGGAAGGAAAGATCAGGTGCTCAAAAAATAGCTCAAAATTCAAAGTTGTCAGATCGGTGTGGAACTTGAATGACCATGTAGTGCTTGTCATATTAAATCCAGTGCAACTCATTTTGTGTGAAACATACATCGTATGCTCTCAGAATCAGGTTCTGTTCAGTTTCCTAAACATGTGAATTAAAAAAAAAATGCAGACAACCCAGTCAACAATTTGTACAGCTGACGTGGCACTGACTGGGCATGCCTATCTGGCAGGGTGACTGTGCAACTATGGCAAATGGCGTGGTGCCAAGTGGAACAATGTGATTGGTTCAAATTTGGAAAATGTTGATTGGTCAGAATATGGCCAACCACATGTTGACACGTGGCCCAGGCAAAGGCAGCCATGTGGCAGCCTCAGGGCCGCCAAAATTTTGGTTAAGGGTCGGGCAGCAGCAGTGGGGGTTGAACCTGTGATCTCCAAGCGATAAGCCAAGCCTCCTACCAATACACCATAACAATAGTTCTTATTAAACTATGGATGTGACATGTATTTAACATTGATATGTTGCACACTTTGAGAAAAGGGCCAACCCTTGGGCATGCGCCACCCATGGGACCACAACGGAGCAAAGTGGGGGCCCAACCAATGGGGGTGGACCGTTGGCCTTAACCATGGGCACGTGGCCCCCCATATGTCCACAAAATTAGGATTTTAGGCATTAGAGGAAATTTATGCGTTCGACAATTTCACTCGGGAATTGGAGAAATTGACGCTCTGTTTGCTAAATTTGGGGTGAAATTGTAGGATGGTGCCTGGTTTTGGAGAATTTGAAGTGTGATTAGTAGAAAGTCTTGGGGAAGCCACAACTTCAATTTTTGACCAAATCAGGAGTAGAAAGAGGTTACACAGGAATTTTTGGGCATTCTGGAGCCATTGGAACATGTTTTAGAGCTATATGAGTGTTGTAAACTGATGTATTCAAATTTTTGAGCATAATAGAGAGGGCCAAGCCATTGGAAGTTAGATCAAGGATACATATCCTAGGCGAGGTGAACTCCTTCATCATGTGCTGATGTGATACTGTTTTGGTGATGTTCATGTCTGTTATATGTTGTTGTTCAGTCATTTATTTATGTTAATTTGTACATAAAATTTACATAAAAACATTCAAAAACTCATGTTTAAACTTGCAATTAACCTCATGAATCCTTAAGAACATTTACATATTCTGATGAGGAATTTAGCACAACAAAACTAATTTTCCCATTTAGATCAATGATGTACAAGAACTCATTACATGTGATTGGGCGTGAAAAAATGTGAACGAAAACACAAAACAACTTGCATGCATGATAAAATAGACATGCAAACTAAGAGGGAGCACTTTCAAAGCATGAAGGGATGAATAAGGTCATTCATGACTTTACAATGCACTCATGTGCTCAAGCAAGTGGAGAAAACCACCCAAGGTGCACAGACGCACTCTAAGGAGTTGAAGGAATGAAGCGATGGGTCTTGAAGGTTCCCTATGCTCTTAAGGGGAAAGGGAGGGCACATTGTTGCATTCTGAAGGCATGAAGGATGATGTAGTGAAGTATTCAAGCCTTCGACGTGTGATCATGCACTCAAAAGTAAGGAGGATGCACTGTCACATGCTAAAGGGCCGAAGGAATATGATTCATGTCTTCGTGATGCACTCATGTGCTAAAGAGAGGGAATAGTTCTTCATGGTGAAGAAGTGTTATCTAGAGGAAAAATGATCATTCAGGGCATAATTTTCAAGACTAATCGAGCTTTGAGCTTAAAAAGTGTGCTCTATCTGTTCGAATCTTAGAAACAAGTTTAAGCAATAAGATTTGATGAAAGGATGAGGAGAAGGAAGATCTGTAAGGCTATATGTTACATATCCATTTGGGCACATCACTTCCATCATCCAAATCAGTGTTTTAGGGCTCATCAAACCCTAATTTCAATTTGTTACATGCCCTAAACAAGTCACCCTTTTGAATGCCTCCTTCCCAGACAGTTTCATGACTTGAAGACATCCTGAAATGACCTCTAAAGGGACCAGTGTAGGTAGGACCATGTAAGGGTGCATTGCAAAGCAGTTGAGTCCATGCTAGGGTGCTCTACAGAGCACTTAGGCCCTCTTTCACCTATGCTTGGCAAGATTGAGCGAAATTCACATAGGGTTTGGGGAATATTCTTATCTCTTGGAGTCATCTAGAAGTTTCCCTCACTTATCAACTCCTATGAGCTCGAAAATGGATGAGGAATGAGTTAAGATGCATCCTATCCTCTCATCCCTTCCTCCATGGAACTAATTCTAAGTATGGAAGGCCATTCAATACCCCCATTTATGACATAACATCTTTCATCCTCCTATAAATTGAACACTCATCTAAGTGATCAGGGGCTGGACTATATTGAAATGTAAGGAGATAATGTTGCTATGAGAATTGGCTATGAGACAAGTATTGTTATGCTACAAGTTTGTCATGATTTTTATGTGATGTGGATGGGATCCAAGCTGGAGGAGTGACTTCGAATTAGACATCATGGTTGTATTTCCTTCTTCTATTCAATAAAGTATTTGAACCTTTTTCCCATATGTTTTTATTGATATATGATGCTTATATGTGTGAATGTATCTGATTCCATTTACTTGTATTCAATAGATATTTTTCTTTGATTGGTTTGTTGTCTTCTGTTTGTGTTTACAAGTACTTCTCAAGCATGTTAAGTACGAGAAGGAGCGACAAGATCAATACAAGGGAGACAAGAGGAAAGCAGAACTACAAGTAGGTATTCTCATCTTCTTTGTCTTATCTATGGCTTATAGGAAAAGGCTAAAGTGCTTTAAATTGTTGTTCTAGATATGGCTACTTATCTAGGGAATTAGTATTTATCCGTAGATACCAAATTCTCTAAAAAAAATTGGTGACTTCGCTGGGGAAGATCATCCTTCCTAGTAGTTTATCCACCTCCTAGGAAACTCTTGCAAACCCTACTTGTGTTCATTGATTCTATTTCAGCTCTTTTGCATTGAATTTTGGTCAAAACTATGTCAAATTTCCTTTTGAAATGGCTCACTATCACCAATGCAGGCTTGTGAGGGACATAGTGCGCTGCAGAGCACCCTTGGCTTAGAGATAGTGCTCTGAAGCGCATTGTCTCCCATTCAGGGCTATGCTGATCCTCATAGGATCAGTTTCCAACCTTTGGATTGAGTTTTTGCCAACTTTGTTGTGTTTGTTTGCTTGCTGATTGATCAATGCATGTCATGTCTCAGAAAACAAGTTTCTATTTCTTTGCTAGCTCTACTTTGGCTTGGTTGATTAATGTTTCTTAAATGTTTTCTTTGTCATTATCAATCCATAGTCAAAGTTAGATTATAGTCGATTAATCTTTGTTCGAAAGAAAGTGTCGTAAAAGTCTTCTTTTCCTTCAAAACAGAACTGTTGTAAAGTCTTCGTTCTTGTTAAAGATTGATTGATTGTATGTGCATTATTTTCCTTTTTGTTCACATTCACATTAAGGAAATCGAAAATAAATACATGCATGTTGCATTGAAAAATTTTGTGTGTGCTCATAGGAATAGTTTAGGGAAATTGCATTAGATTGTGCTCTTTGCTCTTTGATCGAAAGAAATATGATTGCTCTATCCCTAGTAGCTAGGATTTTCATTGTTAAATTGAATGAAAATAATGCTTATCATAATAGTTGCATTCCTAGGAATTTCAGAATACATCACATGGTGAACTTGAAAGGAAAATTCCTAAGAAAGATCAACTTAAAATTAACATCAATTTACCTAATGGAGCATTGTCATTAATGAAAAACATTTAGTGGTTCTAGGCTAGAGACGTGTTCTGACATCGTAAAATAAAGCAGCTATCGCTAACTTCTCTGCAATACATCCTGAGTGTGATACCTCATTCCACGTATGTGAGTATGTTGGAGCTCATCCATGTACCTTCGGGTATATAGGGCGGTGTTATAGTACGTAAAGTATATGGGATTGATTTCACTGTGCAGTTTTGCATTAGACAACGCTTATATGGATTGGACCTCCACGTACTTTCGGGTATATATGGGAGGACAACACTAAGTTGCTATCCATCCTTAGGTAACTGAGTCGGACGCCTTGTACACTGTGATACACTGAACACAACATTCAGGGAGATTGCCTGCCCGTACTTCTTGGTTCTCCAAGAGGTATTCTGCAGTTCACAATTTTTGGGAAACCTTTTACCTAGCTTACCCCTTTTTGTTTATTTCCTTTTTGTAATAAAATTAATCAACAATTGTGGAGGAACATCAACCCTTACCTCGTCGTTCGCGGAGAACAATGAGTAAACCACCTTTGCCACCCAAAGCTACACCTATTCGGTTAAAGTAGTCTTGCTTAACTGAGTCAAGTACGTCAAGAACTCTTGGTTCTTCATCTGAATTACCAAAATCATCCATTTCGATAAATATTGAGACTCCAGTTACTCTAACTATTTCTGGTACATCCGTTTTTGAAGAAGAAGTTTCATAATTACTTGAGTGCATTATCACTGATATTAGTGAAACAGTAATTGAAGTTGATCAACAACAAGTTGATCCATAACTTGAAGTTGCTCAACAAAAAATTACTTCTGAACCTAAATCAGTTCAACCAGTAGTTAATCCAGAACCTATAACAGTTCAAACTAAAGTTACTTCTGAACTTGAAGTTGTTTTGGAACCTCTCTTTGAAACTGTTCTTCTTTTATCAGAACATCTGGACTTCGAATTTGAACATTCAGAAGTTGTTACTTTACCCGAAGACGATCAACCGGTTAACCCTCAGACATAAGTAACTATTGAAACTTCCATTTTATCAACACCAGAAGTCTATTACGGACCAGATGGTGAAGTTATTCCACCTGGTTTAATTGCTATTGAGGAAGAATTAGAAGAAGATACTACACCTGGAACCCCATTCCATTTTGGAACCAGGCTTTATCTTTATCCTTATACTCCTCATTTTACTTCTCCTTTTGATCTTGCTTCTTTTCAAGTACCCATTGATTCTTTAGGACATCTATTGGGTCAGTTAACTATGGTTGAACAACCATCAACATCCCAGACTATATCATCTGATGTAGCTGCGGTAGAATCTTCTGTCGCAACCTCTTCGATGTTTTCTACTACTCCTGAGTCACACCTATATGGTGAATCGTCCGTCCTGGTTGGTTACCAATCTTTATCTGGAACCCACTTAGGGGTTGCTTCTACACCATGGTCAGCACCCATGTCCTCAACAAAAATTTTACTTGGTTCTTCATTAACTGGAACTCAACAGTTTGATCTTGCATATCAATATCAAACTGGGCAATCTAGTTAACAACGACCTATGTATCCATTACATACTGGATTGCCGCCATATGGAGAGAAATATGCTTATTCACCTTATCCTCCATATCTTGGAGGACCATTATATGGTAGTATCTCGCAGTATTTAGGTTAGCCTGGAATGCGAGTTTGTCAATGGAAACCAACAATGCCAGTTCAACCAAGGCTTGTGTATCCAACACAACCAATGAAAACTGTGTCAACTATTCCTACTACACCTATTTTTACCACTATAGTGCATTCACAAGTTCAAACAGTTGTATCTCAACCTGTACAAACTGGTCCTTCTACTTCGCAACCACAAGTTTCGGGTCAAGAGGTCCAAGTTTCTCAAGCTGTTATACAACAACTGCTTATGTCTAGGGTCCAACAACCTTAGGTTAGTATACCTTTATCTGGAGTGACTTAGGCTTAAACTGGTATAGTTTATTCACAAGCTGGTCAACCTTTCATTACTGGGCAACAACAACCATTAAATCAACAATAGTTGTACCAACAAAAACAACAGTTGATTCAACAACCGTGGTAGCCCCAATATCAAGAGCCTCAATTCTAGCAATTCCAACCCCAATTTGGATCTGCCCAACAAACTCAACCTGGGTTTGGACAATATCAAGCTTACCAAGGTCTTAGTCAACAAGGCTTTGCTAGTTATGAACAATCGCAAATTCAACCTGGTTATCAACAACCACCTTATGCCGGATTTGTTCAACAACCACCTTATCAAGGTTACCAAATGCAAATGTCCTATGTTGGTATGCAAAGACCTATTGCTCAGGCAATTCCATCATATCTTGGGTATGCTCAACCTGAATTGAATCGACAGTTGCCATTCGTAGCAACTCTTGAATTACCAGATTTAAACTAGCTCACTAATGATCCAATCTTATATGCACCTTGGTGGCTGGTAATTCCACATAATTTACCTTCTGACATTCCGAAATTCAATGGAAATCCCGGAGAAGACCCATCAAATCATGTCATGACTTTTCATTTGCGGTGTTCATCAAACTCCTTAAATGATGACTCAGTTAGACTCTGTCTTTTCCAAAGAATGCTTACTGGTCCGACTAATAAGTGGTACATTGAGTTACCACGAGCTTCTTTCGACAACTTTATGACTTTAACCACCACATTTCTAACCCACTTCTAGTTACCTATCAGATACGAGACTGGAACGAAACTCCTAACCAAATTTAAATAGACTACTACTACTCATATATCAAATCATATTCATGAGTGGTAGCGTCATCATCGAATGGTTAAGACATATGTTCGTGATCATCTTTTGTCTGAGAGGTTCATAAAATCCTTGTTTCCATCAATCACCGAGGATGTGGTGAAAGGTGAAGTTGTCATAGAAGAGCAAGTAATTGCTCGTGCCCGATATTTGGATTTGATTTACACACAATCTGGCATGCTCTACACAAGATTCCCAATGCACCCCAACCATCTTTCACTATTCCTCCTCCTCCATAATCAAGTAAGGACTCTCATGCCGACGACGGTGTGATTGGTTCTTCGAGCACACAAACGACAGGTAGACCATTTGGTCAAACTCTTGCGATCTTCAATCAAACTACTAATGCATTAGAAAACACTCTTTCTTTCGAAGTCATTGCTGTGTCATCTGACAAAGGCAAGAATCAAAAGCAACCAGGAGGCAAGAAGAAGGGGAAAAACAAGAGAAAACAAGATAATCCCCCTCAAGAGAAATCATTTGATTCCTCTACTTTGGCAAGGAAACCTCGTTATCCATGTCTAATCTATAATGACGAGCATTTTACAAGAGATTGTCCACACCACTCAAAAGTCTCTAAGCTTCTAAAGACTTCTAACACATCTGCAGTGTTGACAGATCCGTTTCCAAACCAGAGACACATTTGGTTGTGACAGACCATGCTTCCACATCCCAAGTACTTATGCTATCCATTACAAAGCCTCAAAGATTATGGAAATACACCATCATCGTCGAATAATCAAGCCACTGATCAACCTAATCCTTCGACTTCGACTTCATCTGAAAATATTCCACCACCTATTGCGCCAGAATTGACAATAAAACCACCAAAGGGATTTGTGCATAAATCGACATTTAACCCTCGAGCTCGAGTAGCTCAGAATTATAACATAGTAGAAGATCTTGCTCAATCACCTTCTGCTATGTCGATGCTTGAGGTGTTACAAAACTGTCCCTCCCAGAAGTAGGCTTTACTGTCAGCAATTGGTGGAATAGACCCTACGGATTCCAATCTTGTGGTTTTTAACCATGTGGGATATACACCACAGTTACGGCACAATTAGCTTTCCTAATTCAAGTAAAGGCTCTCAATAAGAATGTTCATCGAACTATTATTGACGAGGGGGCATCCACTTGCATTATGTCAATGAGTTGCTGGAAAACACTTGGTTCACCGCCGTTGTCACGATCACCAACAACGTTAAAAGCTTTCGATGGACGAACATATACGCCTTGTGGGATTTTGAGTAACCTGCAAATTGAACTAGGGGGAAAAAATTACTGTTGAAGTTGAGGTAGTTGATGGACCCCTCGACTACAAAATTTTACTGGGAAGGCCATGGGTATATGCTATGGCTGTTGTGGTTTCCATGTACTTTCATACGATTGCATTCCCTCATAAAGGCAGAATCACAGTTATTGATCAACTTGCCTTCTTTGCATCTAGTTCTCAGGCTACGAGAAGCATTCAATTGGTACATAGACCCCCACTCTCACTTCAAAGTATTGGTGTAGGTCTCTTTAAAGATCCTTCCCTATTGGGTACTTTCACGCTACTGTCACCATTTGATTTGGCAGAAGTGGCAAGAGTAGAGACTTGCAACATGATTTCCTCTTTCTCATCTGATTTAAGGAGGATTACCAATGATTCTGAGGTTGATAGTAATACTGGAGTTATGTTGCTAAACCCCATTGAGCTTGCATAGCAATCAAATTTTCTGGCTTGTGTGGCAAACCCAAATCCATTTTCACCAATTGTATGGGTAGACCATTCATTAGAATATGGTACTCCTTTAGATCATTTTTCATGTATATTTCTATGGATGAAGGAATCGTTCAATCAATGATGATATGAGAAGAACCTTAGGAATATTATCGTCATTGTTCCAATATTTTAGATGACATCAAAGATTATTCAAATGAACTTAACCACCCTTCAGTTGTTGATTTCCTTTCGAATTCTGTTTTTATAGACACAGTAGATTCCGAGTGAAACCTATCAAATATTGAAGAAACAATTTCTATTAATATTTTTACCAAACCTAATGTTGTAGAAAACATTCATGTCAGCAAATATTGTTCTCCATTAGAACTTGATAGTTATCATACTCTCTTTTGTGAATTTCGAGATATATTTGCATGGTCATACGAGGAGATGCCAGGCATTGACTCTAGTATTGTTGAACATGAAATCAAAATGTATCCTAATGTCAAACCAGTACGACAGTGGCTTTGACCTATTGATCCAAAGAAAGTCGTTGCCATGAAAGCAGAAGTTGAAAATCTTTTGCGTGTTGGATTTATTTACCATGTACCTCTTACTGAATGGGTTTCCAACATTGTTCCTGTCATGAAGAAAGAAGGGACAATTTGAGTGTGTGTCGATTATAGGGATGTAAATCAGGCATGTCCAAAAGACAATTATCCTATTCCTTTTATTGACCAGATTATTGATGAATGTGCTGGACGTGAAATATTCTCATTTATGGATGGATTTTCTGGCTATAATCAAATCAATATCCGCCCAAAAGACCAATTTAAAACAAATTTTATTTGTCCATGGGGCACATTTTTGTATAGGAAACTCCCACTCGGTTTAAAGAATGTAGGGGCTACATTTAAGAGGGCAATGAACTATGCCTTCCATGACATCAAGCACATTGTTCAACCTTACCTTGACAATTTACCTTCTCATTCACGAAAGCAGACTAATCACCTGTAACATTTGAGAGCAATATTTTTACGGTGTCGACACTACAAGATACGACTCAATCTGCAGAAACGTGTGTTTTGTGTTGGTTCTGGTCGATTGCTTGGATTTGTAGTGTCGAGAGATGGAATTCGACTCGATCCATTAAAGGTTCAGGCAATTCTTGATGCCTCCACCTTCAAATCTTTTATAGTTACAGAGACTCCAAGGGAAGGCTAACTTTTTGAGGAGGTTCATTCCTAACTACGCTGAAATGGATAAAGGTTTTACACATCTTTTGAAAAATGGGATACCCTTCCATTGGGATTAGGTTGCACAAGCTTCCTTTGATTCTCTTAAAGATACCTTGATTAGAGCGTCATTAATGTATTCTGTGAATTATCAAAACGACTATTACCTATATCTCGTTGTTGCAGATACAACCATTGGCATGGTTATAGTCCAAGAGGAAAATGGGATTGAAAATCATATATATTATTTGAGCTGAAATCTCAATAATACTGAAAGTAAGTACTCTTATGTCTAGAAATTAGCTTTGGCAGCTATGCAAGCTGTTCAGAGATTTCGCCACTACATCCTGCTTTGGAAGACCACCGTCATTTTGGATTGCAACCCTATGACATACATTTTGTCACGTCAATTGCTGGGGGGAAAATACTCAAAATGGATAGCCATTTTGTAGTAGTTTGATTTGGAATTCATCAAGTCCAAATCAAAGAAATCTCTCATTTTCACCGAGCTACTTTGCGAACTTCCCTCGACCTCCATTGATTCAACATATGAACCATTGATTTTGGATGAGTTTCTGTTTCTGATATTGTCATCTGACCCGTGGTATGGAAATATACTGATCTATCTCCAGACCTAAACTTTCTAGCCTAATACCTCTCGCTCACAATAGTGATGTATCTGATACCAAGCCAAAGATTATCTGATCATTGTCGACACTCTTTACCATCGTGGTATCAATACGATTTTTTGGAGGTGCCTCACACATGAGGAAGCTGAGAAAGCATTAAATGATTGCCATTCAGGTGCTTGTGGTGGACACTTATCTGGATATGCTACCGCACAGAGAATTCTCCGTGTAGGTTACTTCTGGACAACTATATTCAAATATTGTATTATTGCTTTTAGAAGCTATCACGCATGCCAAATCTATGACCGCAAAACTAGATCACCACCTGCACCATTGCATCCAGTCATTGTTGTTGGACCATTCGCCAAATGGGGCATTGATTTCATGACATGTAACCCCACCTCGGCTAGGGGGCATGGGTATATTATAGTCGCTGTTGATTATTTTACAAAATGGGCTGAGGTGATGCCAACATTAAACAATAGTGGTGAAACAACTTCTCTTTTCTTTTTTAACCATGTGGTTGCCCGGTTTGGTGTACCACAAGCCATATTTACAAATCATGGGTCACATTTTCGCAATCACATGATGGCTGAGTTGACTGTTAAGTTAGGACTGTCACATGATAGTTCTACCCCTTATTACTTGCAAGCGAATGGACAAGTTGAGGCCATTAACAGAGTCCTGAAGTGGATGTTGCAAAGAATGATAGGGGTTCATAAATGAAACTGACATTTAATCATGTACTCTGCCTTATGGGCATATTGAACATCACTGAGAAATGCAACTGGATTCACACCCTTTCAGTTGGTGTATGGTTTGGAAGAAATCTTACCAATACAATGTGAAATTTCATCTCTCAAACTCGTGATTGACCTATTACCCGACACTTCTAAAGAAGAATGGCGTTTATTGAAACTAATCCATTTGGATGAAACCCGTTGTGATGTTGTATTGGCTAATGAAGTGCATAAGAAACGAATCAAGGCACAATATGATAGAAATGTCAAGCCTCGTATCTTCTCGGAAGGAGACCTGGTCTTGCTTTACAATTAGGAAGCTGATAAACTTGGAGTAGGGAAATCTAAACCGATGTGGATGGGTCCTTATATTGTCAAGCGTGTTTTGGTAAAAGGGGCCTACGAGTTAATAGATTATGATGGGATTCCATTGTCGCAACCCCAAAACGAGCTGTACCTCAAACGTTACTATGCTTAATTGAGTGATATGCTTTCATTGCATGTGTTTGTGTGTCAGTGTGTGTCTTTTAGAGTTTTTATCTGGTTAGTAATCCGCTTTGCATTTGTTGCAGATGTCGGAATCTTCAGAACCATTTGTTGGTTACGCCGATGGTGCTAGTTGTAGTACACATAACCTATCTTCTGTAACATGGGCTATTTTTGCTCCAAGTGGCGAGTTAGTTAGTTTTTAAGGGATTTGTATCAGTCGATTGACAAACAACATCACTGAGTATAGTGCGTTGATCGAACTTCTCTCTAATTCCATTTCACTTGGCATTCGCCGAATCATCATTATGCTAGACTCACAACTCGTTTTACTACAACTTACAAGTGTTTATATTGTTCGAAACCCAACATTTCTTCGTATGTTCCTTAGAGTTCGTATTTTGGAAAGGAATTTTGAATATATTCAATATCAACATATTTCCAGAAACTTTAACACATTAACTGATTCTCTAGCAAATTATGTGTTAAATAGACATTTACGACACATGCAAAAGTAATATTTTCAATTCATATCATTAGTTGAATAAGATTGCACATAACCATAGAAAAATCTAAAAGTAAAATAGATAGGTGTTTTAAAAGTTTTTACAAAATTTGTGTCTAAGACATGTTTGGTGATCTGACCCAAAAGCTCAAAATGCATGCAAAAACATCCTAAGTAGACCTAGTGATGCTCATGATAACAGGTCACAACCTATGCTATCATGCGCAAAAGCCTCATCTAGTGGCTAGGAACACCAATAGTGTGGTGCTGCAGCCTCATAGGTAACTCCTCGATCCAGACATCCAGAATACCAAGTGTTAATCCCTCTATGTGATCCTGCAACTTTGCCAAGGTCTCGGCCAAATCCAAGTCCTAGAGAACTGCTCTCCCAATGTTTCTCCACACTGGCCCACCTGCACCCTGTTGGTGTCCCATAGGTAACAATACCCACATCTGCATGCATGAGAATGATTTTAGTTTAGTCTTGGAAACTTAAAAAACACAAAAACATGTAGAAACTTGAAAAATAAAAATACACTTTCGTCAAACAATTTACCTATAGCACCCCATTGTGCTCCAACTAGTAGAATCAAGTATGGATCTCCACAAAAATCCATCCCTCAGTATGGATGCTCCTCGATGATAAGGTGTTGTCGATTGAGCCAACTGAAGAATGTAGTGTAAAAAATGATTATTGACTGACCTGCATGTCGAGCCATCAATTCGATCCACCTCTGCATACATGGATCTCTTGGACCAACTACACCCAGTGATACATGTTGTGGTTGCATCAATGGGATTCTCTCTAAGGTAAAAGTGATTAAGATTGAACCATAGTAGAAATTCTTCGTCTTACCACTTTTTACCTTGGTCAGTTGTTCTTTCAGTGAAGAAAGCATGGCCTCACACCAGTTGAATACTTTTGGCTCTAGACACTCAAGTGCATACTGCATATATGATCTGTTCGCCAGATGTAGTGTCACACTGCCAGCCAACTTTACGATTGTGAAGAGGATCATTCTCAAAGGCAAATCACCTACATCCCTGATTTTTATTTTCCCATCCTTGCTAGGCTATGTACCTGGCGACAAAACTGTTGAATGTAATCTCTCACCAATTCACCTCCACGGGAAAATCCAGAAAGTGAGATGGGGGCACCTCGCCTCGACAGTCTGGTAAGAAAGTAAATATCGTCAATGGTAATAGGGACCATCTTGTCCTTTATGTGAAAATTTCGATCTGTCGATCCCATGCATGAACAAGGAACTACAATAGTTCTATTTGTCGCCTCATTCCGGACAACTTGAAGTATTTGAGTAACCCACAGTTTTTTAGGGCCTCAACTGTACTCGGATTGTTTAAGGAAACCATGTATTATTCTTCATGCTCTCTTTCTCACCATGTAATCGACATTCTGATTCGATGAAAGCCTGAAATCCAATCATAAGCTTAGTTAGGATCCTTTCCATGCAAAAAACAAGACAAATTTTGGAGCAAACAGCTAAAATGAATTGGGGAAAATCTCCCAGCGCATCCTAGGCACAAAGATAGTGTGTTGCAGAGAAGGAAACCTTCTATCAGGGTGCTCTTCAACACAGTTTTCGATGTGAAATCCTGCGCTGATCCCAGGGCGAAAAAATCAAACCCCAGAGGCCCCAAAAAACCCTAAAACTTGCATGAAATAGTAAAAGAATGACCTGAAAAGAAAGAGGAGGGGTAGATCTCCTACCTGGTCCAGACGGCATGAGAAATGGTCCACATAATCTCTCACAATCAGCTGATGAAGTTCGAGGTAAAAAACTAACCCAGAGCACAAAACTGAATGGTAAGTCTCAAATGGTAAAAATGTCATTGTAAAAACTTGTTTTATGTTTATTTCATGTTCATTAATTGAGTAAACATTAGTATTTGCCTATTTTTACCTATGAAATAGGTATTTTTAATCCGTTTGGTGGTGTTTTGAGCAGGTTTTACAGCTGACTTACAGAATTTGTCATGCTCAATTGTAAATTGTACCTTTGACCACAGAGCATACTTTTATCTCTTTTTCGAGCTATGTTAAATAACGAAAAAGGAACCCCCTTGAAGTCCTCTTTAAGCTCTTTTCAGACTCTCTAAACATGAAAAGGTTGCTGAGCGCTTGTCCTTTTTAGCTCGTTAGCGGATTGGAAATGACATCTACTCAGTATAAGTTTAACCCTTTTTCGAGCTGAGATAGATTAACTACGAAAAAGGAATACATTGGCCGAACATGGTCAATAGGTTCTCTCTTGTATTGTTTTATGCTTTTTTGGGCTTGAGAGACAAATCTACAAAAAAGAACTTGTGGAGTTTCCTTTTTGTTCCTTTTCAAACTCTCTAAACATGAAAAGGACCAAGTTATCTTTGTTTTTAAACTCGTTAAAACATCAAATAGTGACAAACTTGTCCATCTAGACAAGATCGAGTTTCACCTTCACTAGACTCATTAAAACATCACATAGTGATGGATTCACTTGAAGGGTGGAATTATAAAACAAGCATATGTTATCCTCCTCAAGCTTGATAAAAGATAAAGAGGTACTAGTCAACAATGACTAGGGAAAATGGGAAAAAGGGGAAAACTACTTTATGGTAGCAGGTCGCTCTTGAACATGACACTTTCACTCCATCACCATGACTATTTGGGTTAGGTTATCAGCTTGATGGTTATCATACTGTTAGTCTATCATACCATCCATCACTTTGTTTTGGGTCAATGCTACCAATTCATTTTAGCGTTGCTAACATGTTCAAGAGAAATCATCTAGTCAAAATTCATCCTTTGCAATACCATAAACCTTCATTTTCATGACTTCCATTCTTGAACCTTGTGTCATCAGTAAAATTCCATATCAAAAATCATTACACTCGTTTCGTGTCATTGATGTGGGATACATCAAGACCCTCCTGCGACAAGTCACTTCTTGTCGACATCAGCACATTATCCAAGAAGTTGACTTAGAAACACCCTTCCAGTACCTTGAGGCTTGCATACATCAATGGTAGATTTCTCGCTTCCAGCAATAGGTTGACATCACTAGCCTTCGACCGAAAGACTTTGTATGGTGTTTGACATCAAATAATCCATTCACACCATACAGAATGCACTGCAGTACCTTGAGGATCATTATCATTATCGGTGATTTATCTCGCATCTGTTAACAATTTACATCATTGGTTGGTAATCAGATGGTTTCTTCCCATGTCTGACTTCAGATCATATATTCACATGGTTAGACTCGTACTTGAGTGAATGATTGAATGAGATAGAAGACCTCGGATCTAGTTTCATCCATCCGGGCTGCAATTTCAGGAGTACTAAATCATATGTATAATGGATTTACATTGATGGTCATTCCGATCATGGGTCTATATCTGTAGACGACTGTCTATGTACATGTAATGAAATTTTATATGCTGAGTATGGTTATGCCTTCCCTTAACAATTCATGTAAAAATAAAAATTCATGATATATGTATTGTAATTGATGCAGGTCACCTTCCACTTCGAAACCTCCTCATCACATCGTAAAGAATTTCATTCGACATTTGCATTTTTTGACTTCATGCTTTAGGGGGAAACTATTACAAATCCATTTGGGCACATCACTCCAATCATCTAGATCAGTGTTTTAGGGCTCACCAAACCCTAATTTCAAGTTGCTACATGCCCTAACAAGTCACCCTTTTGAATGCCTCCTTCCCAGACAGTTTCATGACTTGAAGACATCTTGAAATGACCTCTAGAGGGACCAGCACAGGTAGGCCCATGTAAGGGTGTGTTGCAGAGTAGTTGAGTCCATGCCAGGGTGCTCTGCAGAGCACTTAGGCCCTCTTTCACCTGTGCTGGGTGAGATTGAGCGAAATTCACATAGGGTTTAGGGAATATTCTTATCTCTTGGAGTCATCTAGAAGTTTCCCTCACTTATCAACTCCTATGAGGTCGAAAATGGATGAGTAATGAGTTAATATGCATCCTATCCTCTCATCCCTTCCTCCATGGAACTAATTCTAAGTATGGAAGGCCATTCAATACCCCCATTTATGACATCACATCCTTCATCCTCCTATATATTGAACACTCATCTAAGTGATCAGGGGTTGGACTATGTTGAATTGTAAGGAGATAATTTTGCTATGAGAATTGGCTTTGAGACAAGTATTTTTATGCTACAAGTTTGTCATGCTTTTGATGTGATGTGGATGGGATCCAAGCTAGAGGAGTGACTTTGAATCAGACATGATGGTTGTAATTCCTTCTTCTATTTAATAAAGTATTTGAACCTTTTTCCCATATGTTTGTATTGATATATGATGCTTATATGTGTGAATGTATCTGATTCCATTTACTTGTATTTAATAGATCTTTTTCTTTGATCGGTCTATTGTCTTCTGTTTGTGTTTACAGGTACTTCTCAAGCGTGTTAAGTACGGGAAGGAGCAACAGGATCAGTACAAGGGAGATAAGAGGAAAGCGGAACTACAAGTAGGTATTCTCATCTTCTTTGTCTTATTTATTGCTTATAGGAAAGGGCTAAAGTTCTTTAAACTGCTGTTCTAGATATGGCTACTTATCTAGGGAATTAGTATTTATCTATAGATACCAAATTCTCCAAAACACTATATTGTAGTTGTCGCATTCATGGTGGAATATGAAAAGGTTGAGAATGTGAAAATTTTATTCATGTGAAAACAAATTAACACTTGCAACATGAAGATTAAGCATAAATACGAGAAATCAAATTGAAGAACCAAGAAACGATGACAACAAAAGTAAGAAAGACAATGAAATAATGAAAAAGATTCGACATATAAAACTTACTTGTTGCGTTGGGTGATGAAGAGTTTCTTGATTCCCAGCTATGTGCCCAAACCATATGAGAATTATTGTACAAAAGAATGATTAACTGAGTTGATTTAAAGAGGTTTTCATGCAAAATTGATTCATGCATGAGCACCAGTTGTTGATGAGTGAAAGGATTAGTTAAGAGAAGTTAAGTGGGATCCTATTTTCTAGGAGTGTACCCACATGAAACAAGTTTTTCATGCATGCATTCAAGAAGGGCACTTTCCTTCACCATGAAGGATTGTGCTCAGGCAGGGGGCACTTGTTCATCATGAAAGAGTGTGCTCAAGGAGGGTGCACTTATTCAACTCGAAGGAGTGCGCTCATGTTGAGTGCATGCATTCATCAACTTGGATTGCAATTTTGATTTTCTAAGTGATTTTATTTCTTTTGTTTGCTTTTTCTGTGCTTTTGAGTGTTTTATCGAGTGTGTTCATGATGATAAGGAAATTTTGTGAGTCAAGAAAGATCATGAATTCACCTAACCATGTACTAACTAACTCAAGCACTTCTAATGGTTAAGTCACGAAATTTAAGAAACATTGATTTTGGAGGATGCGACACTATGAGAAAACAAAAGAATAGAAAATTAAAAAACCTGATGACACAAAGAAGATTGAAACGATAGTTGATGTAGGCTCCAAAATTATCATAGGAAAACATTTTGGAGGGTTGTTGTCACAAAAAAAACACTTGGAGACACATTAGGAGAACCCAGACTCTATGGAATGGTTTCATTTAAGCGCATAATCTCATTTCTCCAGGAAGTATTGATTTAGTTAGTGGGTTACCTTAGCTCCCCATTATTACCCAGTTAAGGATATAGTCTTCACCATTCCATTACTCGGCATAACGCAACATATAGCAAGCCGTATCATTATCTTGTCAATGTAAGGGTAATATAGCATGGCAAAATAAAAATAATAACAGTATGATTTTTACATATTTGGCATTGCTCCTCTTCTAGTAGGTCTAGATAGAACCCCGATGAAGTCACTACAAGAAAAAAAACATTTCTTCGTTACCAAAAAGCCTTGAAAATACCCTAGTGAAGTCACTTGCTTTACCTCCCTGCACTGGAAGCCTTTCTCTTGTTTCACCCTTTTATTTTTATTTGTTTTCAATAGAACTGTCCATAGGCACATATTATTTTTCAACAGGGAGAAGAGGGATCCTGACTTATTGAGATCAGAAGAGGTTTTTTCTTCAGAGACATGTTTTAGAACTCTGATGCATTGATCGCTAACATTTTCCCCTTATCTTACTCTACACAGATAGATAAGAAAGAAAACATAAACATGACCAAGTATAGGAAAGAGAATCCTAAATAGATGTGGGTCTCATGGTTTACTTTCAACTTCCCAACTAAAGGATCATATTTTCCCTTAGAAAATCATTGAATCGAAAGATGTAAATTGAAAAATAGAAGAGGGTAAGAGGTAATCCAAGGGTTGCATGTTACTACAACTTTCCATTCACAAAATATTAGCCATGTCGTCTTAAAACTCAAACCAACTTATTCAAGACAAATGAAAGCAAAAGAAAAACAATGTGACATATGAAAACACATAACAAGAATTTAGTGCATCTAACTACATGTAACCTATCCTAACCTAACCTAAATAGTACATAGTTGAGTCATGTAAAGTGGAATTTCTAATGTAGCCATAGAAGCTTATCTCAAAATTTAGTCAAAAATATGTTATCGTGTGGAATAAAAACAAAAATAAGTGCAATGAACAAGAGAAATTGGGCAATCATCTACACTGACGTCAAGAAATAGGAAATGAAATCAATGGTGCAATACACTTGCTTACTCTATCAAGTGAAAAAATCCACAACAACAATAATTACCAAACCAATGTTCGTACAAGACTTGATGTAGTGCGTGAAAGTAAAGGCTATGACACATGGCTCTACAGTGAAAGGAACCTTTAATGAGTCTACAATATGATCATGGAAACAACCTCTAGGGAAAGATAGACAAGAAAGACTGAACAAAGAAAAATCCATGTCATAAGTGATGTTATTAGGTTGACCACAATCCAAGTTGTCATGTGTGTAAGATTATTTGATGGATGATTAAGAATATTCATTACAAATTACAAATTTGGTTGAGATTGGATATAATGGTGGAATCTCAATAATAAAATTAAACCTTCTTCCCCGAAGGTTGAAAATTTTTAGGTGAATAAAATGAGCATCCCACAAGAGAGAGCTAACATCCAATGTGATGACATTAAAGATAAGATGGTGCAAAAGAATCATGAACTGACTAAAATCACAAATATCATCATGTTGAGAGGAACCCGACATAACCATCAACACATGCTGAAGTGTCTTACTCACCCGAATTAACTTTAAGTTTTGTGGAAATACGATCGTATTCTTATCAAAATTAGATTCAATAGTTAAATCATGAGATTAAAAAAAAGATGGGTTTTCAAGGTTACTGTAAAAATCCTTGATTATAAGCATATCATATTCTTGATCAAAAGGAGTTATACCTGAAAGAATATTTCTAATAATCGCGCCAGACTCCATTTTCAATTGATGAAAATCCAAATATTCATGCAAGAAAAGAGCTTCATCCATATTACTCAAATGATCATGACTGTATAATTCATAGAAAAGGAAATCATCAGAGTCATGATCATCCAAGGGTTCAATTCAACCAACGAGTGAAGGATTGACCAAAGGAATAGGAAGGTTCGAAGATGGTCGATTATTAAGATCTGATGAGTCACCATCGGGGACAAGATGTGAGATAAAAATTGATTCTTCATCATCAAACTGATCCTCCAATTGAGAGATAGGTACAAGTCCAAAATACGGAACATCAAAAGGAGGGGGACATGGGACAAAAATCATATCCGGTTCTTCCTCAGGATGTTGAAATTCTTCTTTATCAGGAGGACATGAAGGGTCTAATTAAAAATATTTCCTTGAAATCCTGACTAAGAAATGAAACTTCTCATCCAAGAACTGGTATTCCACGTCCTCATTTAGAAATTGATAACAAATATGTAGAAATCAGTTATCAAAATGTTCAAGAGATTCATTCAATCCCATTCTAAGTTGATCAATTTCAACAATAACATCTTGATACTTATAGTTTTCAAGAACAAGATGAATCTCATTAACCAAATGCTTGAAAGATGATATAGAAGTAGTGGGTAGAGAATAACACCATTGCTTCGCACGTCCATGCAATGTAAGGGTAAACAATCATGCCAATCTTTCTTCATAATAAATGCCACTTGAAAAAAAAGAATGAATAAATCGAGCTACATAATCAAGTGTGGTTACTATACTCTTGCCATCAAATTTAAAATGTGGCAAGTTATGTATAAAGTTCGCAGGGATTGAAAGATTTAGAACTTCAGAAAAACACCCCGAGATTATGATTTCAGATGAAGCCATTAAAGGTAAGAGGCTCAAATAGACTTCAAAGGCTCAACTTGTTATTTGGCCCTCCTTCTAGCACCAAAGATATTGACAATGATGGATGTTGCTAACATTGTAAGGGGATCTCCGCAATGTGAAGTCCCAATTAGAGCTCACACCATTTGGTGTAGGAGTCCCATCTGGTCATACAGTCTCACCTATGTTGAAAGGTTTAAAGATATTCCTTGGTTACAATCCAACACAAGAGAACACAACACCACTTTGGGGTAGAAATAATGTGAGTTTTGTGAGAAACCCAATGTAAGGTTTACGAGGGAGACTTCCATGGCTGGTGAGGTAAATGAATCACTGGTTAGAAAGATAATTTTACAATCCTAAAGGGGGGGGCCAAGAAGAAAGAGAAAGGCCTGTTGAGTACCTGCAGATTAATCCACATGATAAATAACAATTGTTAAAGAATAAAAACACTCATTCAATATTAGCCATATCTAATAAATGAATTAGTTCATTAAATTAATATGTAATTAAAACAACATATACCGTAAACATAACTACAATAGTCCAACTACATCTATGATACATGTATGAAGAAGTGCGGACTCATTGAGCTTCTGTGTAAGATTCCAAGTACTATGTTACATAGATGAAACACTATATCCAATAGTGTAACACGAAGCCACGACTTTTTTCTCTAAAGAATGATCTATCTCATATGTCTTACAAGAGAATCCAAGGCAAGGCCTCTAGAATCTTCGCTTTCCAAAAGTCGCCCTACTTGAGTTATGAGGAGCTATTTATAAAATGTAACAATGACCTTTGATCTTCCTCATTACTCTTTGACTTATATGACTATTCATATTCTATACATGAATCATTACATTCCAATGTGTGGCTATTCACATTTCATATGTGTCCCTTGGACTTCATTACATAACATTTATTGCATAAGACAAATTACAAATGAGACAATGCTTATATAAGACAAAAATATAATGAGACAAAGACTTATCAAATTGATAAGTCATTTGCTTCTTCATGGAGCTCATTTGTAATGTATGTGTGCCAAGCTTTTAAATCTGTGGAGATGTCTTTGACCCGAACTAGAAAGTCCCCAATGTAGCACATCTTAACCTCCAATGTCTCTGTCAATATTTTCTTGGAGTTTGACTGTACATTATTACAAATCCATGAAAGCTTCATATGGGATTTGATTGGTGCTATGGCATACTGCATAATAATGTCTTTAGTTACCTCCAAGCCTTCCCATTATGTGTCATGCTTGATCTACTCAATGTATTGTTGTATATGTGGGAATATGATCTCCTTGCCTCTGATCGAAGGCATCCCATGCTTCTGAGTTAGAGACTCAAATGAATTATGCAATCAATTATATGCAACAATAGTACTAATCGACTATTCTCCAAGGTGCATGAAGTTTTGGTGATGTGGTCTCAATTGAACTCTATCCATATCTTTGGAAATCCTATCTTTATTATCCAATGCTATGAAGCATACAGATACTTGGCAGCCCACTCCTGAAGATGATCTACTACTATGTCTGCTACCTTCAGAAGTTTCACAAATTCTTGTGCCTTATTTTGTATGCCAACAAGAGGAGACACCACTTACTATAGAAGAATCATATCATTGTATAATTGTGCCATGGTTTCCTCCATTGACCCCAAATCTTCCTACATGGATGGTTGCCACTTGGTGGTGCTGAAGCTTTGTGATGAAAACTGCTGATTCTCTACTGCAAGATGTTCCACCTATTACTTCACCGCAGTGAGTTGTCTTCTTAGCATGACATTTTCATTCAACAAGTACTCATAATTATCCCATTTTGTTGTAGCTACTGCTACATTTTCCACCATAATATCTCTAGGATTCCTTCTAGTGTCAGAGGTTATAACCTTATTTGTAGAGACTTAGGTTAGATTTTGAGGATCCTTGGGGAAGCATCTCTGCCTCTGTTGCACAATCCTCTTCTTAAGTTGACCAAACATTTCATTGCATACATCCATGACTCAGTTGGTTGGTGAAGGTGTGATCTCCATTTCATCGAATGGAATATGACCATATATAAGGGGAGGTTCCTCTGGAGTGCCTAGTTCATCATCCACGGGTTGGATGGTATCTTATTCCTCCAACGCTTCTTCTTCCATTTCTTGGGTCAACTCTTCTTCTTCTAGTCTCTGCATTGCTTCCTCCTCCTGGGACTGCCTCTGTTGTTCTTCTTCCATCCTTATCCTCTCTTATTCTTCCTCTTGTTACTTATGGAGCAACTCATCCTAATTCCTCTTCTCCTCTTCTTTTTTTGGTTCTCTCATTATTTTCTCTGCTTAAAAAAATCCTGTGTTTAAAGGACCAAATTTCCATTTCTTGCTGCTCCCACCTGTCGAGTAATACATAATACTTTTCTTAGGATATGCTTTCCTTGCATGAGGGATTATCTCTTCCTCCTGCTACACCTACAAGTCTTGATTTGGTTGGTCTTGGGGTGAAATGGCCTCCATCCCTGGATGTGCCTTCATGTTTGTGTTGTACTAGTTATTTATTCTCTCATATTTCGTTGTGTACATTGATGACTACCCCGTATTGTGACCAATCCTTTCAAAATATTGCTTGTTAATTCACCTAGGATCATATCCATGGAAATACTTAGTGGCAAAGTGCAGACGATTTATCTCCTATATCTCAGCTACTGTCACCTTGTGGCTCTTCAACTCATATAATTTGATCCTCAATGGAAAGATAGGCCAAGGGGCTTTCTTCTTCCTATGAATAATTACAGACAATCCATTATCTAGTTGATTTTCTACTTATTGCATAACCACCTTGTCGGTCACATACCATGACATAAGATGAGGGGATTTCTGACAACCAAAGCATCTGATGTATGTACCCTTGTGAGCTGAAACCAGTTTGCAATATCTCAGAGTGACTCCTTCACTTGATCGGTCACGCAAGGAGGATCAATCTTGAATATCATGTGAAATATATCTGTAAAGAAGTGTTTAGTAAATTTGTCATACACACCTCTAAAGATTAGTCCTTATAATACTCTGTAGTGGAAGTAAATCGAGAACTTCTCCTCAGGGGTCCAATTCTAGTTCATTCCTGGGAACAAATATTGTGCACAAATTCCAACTAAGAGAAATGTAGACATATAGAATCCTGATGCTTGGTTTGCCAATAAATATGCTTTTTCTTGCCCCACTTGATGCTGCAATTCACATGACAATATATCCACACAATTGAAATATCTACTACATGTCAACACCATATTGAGTGTATATATCCAATTCTCTTCAAACACCTCAACATTCTTGTGCCCAAACAAATGACAATAAATGGCTATCAAACACTGATATACATCTTTGAGAATATTTGTTAGATAGATTGCAGATGGGTGAAGCGAAACTTGGCAGGTTCTCGACACCATGATTTGATAACATCACTTGTGTCATGGGTAGCCTATCTCATGTAGAAGATGTCATTTGCATATTCATTGGGCTTGAGCATCTTATAATATGGCTGCATGTCTTCACCATAATAGTTGGCGAGCTAACCGCCACTCTCACTGTGAAGCACAAGGTGAGAGTCATCCATATGTGTAATGATCCATTCAATTAATTCCACACATGGCATGACCGAGAATCTATGTGTGATCCTATTTATCCTAGACTTATTGATGTTGATGTACACGTGCACATATTCTAAGTCCTTGGCAAAATTCTCTTGCATGAATGTGTTGTATCTCTTGCTCCATGTGACTTGTGTAGTCTTATATAAATCATTGTTTCTACATATATGGGAATGTTTGGTGTTGTAATTTCAATAGGTTCATCAGTTCTTGCTTCTAAGAGCTCTTTGGAGGTCACTTATGAGGCGACATGTCTCCAAGAAATGATGTAAGAGTCACAATACTTGTAGTACAAACACCTGTTTGTGGTAACACACTCATAATGACAATATCAACTTAAAACAAACTACATATGTAACAATACTTGTAAATCATGTACAAAGAGCCATTACATGTGATTGGGTGTGAAAAATTGTGAACGATAGAAAAAAATGACTTGCATGCATGAGAAAATAGACATGAAAATTAGGAGGGCGCACTTTCAAAGTACAAAGGGATGAACATGGTCATTCATGGCTTTGCAGTGTGCCCATGCACTCAAGCAAGTGGAGAAAAACACCTAGGGTGCACTGGCACACCCGAAGAGTTGAAGGGATGAAGTGATGGGTCTTCAGGTCTTCCCTATGCACTCATATGCTCAAGGGGAAGGGAGGGCACAATGTCACACTCTGAAGGCATGAAGGATGATGCAGTCAAGTCTTTAGGCCTTTAAGGTGCAACCATACACTCAAAATCAAGGAGGGCGTACTGTCACATGTGAAGGGCTGAAGGAATATGCTTCATGTCTTCATGATGCGCTCATGTGCTCAAGAGAGGGCACATTTCTTCATGGTGAAGATGTGTGTTATAGAAGAAAACTTGATCATTCAAGGCACAAATTTTGAGACTGATCGAGCTTCGATCTGAAAAAGTGTGCTCTATCTATTTGAAGCTTCAAAATAAGTTTAAACAACAAGATTTGATGAAAGGATGAGGAGGATAAATATTTGAATGACTATATAGTTGTTGTCACATTCATGGTAGAATATGAAAAGGTTAAGAATGTGAATGTTTCTTTCATGCGACATCATATTAACACTTTTAGCATGAATATTAAGCACAAAAGCAGGAAATCGGATTGAAAAAACAAGAAATGATAGCAAGAAAAGCAAGAAAAATAGTAAAATCATGAAAAAGATTTGACATGCAAAACTTACTTGTAGTTCTAGTTAATGAAGAGTTTCTTGATTCCCAGCTGTGCATCCAACTCATATGAGAATGATTATTCAAAAGAATAATTAAATGAGTTGATTTAAATAAGTTATCATGAAAAATTGATTCATGCATGAGCACCACTTGTTGACGAGTGAAAGGATTAGTTAGGAGAAGTTAAGTGGGCTCCTATTTTCTAGGAGTGCGCCCACATGCAACAAGTTGCTAATGCATGAATTCAACAAGGGAACATTCCTTCACCATGAAGGAGTGCACTTAGGTAGGGCACACTTGTTCAACATGAAGGAGTGCGCTCAAGGAGGGCACACTTCTTCAACTTGAAGGAGTGCACTCAAGTTGAGTGCATGTATTCATCAACTTGGAGTGTGCTTTTGCTTTTCTAAGTGATTTTATCACTTATGTTTTATTTTTTATGTTCTTTTGAGAGTTTTTCAAATGCATGCATGGTGAAAAGGAAAGTTTCTAAGTCAATAAAGATCACGAGTTCACCTAACCATGTACTAACTAAATCAAGCGCTTCTATTGGTTGATGACGTTTAAGAAGCATTGACTTTGGAGGAAGCAGCACTAGGAGAAAAAAAAAGAATAGAAAATCAAACAACATGATGACACAAAGAAGCTTGAAACGATAGTTGATATAGGCTCCAAAATTGACACATGAAAAAATTTTGGAGGGTAATTGTCGCAACGAAAATGCATACCTCATGGGAAAATCAAGGCGGTTTTATGCTGGTCTGATGGTAGAATGTTGATCTAATTGTAATTGGAAAAACCATACATATATGAAAAGATTTCACTTCCAACACAATCTTCAATGATTTGGTCAATGAAAGGGGTTGGGTAGTTGTCCTTCAGACAAGCTCGATTGATATCCCTATAATCAACACATACTCTAAGTGTACCCTGCTTCTTTATGACAAGAAGACTGTTTGAAACCCAATCAATCATAGGAATAGGATATTTAAACCAACATGCAAAATCTTTTCAATTTCGACAACTATCTTCGGGTGAAAGGGACATAAACGTTGATGAATGAGCTTAACATCTGGATAAGTTTTAATCACATGTACAACAATGTTTGGATCTATGCCCGACATTTCTTCGTATGTCCAAGAGAAATGCTCCAAAATCATTGAAAAAGGTCCTTATAAATATTAATCTCATCAGGAGAATAAGATTCTCTAATGTGGACATTCTCAACAACTCCAAATTTGATATAAATATCAAGGGGTACATTGTCCTCAATATTAGCTAAATTCTTCTCAGAATTCACCTCGTGAATAGAGATAGAACTGAAAAAATACTTAGTAACATTGGGTGAATAATAGTCTTCAAAATTATTCTCAAGAATTTTAGTTGATGAGGACTGATGATGATGATCGTCCCATGAAGATTCATCTGGCATCATGATCTCCATAATGCCCTTGTAAGTAGAAAATATACTGTTGAAAGGACTAGAACTTGAATCTTGGGAATGATCAACCCAATTTACTAAGGCATCAATAGCAGGATTTTTCGAACAAGCCGAATAAATGGCTTCATATTCTAGCTCAATGGGACAGAGTGACATACGATCACCAAATAATTCAATGTTAGAGCTGTCAGGTACTATCTAGAGATCAGTTTGAATAGTAGAAGACAAAATCATATTAATAGAGGCAACCAAATTTGGAATGTGATGAGGAGGAAGCATGAAAGTCCCCATCAAGGATGAATCTTTAAGTAATCCTATCGCGACATGCTGGTAAGGCTGTAAGGATTTATCTACAAGTGGAATAATCCCAGTGACTTGGGAACCAATGGAAAATAAGGTAAGTTGATCAATGGCCACGATGTCCCCCTGGTGATCAAAAGAAATAATCTTAAAATAGGTTGAGACCATAACTTCCATGGAATATACCATGTGCATGCTAGCAAGATTTTATAATCTAAAGGTGCGTCGGTGACTTTGATCTCTACTGAGACTTTTCTTCCAACTAATTTGACTTGTAACAAATTCAATATCTGTTATGAAACAAGCTCAAGAAAAGATAGAAAAGATAGATCAATGCCTTAGAATTTAGCCTCTTCGAGGGGGCAACCTCCTTTACATTACATAAATGAACAATTCTTCGATGACACAAATGAAAAGACCTCCCTTCTATATATAGGAGTCTAAGGGGTCATAACATAATTAGAGTCGACATAAAAATAATAATGTAAGGGCACAATAATAACAATAGTGGGCTTCTATGGGGCACAATAGTAACAATATGGGCACTACATGGGTACATCAATATAATAAGGGGGACTTCCATCTTTATAGCTGTGAGGGGTATGCTTCCTGGTTTCCATAATTTTGCTTTCCACTATGTCATAAAGCCCTTTTACTCTTTCCAATTGTTGTGGTGTTGCTCTAAAGAAGGTATTTCTCTTTGTATCCTAATAATGTGCTATCATTTCCTCCATGAAAATTGACCACGTAACAAGTTGTTTACGAGAACAAAGCCCTTCATACCATAAAAATTGATCCAGTTCTAAATATGAAGATGCAATACATACCTTTTGTAATAGTGGTACACCATGTAGATCAAAATATTGCTCCATCTGAAGTATCCAATTTACCGGATCCTTGCCATCAAACTTCCTCATCTTACTTTTTCTTGATTTTAGGAGATCGATCTTGAAACGACTGAAACTCTGTAATTTTGGATCTTTAAGTTCTAAAATTGTGATTTGTAGTAGCCCTTTGTGTCCTCTTTCCAATGCCACCAGTCTAATCCAAATTGGATTCTCCAAGAAAGAGTTATGCACAATCTCCCAAGATGACCTGATTATAGACCTTTCCAGAAGAGCAAACTTGTATGAAGTGCCACATGTCACTGTTTCGACCTTTGGCACTAAAAAATATATACAAGAAACTACAATCCGTCCTCTTTCTGTACCTTCTTACAAAATTTCAATCCGATGCTTAGAGAGAAAGTTATGACGATTTTCCCCAGGTCACCCGTTTGGAATTTAATTCAGGAGTCTTCAAAAAGACCAATTTCCTCAGATCATATCTCCGCAAATGTAGCGTAAAAAGCTCTGAAATTCGGACCTGAGATTCAGCGCGATGTCTTCTCAAATGGGTTTTTTTTTTATCTTCTGAAATGTTGCAGAAAAATAGTTATAGCGAAAATTCCACGATGACCAGTTTGGAGCAGTGAAACCCTAGAATCCAAAGCTCTGATACCAAATGTTATGAAACTAGCCCAAGAAAAGATAGAAAAGATAGATCAACGCCTTAGAATTCAGCCTCTTCGAGGGGGCAACCTCCTTTAAATTACATAAATGAACAATTCTTCGATGATACAAATGAAAAGACCTCCTTTCTATATATAGGAGTTTAAGGGGTCATAACATAATCATAGCCGATATAACAATAATAATGTAAGGGCACAATAATAAAAATAGTGGGCTTCTATGGGGCACAATAGTAACAATATGGGAACTACATGGGTACATCAATATAATAAGTGGGTTGTAATAATAACAATAAGGGGTTACACTAGTAGTATAGGAGCCTAAAAATATCCCGTACGGTTTAAATCCTCTCCCATCAAAATATCTAAGAGTGGATGGTGACTGATTAAGCTGTGGAGAACCAATGGATTTCACCATGAAAGCGACATAATGCAAGTTGAAGCACCTTCATCTACAATTGTACGGTGAATAGTTTTACTTCTAACGACAACTTGAATCATGAAAGCCAATTGGGGCGAGAGTTTGGGAGTATGGTTCTCATGATTAAATCCCACAATATTCAAATCCGAAGGATCTACTCCTCCGATCGCTACTAGTTAATACTTCTTTTGGGTAGGAAAACTTTGCAACACCTCGAGTACTGACATAGCCGAAGGAGTTTGAGTTAAATCCTCAATTATGTTATAATTTTGGACAACTCTCACCCAAGGATTAAATGCTGACTTATGAATTATCCCGTTAGGTGGTTTGATAGTTAATTCAACAACTGGCTTCTTTGGTCTCTTTATATGGAGAGGTCCAAAAGCAGTCTGAGTAGGGTTGTAAAGTTGATCATCATACTTTCCATTCAGAGGATTCAGTTTGCTATAATCTTTATTTCTTGTAGCCACCATAACACAATTCTTATTGTTAACAACAGATAACATCATTACTTGGGAAGAAGAAGATGCATTTTGAGCAACTGTATTTGTGTCCTGATTTGGAAAGAGGTCCATTAAAATGACAAGGGAAACATATGCATATTTCAAAAACCTATTGAACTCTACATGATGTGTACATTATTTTGTGAAATTCTCATCATTACAGATAAGGCATGGATAATGAGGCTTTCGCTTCTCGTCAGGAGACTGATTCCTCTACTTTTCCTGTGGAGGGTTTTGTTTCTTTACCCTTTTTCTTACTTCCAAGTTGCTGAGATTTACCTTTATCAGATTAAATAACATTTATCTTGAAAGTAATAGGAGCAAGATTCAAAGGGTTTGAACCGATCAGAGCAGGATAAAATTTTGAATTAGGAGGATTAGAAGATCTACTTTCTGAATGTTGACCAACAAAACTAGGGAAAATTTTAAGGATGTGAGTTTATCTTAAAGTTTAGAAACCTTGGTGAATCATACTAGTCCCTAATATGAAAATTTTAAAATGGTTGATGATATTTTTATAAAAATATTTAGATTTCTAATTATTTTATATCTACATGCATAAAATTTTGTCGATTTTCAAGGTAAAATAATTTTATACTATAAAATTTGGGTGAATAATTTTTTGAAAAAATGGAAATTGGCAAATCTTTTTCTTGGAAAAAGTGTCAAAAATTAGCCCACCTGCGAAGATTAGCCCCTAAAATTTTCCCTGAATGAAACTAATTACGCCATCAAAAATGTGTGATTCCTTTGGAGGAATAATAGGTGGAATAGTATGTTGGGGTCTCAGAGCATTGGGTATCTTGTCATAGAGCCTGATAGACTGAGTATAGACCAAATACAAATATTGGGAACAAGCGATGACTTAGTCTTCAGTAACAAATATGCCCTTGGAAAAATCTTCAGTTATGGATGGAAAGAGGGGTTTAAAAAACCATTTAGGAAATAACTGATCAAGAATGTAAGTTGTGATCAAGTGACGTCGGTCTCTCCACTCATGAATATGATCAGATATGTGGGTGTAGTTAGACTATTTCAAATAGTTCAAAATCTAAGTTCGAGTTTCATAACAGGTTGGTAATTGAAAATGAATTAGAAACGTGGTTTCCAAGGCATTGAAGTTGTTGAAGGAAGCTCGTGGAAATTCAACATATCACTTAGATGTCGTACCAGTAAGAGTTCTCTGGAAAAGCTGTAAATGAAAGGAATCATCATTTAAGGAGTTGGATGAAAACCATAAATGATAGGTCATAACATGAGTGGACATGTCTTCTAGAGGATTTCCATTGAATTTCAGAATGCGACTTGACAATTTCGTAGGAATGGTCAACAACCAAGGAGAATGAAAAATGGAATCATTCGTGTGTCAGGATAAATATGGTAATTCAAGTGTTGAAACAAATGGAAAATTTCTATTAAATTCCATTTGGGAAGGCTGACCTTGAGGATAAAGGTTAAATTTGGGTGGAGGGTACCTCGGGTATGGAAGAACATGTTGAGAAACATGTATTTGCGTTCCAGGACAAGGAGTATTTTAATAACTAGAGTAACCATAACCAATTTTCCCACTTCCATGAAAACCTTGATAAGGTTGGTATGGATGAGTTTGGATCTATTGGCCTTGATAAGTCATTTGCGGAACGGTATATTAACCAACAATAATTTATGTAATGCCTTGGAATGATTGCCTAGATGGATTTTGCATCATTCCAAAATTGAGTTGACTGGTTGGCACTTGTGTCATGCCATGCACAAGTTGGTTTACTTGCATTTGAGGTATAGACTGAAAAAGAGGTGGAGTTCGTAATACTCCTTGAAGAAGCTAGGTAGTAAGAATTTGAGAAATTCTAGATACCATTGGAGTAGGTTGTATTTGAGAGACAACCTGAATAGGTTGCCTCACTTTAGGTGCAACTTGGGCAGGATGAGGTATATATTGGGAAAAATGATAAGTAGGAACCAGGGGTGTATCCAGAACAGGTTGAGAGGTCGAGATTTGATCGAAAACCAAACTAGGTTGAACAAGCAATGTAGGATTCCAAGGATTCACAACCTACCCTAGAAATGGAGGAATTGTAGGAAGAGGACTCGAATGGGATAGAGCACCAAATTGTGGCATTTGATCAACATAAGGGAACATTCCAACAATAGGTTTCCCCCTTGTTGAAGGATAAGGGGTATATGGAGAAAAATTCCCCTTGAAGGAGGGTACCTAGTGTGGGATGGAGTAGGCTGTTGTAGATGTCACAATCCACTAATAAATGCACCATACTATTTCTTCAAAGGAGACTGAGGCACAACAGGTGGAATAGATGGTAGGGTGCTCATTAAAGAAGAACTAGATAACATTCCTGATGAAGTTGATGAGGGAGAATTCCATGGACTAGTCGACACACCAGAAAAGGTGCCAAGTAATGACTGGCAACTAGGTGGTACTGATGGATCACCATACAAATGGGTTTTCGATGAATTCACAAACATAAAAGAGGATGTGAATTCAATTGAATCAATCATGATAACATACATGGGTTGAGAAACTTTCATTGACTCAATCATGTTTGAACTTCTCGAAAAAGTTTGTCTAGGGAGGTTCAAAGGTGAATTGAAATGAGGAGTATGATAGGAAGGAGCTTTTATTTTAGAAGGAGGATTAAGAAAATGATGGGATCGATAAAGAAAAGTCCCTCTCAAATGAATAGGAGTTGAATGTCGATACTCTTCATCAGTAATTTCTTCAACACTCAAAATACTAGGCGGAAGTTGTGCTCTGTCAAGATCGAAATGTATAGGTTGTGGTTGAGACAAAGGTAGAGGAAGAGAAGAAGGCGCTCCTAAAGTATTTGGTTGAGTTATTTGAGGTTCCTCATGTTGTATGACCTTAGGTTGTAAAGTTTTTGAATCTATAAATTCAATTTCAATGACCTCAACTTCTAGTATATCAGGGGCTTCTGTTTTAATTGTGTCAGTCTCACCAACTGGTAAGGATGTAATTTCAGGTTCAGTACTTATGGGAAGTGATGACTCTGGTTGATTAATTTCATATGTATTTATAGAAGGGATAGATTCCAAAGTACCAGTTTCAGTAGCCTGCATTTTCTTATTATTTCGATGACCAGGTTTTTCCTCTAGAGGTAAAGGGGGCAATCTTTGCATTCTACGTGAATGACGGGGTTGTTGAGGGTGTTATTCCATAATGGATTAATTAGTTTACAAATTAAAACCAAAAATAAAACTAAACAGGGGTAACTAAGTAAAATGGTTTACCAAGCAACTATGAACTGTGGAATACCATTTCTAGTACGTGCATGCGAATTCCCCAAATGGTGTGTTTGGTGTATCACAAAGGAAGAAGACCGACTTGGTTACCTATGGTGGGACAAAAACCTATAGGGGGCTTCCAAAATATACCTATAGGTACGTGGAAGTGCAGTACATGGTAGTGCTGTCTAATGTGTCCTATACAATAGGAGGTAATCTCATATACTTTTCATACATGGAACGCCATCCGAAATACCTGAAGGTACTTGGAAAATGATCCAATATACCTATGTACATGGAATACCGACTACCCCCAAAATGAAACACAAACAAATAATGAAAAATCTTGTGTTTAAAGACGCCATAACATGTCTCTAGCCTAGACCTCTATGTGTGTCATTAATGTTACAAATTCTCCTTAGGTTAATTGAGTAAATTTTAAAGTTGATCTTCAATTATGTTTCAATTTCAAGGCTTGTGGTATGAATTCACTTGAACTTCCTAGGATGTATCTAGCATGATGAAAATAACTCTTTGATTTCAATGAATATATATCTACGGGAAGGAAGAAAAAAAAAATAATACGGAAATAAAAGATGCAACAAACGAAAACTTCCTAATCAAATATTTCAATATATTATTCCAATGTAATAAAAGAACTTATATGCAATGCAAAAAGATAATTTTCTTTTCTTTCCTTTTCAATTTCAAATGTGTTTGGTCAATTTATTGTTCTTAACTTGCAAGCATGAATTATCGACTAGGGCAGGTAAACTGGTGAAGTACAAGTGCATTGTATGTGCTAGAAGTTACTTATGTCGTTAAGGTGTTTATGTCATGGTTAATGTCTAAATCTAGAATCATTATGGAAATGATGTTCCTGTCTATATTAGAGTATTACCCTTGAGATTTTTTAACTGGTTATTCTAAAATTAATCTTAATTGAATTGAACTTTGTGGGATGGTTGAATAGTGATCCTAACTCTACTCTGTTAGACTGTTTTTTAATTAAGTTTGGATTTTTTATGCTACAGCAAAACTAGGCTAACTATGAAAGCATGGAACGATGTGAAGGAGATCCTATTTTATCGAATTGGAAAATGAAAGATGCTTGAATTCAGTTGTTAAGAAAAGATTGTCACTCTTAACTATTTCAGCTTCACTCAATGCAAAAGTAAAGCAAGAACGAGATTACTTATCTATGAAATAATGAAACTATGAAACGAAATGACTAAATTATACTAGGTAGAAAGAAGACAAAATGATTGAGTTATGCTAGGTATAAATAAAATGAAATTATTGATGCAGATGTCAATTTAATCGCAAACTCCATTGGACTGCATCTTAAAAATATAAAATAGAGTATCCACAAATTAATTCTAAGAAACAAAAGGAAATCTACTTGCTATGAGTCACAGACCTGATCTGCACGCAGGGGCCCTCCACGAGATAGTTAGTAACTTTAATCAACACAATATAAAATGTATGAAACAAGATCTATTAATCGTAAAATAGTTTCAACAGGATGCTTTCAAAATTACATATGGTGGCGTGCACCAAAACACAAAGCGACCATTGTTCTTATAACATTTTCTTAATTAACAACATGAGAAATTCAAGCCTAAGTATCTTCACTACAATCCTTATCAAACCAAATCATATCGCTTATTCATCAATTTTCTATTTGAAAAAGAAAATCGATAATATCTCTTGAAACTCGGACTCTGTTCTGGCACATTATCTTGCAGTTGACTGTTATGGTTGACCGTGTTGCAGTTATCTTGATGGATTGGTTCGAGTAAACAGAAAGAAATCCATGAGGGGATCATTCTCTATCTATCCATATACTCCTTCGCTGAGATGGCGCACTTGAACCCTGTCAACAATGGAAGTAGCTGTGGATATGTGAATTAGCTGTAGAATCAGGTCAATTCCGTAGCTAAATGTAAACTTTAATAAAACAATAAGGTGTATGGAAAAAATATGAAAAAGAGGACATATAAGTGCTTACCTTAACAAAACCTTATATTTATTGCATTTATTTGGATGACAAGAATAGGAAAAAGGAGGAAATATGGGCAAAAAGGGTGTTAAGGTAAAGTAGTTCTTGGACTCTACATTCCTCCACACTGTAGGTTTTGTATGTCTTCATACAACACAACATTGTCATTCTCTTGTATATTCTTGCTATCACATCCAGGATTCACTTTCTTCTTCTTTCTGGAAGTCACTGCCATTCTTGGTTTCTTCATGATGATCTTATACTTTAGGTTGATGATTTCTCTTTGCATTGCCTTGTTTTCTTTCTTCAACCTCTTGTTCTTTTTGTACCATAGACTTAAGTGAAGAATAAGGTTGTCACTCTTGGCAATTTGAATTCCATTCTGTGCCTTCAATGTTTGATTTTCATTTTTGAGGTATATGTTTAATGTCTCCAGCTCAAAGATTTCTTGCTTCAAAAAATTAGATGCTAAAGGTTCTTATGGCTCATTAAACTGGTTACTTCCTTCTGCTGGACTTTGGATTGACCCTTTGGTTGCTTCTTCCTTTCTCTCTAATGGTTCTATGTAATCATAAATTTCTTGTTGAATAGGATCAACACTTGGACTTTGTACTAGTATTCTTGGAGGTGAACTGAAGGGAGGTGGTGACACCCTTGGTGACAGTCTCAGTGACTCTCTTGGAGAGTCCTCAAGATCTTCAGTTTTCTCTTTCGACTCAAGATCGATATATTCTGCAACTCCTAACACTGCTTGTTGTACTTTTTTCAATCTGGTACTTCTTCTTAAACATGTGGATGGAAATCCCTGAGTTGTATTCTCTTTAGCTTTTGGATTTTATTTCCAAGGAAGGATCTTGGTTTGGAGTAAAACCTCTATTTTCTTGCTGGCTTTCTTTCTTCTAAAATTCCTTTTTTTCATTTTCTACAAAATATCTATAATGGGTAGTTCCTCCTCTGATAATTCTTGTTGGGACTGCGGTTCCTGTTCTATTACTGTTTCCATTTTTCTCTTTCTTCCCCTTAGGATTCTACTACCACTTGGCTGTTTAGGGGCTTTCTCTTCAAAATGATGTCTTACTAGAAACTTTTCCCAATTGTCACCTACGCTTTGAAGATGAAACTCAATCAAGATTTTTATTAATCCATGATGGTACATTGTATTTTCTATAGACATGGATTTTCTTTTGAACATTCATTGACGTTTTCTTAAGGCTATGCAAGAGAAAGTATGGAAGATTCATTTGATGTTCTTCAAGGAAATTCATCATTATCTTAATGTGGTCGAAAAACATGCATCCAAATCAGCTTTCGCAAGTAATAAATTTCCGAAGTACAAGGAGAAAATTTCTCCATTTACTTTTGAGGGCTGAACTATGAATACCTTTTCTGAATATGGCAGTGTCCATGTTTGGGTTTTTGAAGAAGATTTTCCAATCTTCCCCTTCGATTCCTCTATTTTTGAACCACTTTTCTCCACCTCTAGGTAATTCGGTGCCTTTTGCAATTAGGGACTATGTTATTGTGAACTTGACATCACCTATTTCAACCTATTTTCCATCAAAAGATCATGCAAAAGTATTCGTTACCTCCATATGGAAACCATCAAAATTTTCTATGAATTTTAACCACTGTACTTTCTGTAATAGTTCCACGGTCTGAGGGTATCTTTCCAATAAATTCTTTCCTGTTAGTTCTGTTTGGACAATAACGCCCATGGTGAGAGATTTTTTGTCTCAAGCACTGTTTACTTGATAAGAAAAATGGTGTTGGTAGGTTTCGTTATGTGATGGAGAGAGATGGGGATGCTGTATGAATTTGGATAAATGAGAGAACGTATGAATATAATGAAGGCTTGCGGAAATGAGTTAGCCGTTGGAATGCATTCAATTCAATGATTCGACGATCAAATCGATGGATTCAAAATGAGGATGAGACATGAGTTAAAATGGTGGACTATAATGGATTTGACAAGCGACTATCACCCATGATTTGCAATGATTTCGTTTTATTTCGGTAGTTTTATGTCCACATAATTCATATATGAAATATGTTAACCCTTATTGTAGAATTAAAGTATCACATACCTTCGACTGATTTGCTAACCTTTATTTGTCCTTTGATATCTTCTGTAGGTACTTTGAACTTAAAAGAAGTCAACTATTCTTCAATTTGGGCCACCAAGTGTTCCTGTCAAATTCACTGCAAAAGCCTTATTAGAGCTGCAGAAACTTGTCCAAGCTGCAAAAAGTCACTAATTATGTAGCTGATATATATATATATATATATATATATATATATATATATATATATATATATATATATATATATAAAGAAAGGGATGTTTAGGAAAAGGGAGTCTTTTTTTGGAAGAAATGGTAAAGAGAGAAAATTTAAGGTGCCAACAACTTGTTGGTTTTCATGTTTATACATTATTATTTATTTTTATTATTTATATATATATATATATATATATATATATATATATATATATATATATATATATATATATATATATATATATATATATATATATATATATATATATATGTTTTATTTTTATTTTTTATAATAGAGAAAAATAATATTTCTAAGGTGGAAAAGAATTATGATTCTTCTCAACCATCTTCAATTTTGAATTGTCTTGAAATTTTTTGACAAATTCTTTTTTTGTCAATGGCTTGTGATAAAGTCTAAGTCGATGTCCATTTACTAAAAGAGGAATCTTCTCTTCATCAATAGTCCTGATTCTAACTGCACCATTGTCAAAGACATTTTCAATTTCATAAGGTCCAAGTGAGTGAGTTTGGAATTTTCCTTGGAAATTTTTGAACTTTGAATCAAAGAGTAATGCCCAATCTCATGGATGAAATTTCCTTTCTTTAATGTACTTGTCATTCCATCTGGATCTCTATCACTGAACTAGGTTGGTTTTCCGGAAGACTTCTTGTCTTATTTCATCAAGCTCATTGGGTTGTCCCATCCTTTGCTTTTGTGCTTTTGATAAGTCAAGCTCCAATTGGACTACTATTTTATAGGTCTGGATTTGGAACTCTATTGGAAGTAAGACCTGATTCCCATAAACAATTTCATAGGGAGTATGTCCTGTAGTACTTCTTGATGTAGTTCTAGAAGCACATAAAGCTTCTGGAAGCTTTTCTGTCCAGTCCTTCCTATGTAATTGTACAGTCTTGGTAAGAATTGATTCAATCACCTTGTTTGTAGACTCGACTTGTCCATTAGCTTGTGGATGGTATGGAGTGGACTTCCGATGTTTGATTTTGTACTTCTCCACAACCTTCTGCACTAATCTAGATGTAAATTGTGTTCCTTGATCTATTACAATTTCTCTTGGAACACCAAAACAAGTGAAAATATCCTCAAAAAGAAATGAAACGTCAACATTTTTAGTAGCGAAGGGAAGTGCTTTAGCTTCTACCCATTTAGTGACACAATCATTGCATACTAGAAAATACCTTTTTTGCTTTGAAGATGGATTGATTGGACCAACAAAATCTAGTGCCCATTTTTCAAATGGTTCAATGAGTACCTGAGGCTGCAATGGAATTTAATTTGGAAGAGTAGGTTTGCCCATTCTCTAACAATTGTCACATCTTTTAACATATTGATTGGTATCCTTGAAATGGGAAGGCCAATAATATCTTAAAAGTAGGACTTTATAAGTAGTTATTTTGTCAGAAAAATGTCCCCCACATGGTTCATCATGGCATGCTTTAAGTATTTCCAGTATCTCATTTTGTTGAACACATCTTCTGATGATGAGATCTGGTCCTGTTTTGTATAATCCTTCATTTATCCATGAATAAGATGTGCTATTGTGAACTATCCTCCTCTTTTCTCTAGGAGACAAATTAAATGGGATTTTCCCTGTAGCTGAATAGTTAACAATATCTACATACGAAGGTGATTTAGTAGATACTACAAATATATATTCATTAGGAAATTTATCCTCCACAGGTTGATCATTATTATCATTTTGATATCTAGATAAAAATTCAACAATTGTATTATGTTTTCCGGGTCTATCTAGAATGGTGATGTTGAATTCTTGCAACAATAAGAGCCATCTGGTTATTATTCCATTAGTGATCGGTTTGTTCATTAGGTATCTAATGGCAGAATGGTATGTGTGAATGAAAGTTTCATAGCCAGTTATATAATGTCTGAATTTGTTAATGGCATGAACTACAACTAAAAACTCCTTCTCAGTTACAGTATAATTTAGCTCTGTTGGAGTTAAATTTTTACTGGTGTAATAGATTGAATAAGGAGTAAGGTATTTTTTCCCTAACACAACTCCTAAGGTTGTATCTAAAGCATTAGTTGATATATGGAAAGACAATTTCCAGTTGTGTCCTTTTAAGATAGGTGCTTTAAAAAATTTCTTTTTCAAAGTTTCAAAGGTAGTTTGATGATTAGAATCCCAACTAAATTCACAGTCTTTGGTAAGTAGTTTAAAGAGTGGAAATGCAATTTTTGTGAAGTTTTCTATAAATCTTTTATAATATCTAGTAAAACCAAGAAACCTCCTAACATCTCGTTGACAACTTGGCACTAATAATTTAGAAATGGCCTTAACTTTAGATGAGTCTACCTTAATTCCATCTCCTGAAATATGGTGACCTAAAACAATTCCTTCATCAAACATCATAAAAAATTTCTCATGACTTAACGAAAGATTTGTTTCTTTACATCTTATTAGAACTTTTTTCTAAATTTTCAAGCGCTTATTTAAAATAATCTCCACAAACTGTGAAATCATCCATATACACTTCCACACAATCATGAATAAGATCAAAGAAAATTTCGAGGACTGCTCTTTGGAATGTTGCCGGAGCATTGCATAGTCCAAAGGGAAGTACCCGGTAAGCATAAGTTCCCTATGGATAGGTAAATGTGGTTTTATCTTGATCTTCAAGTGCTACCTGTATTTTATTATATCCACTAAAACCATCCAAAAATGAAAAATACTTTTTCCCTGCTAATGTGTCCAAGACTTGATCTATGAAAGGAAGTGAAAAATGGTCTTTTAATGTTGCTTTATTTAATTCCCTGTAATCGATACATACTCTCCATTTCCAATTTTTCTTTGGAACAATTACTAGGGGTGAAACCCACTGACTGTCTGATATTGGATAGATGAAATTTACATTTAGCAACTTTTGTAATTCCTCCTTAACAAATTCTTTTAGATTTGGGTTCATTCTTCATTGTGGTTGTCTAACTAGTCTTGAACATTCATGTAGATATGATGTATGAAAGTTTTATGATCAATTCCTCTCATATCAGTGTATTCGCATGCATAAGTAGAAGAATGATTTTGTAAAATTTATAACATTTGATTCTTTTGTAATTCTTCCAAGTTTTTATTAATATTCAAAGTTTTACTTGGAAAAATTTCTATTGAAGAATTCCCAAATTTCTCCATAGAGAGCAAAGATACTTGTCTAGATGAGAGATATTCATTTCAACTACGGTCATAATGTGAGGAAGATTCATTATTTTCTAATAGATTTAAAATTTGGTCCTCCTCTCTTACTTGTTCAATAGTGAAAACAGGTTGTGCATCATCATCATCTATCCATTCCTCATTCTCTATTTCTATTGTTGTTTTTGCAGGTGGGTATAATGTAAATTTCTTTGTAGAATTTCCACCTGAGATAAACATGTCACCTGATCTATAACTGATGAAAGCATCAGCTGTAGCTAATCAAGGTCTTCCTAGGATTAATGGATATCCTCCTAGATTATTCTTGGGTGTTAAGACCATGAAATCGATAGGATATTCCCAAGAATCTAAGGATACACAAACATCTTCTAACACACCATTAGATTTAATTACAGACCTGTTTTCTAATTGTAACATTGTTGGTGTGAATTGAAGGTTAGGAAGTCTAAGTGAATCCATAACATGTTTACTCACTCTGTTTATGGCTGCTCATAGATCAATCAATGTGTTTTGTATTTCAATTCCATTGATGTGAATTTTCACAATGGGGCTCCTTGGATCTAGATATTTTTGGATTGTTGTTTTCCCCATCATGATGTTTGCAATTTGCCCGACTAATTGAATTTTTTTTATGTCTTTTCTTTTTATTCATGATCTTTGTGTACTTAATTCCTTAATTGTTTTTGCAAAGATTGGTATTTCTTTTATGGCTTGCAATAAAGGAATTTTCATACAGACATTTCTTAATTCATCCATCATATTATAATCAGGCAATGTGATTTGTTTTTCTACTCCTTCAACAGTTTTCAACCATTCAGGAAAAGGTGGTCTAATGGATACCGAGGGTTGTTTTATAGTAGCAGTATTTATTGGAACATTTTTCTGTTTGATTATTCTCTTTCTGAGGGAGAGAGGTTTCTCCTTCTTCAGATTGATTTTTATGTTTTTGAAGATTTTTCCTTGCTTCCTAAATAAAAACATGGGGTTTTCTTTGCAATACTCTTCCATACCTTAATTGAACATTATTTATATCTAGTGTAGTTATTACATAGGTTTGAGGATTTTTCCCTTCGATGTTGTAAACAGGTTGTTGTTGTGATATTTTATTACTGGGGTTCGGAAGTGGTTGAGCGGGTAATTGATTTGATTTTTGTGCAAATGGTAGGGACAGTTGTGGATTTTGATTTTGATCTTGGACTTGAGGTAATTGATTGGATTGAGGAATTTGATTAGATTGGGGTAGGAATTGTGGTGGAAAGTTACTATGTGATGGTGAATATTGTTCATATTGAGCATAAGCCCCATAAGGATTTTGCCATCCTTGATTCCAAGATTATGATTGTGGCTGAGCCCAAGGCTGCCAAGATGGATTCCAATTATTTTGTGAAGACTGAGAAAATTGCTATGATCTAAAGCCTTGTGGTTGATTTGTTTGAGAGTTCTGCCTTGGTTTCTTAGCAATAAAGTAAAGAGGGTCTACTTGTTCTGGTATCCCTTCATCATTAAATACAACCTTGAGATGTGGTAAAGAAGGAAATTCCTTAGTGTCATGGTTATCTGCACATATGGCACACGTTTCTATAGTTTTTAAGTCTAAAGGACATTGTCTTAGAGAATGCTTCTTTCGACATCTAAGACATAAAATGGATAATGCAACATTTTTAGATTTTTTCTTGTTTTGTATTTTAAGGGTGTCTATTTGTTCATTTAGACTCCCTAAAATACTTGTCTTGAAAGTATCAAGCAAGCTTCCTAATTCTTCCCTACTAACTATCCCAGCTGTAGATTTATTGATTCTTGATAAGAGAGGGTCTTAGGGACTTTTTCCAACTCGTTCTTTACCCCTTGAGATATGTACACATAAATAACATATATCTGCAAATGGTAATTGAGAAATATCTCCTTTTCCTGTTAAGTTAAGGAGATCGATCCATTCATCTTTGATAAATTTGAGTAGGAGGGATTTCAAAGTTTCCTCATCCAAATTATACAATTTTTCTCTTTTAAGATTATAGACAAATCTCTCGACTAAGTCTTCAAGATTCTCATCTTCTTTTTGTGTCATTTTGAAGACTTCATCTTTAATGTTATGAGGCATGCAATAATATCTATATTTCTCTAAGAAGGATTCTTTCATTTGTGTCCATGTCCTTATAGAATTCATCCCTAGACTCATGAACCATTTTAATGTTGAATCTTTTAAGGTAGCAGGGAACAATTTCAATTTTTGAGCATCATGGAGATAATCATATGATCTACATAATACTTCAAATTCAAAGAGAAATGTCTCTGGGTATTCACTTATTTTTCCATAGAAATTAGGAAGAATAAAAGGTGAAATATTTTTCATCGTGAGGGTTGTATCTTCATCAAAAATGGGAAATCCACAAGGATCTTGATTTTCTCTACCTCTACCACCTCCTCTATTTCTATCTCCACCTCCTTTGTGTTAGGATATTCCGACACATAGGAAATAGTTAAGTTCAACTTGGTCTAGTATAGAGTTAGGTAAAGTGTGTTTCTTTACCGTTGTACATTTTGTAACTTACAATCCGACGGTCACGATATGTAGTGATCCGACGGTTCACTCTCTCCTCAGTATTACCGACACTTGATCCGTGGCTTGACACCCGATTGGTCCATGAGTTCTATTTAAAGCGCATGGAGGGTCATTGTTCGGGTAATCCGTGCATGAGAGAAGCTTATGTAAATTTTCATTCTTTGATTAATAAATTGCCTATAGTACCCACGTTGGGACAGGCCGTGGACTGTTTTCCTCTTTGAGGGTTTTAACCACGTCAAAATAC
The DNA here is from genome assembly GCA_031772625.1 of Pinus tabuliformis. Taxonomy (NCBI): domain Eukaryota; kingdom Viridiplantae; phylum Streptophyta; class Pinopsida; order Pinales; family Pinaceae; genus Pinus; species Pinus tabuliformis. The sequence goes on along the minus strand of CM062819.1, from coordinate 1,568,314,855 downwards.
TGGTGTATTGATCTGTGATCTGGTTGTGAGCGGTGTCCTTTTGGTGTTCTTTCTGAGGAACTTACCCTGTAAATTCCTACATGGTATCAGAGCTATTTGAGGGCCGCGTCCGTTGGTGATCCAAATCTGAAGCCGGTAGAACTGCATGCGGCTGTCGTTTCCTAGATCTGCTGTTTCTGACTGCTTTCGGGCCGAGAGGACTACTCTGTTGCGTTCGGAGCATCTGTTCCAGTGAGAAACCCCTTTCGTTTCACGCGAAAAGGTTTCCGGTAGCCCTAGCTGCGTCATTTTTCAGATCGGGAGGTATACAGTGTTTTTGCAGTTTACTGTTATTTTCTCTCTGCTTATTTCGGTTTCGGTTTATTTAGCCTTTTTTTTAACCGGATCTATACCTTTCATTTCTGCGTATGCTCTTTGCCCTGCGACTCTGTGCGATCTGGGCAAATCAGAAACAGAAAGGAAGTTTTTTTTCTCATGCGTATGCTCTTTTCCCTGCACCTTAGTGTGATCTTGGAAAATCAGAAACATTGAGAAAAATATTTAGTTTCTGGCCAAAGCTAACTTTGAGCCGCAAGGTTCATTTTTTTTAAATATCTAGTTTTTTTGGCTAAAGCTAACTTCGAGCCGCAAGGTTCGTTTTTCTTTGCATATTCGCGTTGGGTTTTGTGTTTTGTGTTTTGTAGGGAAAAAGAGCTTTCTCAAGGCAAGCACGCAAACCAAGGCCCCCCCCCCCCTCTCTCTCTCTCTCTCTCAAATTTTTTGTATAGATCAATTGGTTCAAAGCTATTTTAAGAGAGTAGAGGTCTTGGGTTCAAGTCTCCATTTTGTGGGGGCGGATTTTTTCATTCCCGCACATTCGCGCACTTTGTCGGCAACTTCAACAATTTTTTTTCAAAAAGCCATAACTTCTTCATCCGGAAGCCTTTTTCAGAGCCGTTTTTTTTAAAACAGCCTAATTTTTCGAGATCTATCCATTGGAACACTTACTTTCAGCATCTTCAGCTTCAGTTTAAAAAAAAAAAAATGGAAAGTCCATGCCAAGTCATTCTTGACAGCACTAACTACTTCCAATGGATAGCCTACATGGAAGATTTACTTAGAAGTAAAGGTCTCTACAGAATAGCCACAGACCAAGAGAAGAAACCAAAAGATGAAGACAAGGCTGCAAAATGGGAAAATAGACAAGATCAAGCACGTGGTTTGATAGGGATGTCTATTTCTCCTGATCTTAGATTCCATATTGCAGAACTTGAGACTCCTCATGAAGCATTGGAAAAAATCACTAAAGTTTTTGGGATTAAAAATGAAATTAGAGCCCATCAACTTGAAAATGAGTTGCTTACATTGGATCCTAATAATTTTTCTTGCATTGAAGATTTCTTGTCCAAATTCAAGACCCTTAGATATCTTTTGGAAGGTGTTAAGGTTAAGAAAGAAGATAGTAACCTTATTTATTCCATCCTTACTAAGTTGGGACCAGCCTACTCTGTATTTGTTTCCACCTTCCATTCTACAAGGGAAGCTTTCATTTGTCAAGGAAAAGACTACAAGGCCCCTTCCTTTGACTCTTTTTGTGATTCTTTAATAAGAGAACAAGAAAAACTCTTACACCTTGGTCTTCTTAATCTTGGAAACTCTTCCAAGAAAGCGTTAGCCGCCCAGCAGCAACCAAATTCAAAGAATCCTAAGAAGTCATATCCTAAAAAGAATGGTCCTAAACCAAACAAGGGTCCTAAGCAATCTCAGCCTCAAAATGAAAGATCATTTCAGCAAAATGATAAGACCAATAAAAACAAATGGAAGAAGACTGATAGACATTGTAACTTTTGTAATCGAGATGGCCACTTAGAATCTAAATGCTTTAAGAAGATGGAAGCCTTGGAAGCCGCAATGAAGAAACATAACATCCATGTGGAGCATACTTCAACTTCAACTTCCGGAATGGCACTTTCTGAATGTCGTTGTCAATCATCTCAGTCTGGTTATGCATTAAATGTATCTTCTTCTTCTCCTTCTCATGAGTGGCTCATTGATTCTGGAGCCTCTTATCACATGGCCAAAAACCAAGCCATGTTTTCTTCTTTAAATGATTGTAACACCAAAAATATATATGTTGGTGATGATAGATCTCTTAATGTTGTAGGGACTGGAACTGTTCATCTAGACAATGGTCAGTTTAATGATGTATTATGTGTTCCAACCTTATCCTGCAACCTTCTATCTGTATATCAGATAACTCATTCAGGTGAAGGTAAAATTGTTGAATTTTCACCTCATGATGTTGTAATCAAGGATCTAAGAGATCCTAAACAGATTCTAGCTACTGGTATTGCTGATGATTCCACAAGGTTGTATAAGTTTCACAACTTTGGGTCATCAAATCTTCCCTCAGTATTTGTTGCTCATAATGATGAAGTGAGCAAACTTTGGCATGAGCGATTTGGTCACTTAAACTATCGCTCCCTTCAGCATCTATGTAAAGAAAATATGGTGACAGGTCTTCCTATGGTATCTTGCAGAGATGGTGTTTGTTCCGGATGTGTACTCGGAAAACATCATCGGGACAGTTTTGACAAACGTGCCTCTTGGCACGCCTCAGCCCCTTTACAGCTTGTGCACAGTGATTTATGTGGTCCACTTCCTATTGCTTCATTCTCTGGCTGCAAGTATTTCTTAACTTTCATTGATGATTTCTCCAGACGCACTTGGGTCTACTTCTTAAAACTCAAGAGCGAAGTCTTTAACACATTTTTGGCCTTCAAAGCCTTTGTTGAAAAACAATCTGGACATCAAATTCTTAAGCTAAGAACTGATAATGGTGGAGAATATGTTAAAAACACATTCATCAACTTTTGCACCGAAAATGGAATTCAAATGCAACATACTGTTCCATACACTCCACAACAAAATGGTGTAGCTGAAAGGAAAAATCGCACCTTAAAGGAAATGGCTAATTGTATGCTGCAATCTAAAGGACTCAGTCTTAGTTTTTGGGCCGAAGCAATTAACTGTGCAAATTATATAATCAATCGCACTCCTACTAAGGTTCTAAAGAATATCACTCCAGAAGAAGCTTGGAGTTCCATTAAACCAGATGTAAGTCACTTTCGTGTTTTTGGAAGTGAAGCATGGGCCCATATTCCAGATGAAAAGCATAAAGCTTTAGAACCTAAGAGTGAGAAATGTACTTTTGTTGGATATTCTGAAGATGTAAAAGGTTATAGACTTATTCCATTTAAGTCCAAAAATGTTATCATTAGAAGAGATGTAAAATTTGATGAAAATAAATCGGCCTGCGAGCCTAGTCCGGCGGATGTGCCACCTCTTCCTATCTCTTCTACTTTTGAAAACATTTCTTCTTCAGATGATGAAAGTGAGGATGATAATCCTCCCCCACCTTCTCAGGATCCTCAACTTCCAAGATGGGTTCGTGCTACTCGGGATGCAGCAGGTGATCTTGCCGGTGATCCTACAGATCAGCGACGTACACGTTCTCAGTTTGAAAGAGCCTCTTCTTTACTGGCTCAAGCTCCAGTAAATCATGATCCTGACACTTTTGCAGAAGCTTCAGGCCATCCACATTGGGAAGCAGCTATGAATGAAGAATATCATTCATTGTTGACAAATGATACATGGGATCTTGTTCCTCTACCAAAGGGACGCAAACTTGTTAGATGTAAATGGGTTTACAGAGCCAAGTATGGACCAGATGGGAAAGTTGATAAACATAAAGCTCGTCTTGTTGCTAAGGGTTTTTCACAGGTTGAAGGCATTGACTACACTGAAACCTTCTCCCCTGTTGCCAAAATGAACTCTATCCGCCTTGTTCTTTCCCTTGCTGCCTCTTTAAAATGGGAAGTCCATCAGATGGATGTTAAATCTGCCTTCTTGCATGGGGACTTGCATGAAGAAATCTATATGGAACAACCCATTGGCTTCATCCAAACAGACTCCAGCCTTGTCTGTCGACTTAAGAAATCTCTCTATGGTCTCAAGCAAGCTCCTCGGGCTTGGTATGCCAAAATGGATAGCTTTCTTTTAGAATCTGGCTTTTCTCGGTGTTATTCTGACAATACTGTCTACACCAAGAAAGTGGGCAACTCTCTTATCATCCTTGTTCTTTATGTTGATGATCTTATTCTTACTGGTAGTGATCCCAACCTTATCAACCATGTGAAGTCCAGCCTTAAAAAGAAATTTGAAATGACAGACTTAGGACACCTACACTATTTTCTCGGTCTTCAAGTCTTGCAATCCAAGGAGGGTATTTCCCTTTCCCAGTCCAAGTATGCTTGTGATATTCTTTGTCATTTTCACATGGAAGACTGTAAGCCAGCCCCTTCTCCCTTTCAGTCTGGAGTCAAACTTTCAGTCTCTTGTACTTCTCCTGAAGTTGATGCTACATTATACCGTCAACTTGTAGGAAAACTCTTGTATTTAACCCATACTCGTCCTGATCTTTCCTTTGCTGTTGGCCTTGTTGCTCGTTTTATGCAAAACCCCCGTGAAAGTCATTGGAAAGTAGCCAAAAGAATACTTCGTTATGTTCGAGGTACAGTACAGTTTGGGATTCATTACAGTACCAAAGCAGCTCCTCTATTAGTTGGTTTCACTGATTCTGATTGGGCTGGTGACCCTGATGATCGGAAGTCTACTGCCGGTTATGTCTTCACTCTTGGTTCAGGACCTATTACATGGGCTTGTAAGAAACAGGCTGCCATTTCTCTTTCGTCAGCAGAAGCAGAGTATCGTGGTGCCGTGGAAGCTAGTAAGGAAGCCTTGTGGCTTCGTCAGATCCTATCAGAGTTTGGCTTTGAGCAGCAGCATCCAACCACACTTTGGTGTGATAATCAAAGTGCCATTCAGCTATGCAAAGATCCAGTCCAGCATCAGCGCAGCAAACACATTGAACTACACATGCACTTCATCAGAAAGCTCATTCATGACCATGTTCTTGAAGTGCAATATTGTTCAACAGATGATCAGGTTGCAGACATCTTCACAAAGGCTCTCACAGAGGCGAAGTTCACTAAACTTCGATATATGCTTGGAGTTCAGGAAGTTGTCACTAAGGGGGGATAGGCTCTAGTGCCTCCTTCCTTCTCCTATTGTGTCATATTTGTAAATCCTTCAATCCTATCCCAAGTTGTTCTTAAGGGGGGATGTTAGGATATTCCGACACATAGGAAATAGTTAAGTTCAACTTGGTCTAGTATAGAGTTAGGTAAAGTGTGTTTCTTTACCGTTGTACATTTTGTAACTTACAATCCGACGGTCACGATATGTAGTGATCCGACGGTTCACTCTCTCCTCGGTATTACCGACACTTGATCCGTGGCTTGACACTTGATTGGTCCATGAGTTCTATTTAAAGCGCATGGAGGGTCATTGTTCGGGTAATCCGTGCATGAGAGAAGCTTATGTAAATTTTCATTCTTTGATTAATAAATTGCTTGTAGTACCCACGTTGGGACAGGCCGTGGACTGTTTCCCTCTTTGAGGGTTTTAACCACGTCAAAATACTGGTGTATTGATCTGTGATCTGGTTGTGAGCGGTGTCCTTTTGGTGTTCTTTCTGAGGAACTTACCCTGTAAATTCCTACACTTGGTGGCCTGGGTACAAGTGTAATGGACAATCGCTCAAACCCAAAAATGATTTCTTCAAGTTCAGGTAGAACTTCTTCTTGGTTTTCCTTTGGAGTATCAGTCATCTACCTCCAAACTTGGCTATTCTGCTAAATTAGTAGAACCGCTTAAAATTTAGCCGCAATATGGCAACCTTTCAATTACCACGAAATCAAAAGGAATTCAACTTTTTGGTTAATTCCTTATAACGTCCGTTTTTTCACAAACATTATTGCGTTAATCCTTCGCCATTGATCTTACCCTTCAATTCAATGGTTGTTGGTTCACCTGATCAACGAAACTAATCGATGAATCTCCACTGTTGATCAAAACACACTTATTGAGTTGAGACTTCTGTGATCCATATCAATTTTTTGAAGAATCTTCAGCAAAAATCACATAGAAAAACTCATGTTTACGCGTTTCGAACCAACCAGTGTGGTTCATTGTCAGGACAAGTTGATCCAACGATTACAGCGATATCAGACGAGAACCTTGCACGATGTTTACTCACTCGATAAAGTGGTTTTTTCTGTCCACCCGAGTGCTATGTGTCGGTCGATAAATGGAATCGCTTGGAAATTCAAAAAACCGCTTACCACTTTTTCTTCACTTGATAAACAGCTTTGTTGATAAAACCACCTTTCTTCCTTGACTATTGCATGAGCTTATTGGCGTGTGATGACCGTTAGATCTATTGGTATCTATAGATCGGATGGTTCTAGACTCCTTTGGGTTAACATGATTTTGTCAGGGTTTCTGTTCCCTGTTCTGTCAAACTTAACACTTCCGCTGCATTTTAACTTGTCTCAAATCTTATTCTTCGATGTTTTTAGAACATAACCAAATTATCTCAAAACATGAAAACACAAGATTTAACATATAATACAGACTTTACACACTCTAATTCAAAATCCAAACTGTAAATCAACAGAACTCAGAGATATTTCGGAGGGATGCAAAGCCTTCGGGATTAACCAATTATACACAAAAATAACCAGAGATATAATTTCTGTAACTTGATATTATAAGGCAAAATCAAGCCAAATCAGTTAAAATCCCTTTACAGTCATTCAAGTCTTACATAAATAGCATTTCATTCTAGCAATCAGATCCTTAATCAATGGATCGAATCTGCCTAATCTTAGACAATATCTAATCTAGTTGATATTCTCCTTAAGAATCTCAACTGAATCTAAACAGCTTAAATTAATTATAAAATCACTCAATCCTTGAATCCTAGCTCAAATACTATCTACAAAACTTTGTAAATTGACAGCTAAAGGATCCCACTCCTTTGCTTGTAAACATTTTTTGTATTTTTGGAATAAATTCGAATCCTTTTGTCTTCAAGCCTCATGCTCCTGCATCAGACTTCTGAGGACAAAATTCTTCATGGGCTCTTGTCCATGAGCTCTTCTACAGAACTACCCAACTTCTATAGCATGGCATTTGTCATCGAAGTAGCTTCAGTAATTGGTTGATCCTTCCATTTGACTAAATACTGAAAATACTCCTGTCCTCTAGTTTTTTTCAACAATTTCTTGTCCAAAATCCTTTCTGGCTTCAATTCCTTTGATATAGGTAACTGTTTTACCCAATCAATCTCTTGTTCTTCTTAATCCTCTATTGTGTCATCTGCACTTTCACTTTCATACCTATACAAATCAGCAACATTGAAAATTGGAGATATTCCAATATCAGGGGGTAATTCAATTTCATATGCATTTGCAGAAAATTTCCTCAAGACTCTGCATGGTCCAATTTTCTTAAACTTTAGTTTGTTATACTCCCTTTTTGGAAATATTTCCTTCCTTAGGTGTGCTAAAACCAAATCTCCAACTTCAAAATTAACTTCTCTCTTCTTCAAATCTGGTCTTCTCTTATATTTTATGTTGCTGTCCTGTAATTGTTGTTTTACCTTTTCATGTATTGCTTGAGCTTTTGTAGAAAAATCTTCTCCTTTAACACTTCTCATTTCAGCTTTTCCTAAGTCTCTCAATTCAGACACTCACCTTGGGTGCATTCCATAAACTATACAGAATGGACTCTACCCTGTACTCCTATTAGGAGAATCATTATAAGCATATTTTTCCTGTGCCAATACTTGATCCCACTATTTTGGATGTTCACTTGCAAGACTTCTTAGAATATTACCGAAGATTCTGTTTAAAACTTCAGTCTGTCCATCAATCTGGGGATGATAAGCAGAATTAAAACTCAATTTAGTTCCAAGCTTCTTCCACAATTTCCTCCAGAAATGTCCAACAAATTTGGTGTCTCTGTCTGAAACAATGCTCTTAGGTAACCCATGTAATCTTACAATCTCCTTAAAAAACAGATTAGCAATGTGAGTAGCATCACTAGTTTTATAACATGGAATAAAATGTGCCATTTTTGAAAATATGTCAACTACTACATAAATTGAATCATGTCCCCTTTGAGTTTTTGGTAAACCCAAAACAAAGTCCATACTTACCATATCCCAAGGCCTATCTGGAATAGGTAATGGAACATACAAACCTATGTTTTGGCTCCTTCCCTTTGCATACTGACAGACTTTACAATTTTTCACATACTTTTCCACTTCAGCTCTCATATTTGGCCAAAAGTAAAATTGGTTCAACTACTCATAAGTCTTTTTTGCACCAAAATGTCCTCCTAGTCCACCACTATGTTTCTCCTTAATAAAATTTTCTCTCATAGAACAATTTGGTATGCACAACTGATTTCTTTTAAACAACAATCCTTCTTGCAAGAAATAATCTAGCCACTTGCTTCTGTCTAAAAAAACATGATTTCTACAAGCTTCAAATGCCTCTTTAGAATCTAGATCTTTCTCATATAACTCTTTAAGAAAATCAAAACCCAACACTTGAATTTGACTTTCTTGAACTAAAATGCTTTTTCTACTTAATACATCTGCTACTTTGTTTGGTTGACCAATTAAAACTTTGAAGGTATTCTACCCATTTTGCATGCTTCTGGTTAAGCTTTGGCTGTTGCATAATGTACTGTAATGCATGGTTATCTGAATACAATATGAACTCCTTGGACATCAAGTAATGTCTCCACTTCTTCAAAGACTGCACCACTACATAAAACTCCTTGTCATAAGAAGAATATTTCTTCTTTAACTCATTCAACTTTTCACTAAAATAAGCTACATGCCTGTCCTCCTAACTCAAAATAGCTCTAATGGCTTCTCCAATGGCATCACACACAAAGACACTTCTTGGTGAAGGCCACTCCATGATAGATTTTATCTTCTCTAGATCCAACTTTAATACCTCAACAGAAATAACAAAGCCCAAATATACCAACTCCTCCTTCATGAATGAACATTTCTTTAAATTATTAGTAACTTTTCTTGTTGTAGTCTCTGTAATACATAATTCAGATGTCTCATATGCTCCTCCTTAGATCTTCTGTAAACTAATATATCATCCAGATATACTATTACAAATTTGCCAATAAATTCCTTTAGAACTTCATTCATAAGTCTCATAAATGTACTAGGGGCATTCGACAATCCAAAAGGCATTACCATCCATTCATACAACTCTTCATTGGTTTTAAAAGCAGTTCTCCACTCATCTCCCTCTCTAATTCTGATTTGATGATAACCAATTTTTAAATCTAACTTTGTAAAATATCTAGCTCCACTCAAACAATCCATCAAATTTTCGATTCTAGGTAAAGGAAATCTATACCTGATTGTTATCTTATTGATTTCTCTTGAATCAATGCACATTCTCTAGCCTCCATCTTTCTTTGGGCTCAACACTGTTGGCACTGCACAAGGACTCAAACTCTCTCTAATCAGTCCCTTGTCTAATAGTTCCTAAACCTGTTTCCTGATCTCTTCATTCTCTGTGGGAGTCATCCTATAAGCTGCTTTGTTAGGTAGATTTTCTCCTAGAATCAAATCTATGTGATGATTGATTTTTCTAATGGGTGGTAATTCATCAGGAAAATCATCTACAATGATATCACAATAACTGTCCAACATCTCTTGAATTTCAATTGGTAAATCAGAAACTTTTGTGGAAGTAATTATTACCTTGGGTTTGCAAACCAATGCAAAACTTACCTCATCTTCTTCCATCTGCTGCAAGTACTCCTTTCCACTCAGCAAAAGGGATCAGGTTTCTTTGATTTACCCTCTTCTTCTATTAGGAACAATATATGACTGACACCATCTTTACCAAATTTTTATGCGTTCTTCTTCCCATCATGCATATCTCCTCTGTCATACTGCCAAGGTCTACCCAACAATATATGAAACACATCCATAGGCATCACATCGCATAGAATTTTGTCTCTGTATTTACCCAACTGCAACTCCACTTCACGTTGCTCATTCACTACCAACTGATATCCCTTTTGAAGCCATGACACCTTGTAAGGTGTTGGATGTTTATTTTTTTTCAACTTCAACTTCTCCACCACTTCTATGAAGACCAAATTATCTGTACTACCACTGTCTATTATCATTTGACAACACTTCTCTTGAACCTTACACACAGTCCTGAACAAGGTTTTTCTCTGTGCTAGTTCCACAATTTCCTTAGCTAGTTTTAACAAAATTTTGTTGACTTCCAAAGATTCCCCTTTCTTTAGTACATTTTCTTCGTCTATTACCTTTGTTGTTTCTTCTTCAGTTTTTGCAACAATTTCATTCCTCTGATTCATTCCTATATTTTCTGGGCACTCATAAGCTCTGTGTCCTAGCTTGTTACATCTGTAACATCTAATTTCTCTTTTTCTACCTTTGCCTCCTCTTCCTCTGGAAAAACTCCTTCTGCCACTTACATCGCCTCCTGTGGGTGCATGCTAACTTGAGCTACTGCTAGCTCCATCTCTAGGTGCTGTAGATCTTCCTCTACCACCTTGACTCCCCCTTCCTTAGAAAGTACCTCTATTTCTAGTAGACTGCTTCCTCATGAGTCTTTCTTCAGCCGTCAATACCATCTGATAAGCCTCTTCTATTGTTTTAAAAGACAATACACTTATCTCATCTTGGATCTCCATTCTGAGACCATTCACATATCTTGCAACCTTCTCATCTGTATCTTGGATTTGTCTTGCTCTTATACTCACTTTGTAGAATTCCTTTGTGTATTCCTTTACTGTCATAGATCTCTGTCTAAGATTCTGCATCTGTCTAAATAATGTTTGTTGATAATCACTTGGAAAAAACTTACTTTTCATTTTTTCCACCATCCCATTCCAATTCTTAATTGGTTGTTTGATGAGTCTTCTCCTTTCTGCTTGCACTCCATCCCACCAAAGTCCTACATGTCCTTTCAGTTGTGTGACAACAAACTTCACTTTCTTTCCTTCTTCTGTTTCTTCATAATCGAAGAATTTCTCCAAGTCATTTATCCAATATATCAATTCTTCAAGGCGTAAGCTTCCTGTGTAGATTGAAACTTCAAGTCTTGGCTTGGATGTGGATCTCAATACTGACTTAAAGAATCTCACTTCATGAGTTACATCTGCAGGTTCCTCATCTTCTGTAACTTCAACTTCAGGTTCACTGACATCTCTAGCATCTACATCTCTTCCCATTTCCATTGCTTCCAATCTAGCTTGCATCTGTTACATAGCTTCCAATGCTTTAGCATTTGCAATTGGTCATCCTCTTCTTTGACCACCACCTCTTCCTCTAAATCTGAAATCGATGCTGGATTTCTTTTTCTGATCCTTGAGATCCTATTCAGTGTCAGTAGGCTGCTCTGATACCACAATTGTTGGCCTAGGTGTAGGTGTAATGGACAATTGTTCAAACCCAGAAATGATTTCTTCAAGTTCAGGTGGAACTTCTTCTTGGTTTTCCTTTGGAGTATCAGTCATCTACCTCCAAACTTGTCTATTATACTAAATTAGCATAACCGCTTAAAATTTAGCCGCAATATGACAACCTTTCAATTACCAAGGAATCAAAAGTAATTCAAATTTTTGGTTAATTCCTTATAGCGTCTGCTTTTTCACAAACATTATCACATTAATCCTCCGCCGTTGATCTTACCCTTCAATCTGACGGTTGTTGGTTCACCCAATCAACAAAAATAATCGGCGATCCTCCACCGTTGATCAAAACACACTTGATCCAACAGTTAACATCAATATCGGACGGGAACCTTGCACGATGTTTACCGACCCGATAAATTGGTTTTCTCTGTCCACCAGAGTGTTATGTGTCAGTCGATAAATGGAATCACTTGGAAATTCAAAAGACTGCTTACCACTTTTTATTCACCCGATAAAAGACTTTGCTGATAAAGCTGCCTTTCTTCCTTGACTATCACACGAGCTTATTGGCACGCGATGACTGTTAGGTCTATTGGTATATGTAGATCAGACGGTTCTAGACTCCTTTGGGTTAACACAATTTTGTCAGGGTTTCTGTTCTCTATTCTATCAAACTTAACACTTTCGTTGCATTTTAACTTGTCTCAAATCTTATTCTCCGATGTTTTTAGAACATAACCAAATTATCTCAAAACATGGAAACGCAAGATTTATCATATAATAAAGACTTTACATACTCTAATTCAAAAGCCAAACTGTAAATCAACAGAACTCAGAGATATTTCAGAGGGAAGCAATGCCTCAGGGATTGACCAATTATACACAAAAATAACCAGAGATACAATTTTTGTAACTTAATCTTATACGGTCAAATTGAGCCAAATCAGTCAAAATCCCTTTACAATCATTCAGAACTTACATAAATACCATTTCATTCTAGCAATGAAATCCTTAATCAATGGATCGAATCTACCTAATCTTAGGCAATATCTAATCTGGTTGATATTAATCTCAACTGAATCTAAACAACTTAAATTAATTATAAAATCACTCAATCCCTCAATCCTAGCTCAAATCCTATCTAGAAAACTTTGTAAATTGACAGCTAAAGGATCCCACTCCATTTCTTGTAAACTTTTTTTGTATTTTTGGAATAGATTCGAAGCCTTTTATCTTCAAGCCTCATACTCCTGCATCACTCCTCCTCTACCTCTTCCTCCTCCAATCCTATTTTTCTCACCATTGACATTGTGTACCTCACCTTCTCCTTCTTTAGCCATGATAGATTATTCAGAACTAATGTAAGATTATTATAATTCTTCTGGTTCCTCTATCAATGGATTGCCAAAATAAGTTTCTTGTTCCTCTTCTTCACTGGTAATTTCTAATTCTTCTCCTAAAATTTGTTCACCAGTGGAAGATAGAAAAACTTCTCCTATAATTGGGGATGTATGATTTTCTTCAATTATAGCTTCAGTAGATGAAGTAGGTGAAGTTCTGGATTGGATTTCTGATCTTGAGACTTTAGTAAGTCTTCGTTGTCCTACAAATGGAATTCGGATTTGAGTAGGTGGTGTGGAACTTCGAAGTCGTGGTGGAGTGAGTGGATTTGTGGGGATTAAACTTCTTCCCCGTCCTACAAATCTACCTCTAGAGTCTCTTTCCCTACGCATATCATGTTTTTAATTGATGATTTTCTTTTAAACTTCTATTTGTACTTCCTCAGTAACGACACTAAAATGTTTAGTCAATTTATTGTTCTCAAATTGTAAGCATGAATTATCGACCAGGGTAGGTAAAATGATGAAGTAAAAGTGCATTGTATGTGCTATAATTTACTTATGTTGTTAAGGTGTTTATGTTATGGTTAATGTCTAAATCTAGAATCAATATGGAGATGATATTACTATCTATATTAGAGTATTATCCTTGAGATTTGTGAATTGGTTATTCTAAAATTAATCTTAATTGAATTGAATTTAGTGGGATGGTTGAATAGTGATCCTAACTCTACTTTGTTAGACTGTTTTTTATTATGTTTGGATTTTTATGCTGCAGCCAAACTAGGCTAACTATGAAAGCATGGAATGATGTGAAGGAGATCCTACTTTATCGAATTGGAAAATGAAAGATGCTTGAATTCAGTTGCTAAGAAAAGATTGTCACTCTTAACTATTGCAGCTTCACTCAATGCAAAAGTAAAGCAAGAACGAGATTACTAATCTATGAAATAATGAAACTATGAAACAAAATGACTAAATTATACTAGGTATAAAGCAAACGAAATGATTGAGTTATTCTAGGTATAAAGCAAATGAAATTACTGATTCAGATGCCAATTTAATCGCGAACTCCATTAGACTACATGCTAAAAAGATAAAACAGAGCATCGACAAATTAATTCTAAGAAACAAAAGGAAATCTACTTGCAGTGAGTCAAAAACCTAATCTGCATGTAGGGGCCCTCCATGAGGCAGTCAAAAACTTTAATCAATGCAACATAAAATGTATGAAACAAGATCTATTAATTGGAAAATAGTTTCAATAGGATGCTTTCAAAATTACATACAGTGGCGCGCTACAAAACACAGAACAACCATTGTTCTTATAATGTTTTCTTAATTAACAACATGAGAAATTCAAGCCTAAGTATATTCGCTACAATCCTTATCAAACCAAATCATATTGCTTATTCATCGATTTTCTATTTGAAAAAGAAAATTGATAATATCTCTTGAAACTCAGACTCTTTTCCGGCACATTATCTTGCAGTTGACTGTCATGGTTGACCATGTTGCAATGTGATTATCTTGATGGATTGGTTTGAGTAAACAAGAAGAAATCGATGAGGGGATCATTCTCTATCTACCCATATAGTATTTTGCTGAGCTGACGCACTCAAACCCTGTCAACAATGGAAGTAGTTACGAATATGTGGATTAGCTGTAATGTATATGGAAAAAATATGATAAAGAGGACATATAAGTGCTTACCTTAACAAAACCTTATATTTATTGCATTTATTTGAATGATAGGAATAGGAAAATAGAGGAAATATGGGAAAAAAGGGTGTCGAGGTAAAGCGGTTCTTGGATTCTACAAAATGTAACGAAAATGAAAATGAAGCTAGATTATTGACTAAAAGAACTCACACATATTGCAATTGTAATATGAAATTTATTTTCATTCAATCACAAAATTAAGCTAAGTTCTTACAAAACCTAATTGAATAGAAGGAATAAAAACCAAAAAAATCCTCATCAAAATGTAACCAAACACAAATGTAAACACGCTGATGGATTTTGCAGATACAATGATTGTTACAGAGGCTCAGAAAAAAATAGTTGAGAAAATAAAACCTGGAAGCAAGCGTAGAAATTCAATTTTTGCATCCTACAGGAACCATCACAGGCTAGACACAGACACCAGTGCGATGCATTGCACTTGCAGAGATAGACAGGTGTGCTGGGTCACTCTGTCTCAGACTAGAAACTACGTTGGGTTTGTTTTTGTTCAAAAGGTGAAACAAAAACCCTACCAAGCTCAGACTAATGCTTTTCCAAGACTATTTAATTTGTAAACAAGTCAAGTCAAGTAATATTGAAAGGTATAAAATGGATAAACTAAGGAAGCCACTAAAGGAACATCTCGTTCCCGAATATGGTCACCAAGTTATTTTATGGGAAATTCTCTTATGCTGATAGAAGTGAATCCCCTAGATCAAATAGCTGATATAGAAACAAAAAAAACAAAAAAGAACAATGTTTTTCTTAGAGAAATTAATAAATTTGGGAAGGGCCTACTTGGAGTCCAACACTAGCCATTCTCTTCTCTTGGCATGTAGAGTTTGAGTCCAACTCCAATTACCGTAAATGGAACCTGCAAGACAATCACAACAAACAAGAAAAATAAAAGGCATCAATACATAATCTAATATCTCTATTCAATGAGTCAAGTTGGCATTGAAATACATATGAATCAAATAGACACAAAGCATAGGAAAACAAAGCTTCTTGTATTGATGAAATGTAGGAGAATATTACAACCCTTTTTATCAGTTCTTGATAATGTAGAATCTCCCGCAAACTTGTCCTTCCTTAGCCATAAGGAAAACCTTCAATCACAACTCAAGGATAGTAATGGATGCTTAGGTAAAAGAAGTAGCATCTGGGCAAAGCTAAGAGTCTCCAAAAGCCAACCCAAACACTAAGGGAGGCAATTAATTTATAGGGTAAAAGTGGTAGATTAGGATTTACCAATCTAGGCTTGAGATCCACATATGAAGGAGGATAAGATCTAGGGATAAGAAAAGGTCTCCAAGATAGGATAGTATAGGAACTCAAGAACTCTATCCATGGTAAATGGTTAAAACCACCTTAGAGGCTTCTAGAAGAAGAAGTTTCGTAAATATTTCTTATTTTTCCTAAAATTCTAGAACCATCGCATTTGCACAATAGAGAAAACTACACTAATTAGTGCAAGTGCTCAGGTATGCAACATGCGACCATTGCAGGAGGGTTGAAGTGCAGGGTGCACTAGGTCCAAAAACATGCTTTTTGCGCTGATAAATCCAAAAACTCAAACTTTTTGGAGAATCAATGCTTGGGGTTTTGCAAAGGGATAATGAAAAAGTGTTAAGGATGTTGATTGATCTAGTTTCTAGGCCATTTGATTGAATGCAACAAAATGACCTGTAAAAATATGAGAGTGAAAAGTAAGAATGATATCCAAATTCCTGAGCCTCTAATTGAAGAATTTATTTTCGTACCTCAAAGGGTGCCGCATCGAAATAGTTGGCAATTGACTCCCATCTAACCAACCTCCTGTGCCACAATGAAGAGGACTCTGAGGCACCTCCTCTAAGACTAGAAGTAAATAACTTTGTGTTGAAAGTAGCAACAAGAAATGCTAAAAATAGAAGTGATAAAAATATCACTGCTATAAATAGCAGTTCAGGTACCAGTGTTGGATTGAGCAACAGGGAATGAAAAATGGAAGTGCTAAAAATAGAATTGTTATTTTTAGCAGTTCAGGATAGATTCCAATTTTAGTTAATCCCCGGACTAAAATAGGAAGTAAAATTCAAATTTGAACTTAACAACTATTTGAAAATAAATTAATTAATTCTCCATGAGTTAATGATTTGTGAAAAATCAAACATGAAGTCTATGTGAGGACATGCAACAGTTTCTCTATTAATTGAGGAATTTATCGATCAGTTAAAGAGATAAGGATGAGTTCTAATTTGAGTTGTAATTAGTTGGTTCAGTTAACTGAGTCAAGTCTAGTTAGATTGATTTAAACAGTTTGTTTAAATTAATGTGAGTTCAGTTCAATGTTCCACCAAGGTTCCGGGACGAGGGGGCGAGGGAGCGAGGGGGCGCGGGAGCGGCCTATGCAAAAGCTCCCTACCATTTTTTAGGAAACGTGGGGGAGCGTCAGGGTCTTAAAAATTTATAAATATAAAATATAATTTATTAATTGAGTCCACTATGACAATTTGGTTTGAATTGAAAAGCTGCAAAGCATGATCATTGATATGAATATCATTTGACATTATCCAAATTTATAATATCATATAAAATAATAAATTTAAAATTCTAATTCAGCTTGGTCAAATACTAATTTAAATTTTGGTCAGACAGAGGGAGAGCTTCAGCTTGATAAGGTAGCCACTGAATTCTGTGAAAAGGTAAATGAACAGATCAGGAACATTGCATTGGCAGTAGAAGGGGCAACTACAATGGGTTGTCCAGTTGTATTGGATACAACAGCTAGAAAGTTTGTTATATTATATATAATATAGACAGTACACCATATGCTGAAAGAATAGTTTTAGTTCCAGGAGAGATGAGAAGATCACATGAAAGAGTTTCTGACAGTTTACTATCAAATGACATTAACTGCAGGATGACCATCTGCGAACCAACTTGGGTGACCAACGATGGCATGGATAATTTGTCTACCTTATTAGAGCAATGCCATGCAGTTCAAACTTCAAACTAGCAGTGTATTTCGGGGGTGAAAATAATTTTCAGACTTGAGAATTCAAGCTGAGCCACTGTGCTCTGTGTAAATTTTGTAACTGTATAAATTCATATATAACGACAGTTCCTGAGATTTCTTGCTGCCCATAGTATTTTGTCATGCTTGCAGTAAACGCATGTTAGTCTATCGTCCACCCAATTATTTCCCACATGGCATAGGTGCTCCTTCCATAGTTTGTATGTCAAATGTCATGCAAATTAAAAACACAAACTGAATGTCTCATATTCTTTGCCTGTCACTCCAGTTATCTCCCCACTGTAATCCAGCCATCACTTGAGAAAAAAAGGAGAAGTTTTAAAAGGGAAAATTCATGTACGTGTTATATGGTCCAGCAAATTTCCATGATACTGACCCTATAAAATAACGCTTGTTGAAACCAAAAGACAGCACAAGACGTTATCCCCATACAGAACATGAGTAGCTTTGTACCACTTTAGGTCTATTAAATCATAAACTATAAGCAAAGCCATTTTTTTGGGAGCGTGGGGAAACGTCCCCTCAGGGAAGGGAAACGTTTCCCTGGCACGTCCCCCTGAGTTTCCTCCATTTTGGGAGCGTGGGGAAACGTCCCCTACTCGTCCCCAAGTCCCCGGAGCGCGGGGGAGCGAGGAAACTAGACCCCTAGGGGGGGGAGCGAGTCCCCGTGGAACACTGGTTCAGTTAGTTAATGCATGCTTGCATATAACTGCTGCACTTCAGATAACTAAGTATTCTCTCATGACTAACTCATGCATGTCAGTTCAGACAGAGACCCAGTTGAGATCAAAGGAGGGACAATTTACTATTAGTTGGATGGATTTTTCCTATAAAGGAAGCTCATCCATGGAGAAGGATTTATCTCCTTCAGGTTTGTGCAGTTATTTCAGAGGTCAGTCTTGTGTGTGAGGTGAGAATCACACAGCTTGCAGCTGGAGGACCTAGGAAAAATTGTGCAAAGAAATAGGAGGCTTGGAGGTAGGGAAAATTTTAAGAACCGCCCCTAAATTTATATGTATAATAAATTGGCGAATCTCCATGGTATATAGGAAAAATGGAAGGCGATTTTATCAATAATATAATATGTATATATAATTTTGTGGCGAATCTCTTACCAGGCATGGCGAATATTTTACTCAATTATAAAATCTTGTAAGATCTTGGTATTACCATGGGTCAATATCATAAACCTGGAGCTTAAAAATTACTATTAGTAATTTTTAAAAATTAATAAAATTAATAGTTGATTTTTATTTTATTTTTTATTTTAACCAAGCTAAAATGTTTAACATACATTAAATTACAACATCCATTTTTACTCTTGATCCACCCCAGAGAGGGATCAAATATTTTTCACTCTATGCTAGTTTGCATATCACGATATTTGATACCTCTCGGGGTTAATAGAACCAGAGTAAAGTTGGATCTCTGCTGGTTTAATTTCCGCGTTTAAATAGGCTACATTCCAGGTGAATACCATGGGTCAATACCATGTGCCATTTTGTGAATACCATGGGTCAATACCATGTGCCATTTTTATTTTTTATTAATACTAATATTAGGGTTAATAATGTTTTTTTGCATGGTATTAATAACAATCTAGTCCATGGTATTTGTCCCATAGTATTTTTCCCATAGGTTTTACCTAAATATAACGCATTTTTTTAGTGTTCCTAAACATAAGGTGACTTATGGAGTAAATATAAAAAAATGTTTTATTTGTTTACCATAACTCTCGTTTATTTATATTTTTATTAATTTACCATACCTCTTTTACAAATATGGTATTTGGCCCATAGGATTCACTTAAATAAAACCTCTTTCTTGAGCCTTCATAAATAGAATGAGGGTTATGGACTAATATAAAAAGAGGTTTTATTTATTTACCATACGTCTACTTTATTTATATTTTTATTTATTTACCATACCTTTTGAGTAAGTATAAAAAGATGTTTTATTTATTTACCATACATCCACTTTACTTATATTTTTATTTGTTTACACCCTTGCATGTATATAAGGTGACTTATGGAGTAAATATGAAAAATGTTTTATTTATTTACCATATCTCTCATTTATTTATATTTTTATTAAATTTACCATATCTCTTTTATAAATATGGTATTTGGCCCATAGGATTCACTTAAATAAAACCTATTCTTGAAAATGGGCGAATGGATTCACTTAAATAAAACCTATTCTTGAAAATGGGCGAATGGAAGGTTGTAACTCCTAATTTCAAGGGCTAAATTTACCTTTTTTACCCTCTCCCTTAAAATAAGGTGGGCTATTTGAGGTAATTTGTAAAAATGTACTATGATACAAAATATTCGCCCACTAAAATTTTAAAACCCATTAATTTCGCTAAAGGGCGAACATTCGCCCCTAAAATTTTCTATGCTTGGAGGGTAGAGGAGAAGGTTTGTGAGAAGCCTTTGACTATCTATGAGCAGCAGAGGGATTGTATTAAGAGTTGGATAGCTTCCAAGCTAAGGCTTTGTGTAATCCAGACATATTTCCACTTGTATGATAATACAGAGATCGCGGTTTTTAGCTGAGGCTTTCCCCAGAGTATTCTTTTGTGTTATGTGTGATTGATTTCTTCTTATCAGTTATATGTGTTCTATTGATCTTGCTCAATTTGATTAAGCTTCCACATAATTGTTTGTAGAAGTAGATCAAGTATTTTTCTTTAGTATATTGCATTATTAGGTGATCTATAGTGGGAATTTCTACGTGGTATTGGAGCAAAGGTGATCAAAACGAAGAACAATATACAAAGGAGAGGAGATTTCGAAGTTTTGATTTTTGGGCCGCGAGTTTTCAGAGCAGATCTGAAAATTTTTGTGCAAAATTTTCAGAAGAAAATAGTAGATCTTGATTCCTTGTGGAAAAATACCCAAATTCAAAAAAAAAATTAGTTGAATCGGAGTTCGGATGAGGTAGATATCGCTGATTTAAAATCAGCTCTTTTTCCAAAAAAATTCATGACAACAGGAAAGATGAAACAGATTGGTGTGCTAGTCAAGAACCTGTATGCTCTTGAGGTTCAATATGCATTCAAAGCCTTGAGGAGCAAGGAAACTGATGGATACTTGGTGGTTGAGAGGGAGAGTAAATTACCTCTCAACATGCAGCACTAGAAGAAGTCTCAAACGATTGTGGAGGAACCACGATTGGTGAAGCACCTTCAGGAGGTTGTGGGGCAGCCACAACTAGAGAAGCTAAGAGGAGATCGAAGAGACATCTACTCATGCAGAGACCTCCAGTAGGGGGAAATTTCGAGCCAGATGGGTAGAGGGATCACATGCATCCATACCTCTAGGTAGGAGGTGGGGCGATGTGGAGTGATAGTTCCAAGAAGGTTGGAATGGAGGTAGGATCCTTGAGGTACCCAACCTCTTTGATTCAAATTTGCTATGGGAGCCCTGATGAGGAGTAGCAGGACTGGTTGAGTGGGTAGAGACAGATGCAGATGGAGTGGCAGAGAGAGCTACAATGTAGGATTCCCAAGACTGTGCAGAGCTAGCAGGTTGCAGCAATGCGAGAGGCACAGGAGCATTGCACCAGTGCATGATGGAACAGAGAGGTGTGCAACGGTGCAAGATGCATGGAGTATTGCAGCAGCTCAGAGGTTAGAGAGGGAGAAATTGCCAGCAACAGATGGAGCTTCAACATCAGAGTATGTTTCTATCCCAACAAAGAGGTTAGTGGGGAGTTTTTTTTGTTCCGAGAGTTGCTGGAGCAACCACACTTGGTATAAGTGTTGCATGCAAAACATTCCAAAGGTACAGGATCGGGTTCAAGTTGAATGCCTTTCTTGTTGAGAGGGAGTGTTGAAAATAGCAACAAGAAATGCTAAAAATAGAAGTGCTAAAAATAGCACTGCTACAAATAGAAGTTTAGGTACCAGTGCTAGATTGAGAAATAGGGAATGAAAAATGGAAGTGCTAAAAATAGAATTTCTATTTTTAGCAGTTCAGGATATATTCCAATTTTAGTCAGTCCCTGGACTAAAATAGGAAGTAAAATTCGAATTTGAATTAACAGTTGTTTGAAAATAAATTAATTAATTCTCCATGAGTTAATTAGTTATGAAAAATCAAACATGAAGTCTATGTGAGGACATGCAACAGTTTCTCTATTAATTGAGGAATTTATCCATCAGTTAAAGAGATAAGGATGAGTTCTAATTTGAGTTGTAATTAGTTGGCTTAGATAACTGAGTCAAGTCCAGTTAGATTGATTTAAATAGTTTGTTTAAATTAATGTGAGTTCAATTAGTAAATGCATGCTTGCATATAACTGTTGCACTTCAGATAACTGAATATTCTCTCATGAATAACTCATGCATGTCAGTTCAGTCAAAGACCTAGTTGAGATCAGAGGAGGGATAGTTTACTATCAATTGGATGGATTTTTCCTATAAGGAAGCTCATCCATGGAGAAGGATTTATCTCCTTCAGGTTTGTGCAGTTATTTCAGAGGTCAGTGTTGTGTGTCAGGTGAGAATCACACAGGTTGCAACTGGAGGATTCAGGAAAAATTGTGCAAGGAAATGGGAGGCTTGGAGGGCAGAGGAGAAGGTTTGTGAGAAGCCTTTGACTGTCTATGAGCAGCAGAGGGATTGTACTGAGAGCTGGATAGCTTCCGAGCTAAGGCTTTGTGTAATTCAGACATATTTCCACTTGTATGATAATACAGAGATCAAGGTTTTTAGCTGAGGGTTTCCCCAGAGTATTCTTCTGTGTTATGTGTGATTGATTTCTTCTTATCAGTTATATGTGTTCTATTGATCTTGCTCAAGTCGATTAAGCTTCCGCATAATTGTTTATAGAAGTAGATCAAGTATTTTGCTTTAGTATATTGCATTATCAGGTGATCTACAGTGGGAATTTCTACACTTTGGCGCCATGAGAATGATAAACATGCAAAAAAAATAACTCTAACTTGTGGTTAAAAGACTCATTTGAGAGGACCTAGAAACTAGAATCAACCACGAGGGACAATGTTGGTATAGGAGACATAATGGTGATGAAATGACTTTAAAGTTTAAGTCGTTGTGACTGTCCAAGACCCCGTTAAAACTATATGGAGAAGGTACCTGGGTACCAAACTCCAAAAATCAAAGTTGGACAAGGAAATGAGATCCTTTTAGGGTCCAAGTTTTTAGGAGCCACCAAGGGAAGGAATGAAATGAGTTCAAAGGAGGGTCTAAACCCAAAATTATGGAGAAAAAGAACAAAAAACATTGACTTAGAGGAGAATTAAACACCGTAGTGTGAGATGGGAGAAATTTGAAATAACGATCAACGACTAGTATATGAACCCATATCAACCCAACTTGCATAGGTATAAAAATTAACTTAATTAGTAATGACCCAAGACTGAATTTGAGAGGATTGTTTGACTCCAATAAGACAATGACTAAACTTTGCCAACACAATATGTAAGGGATATGTTGATAAATTAATTGAATACCCAACAAGCTCCCAATAGGAAAGTAGCACACCGAAAATCAAACTTTGAAGGATAAGGAAAGAAAATGATAAAACGTACTTCCACCAAGTCTTTAACCATAGCAGGGAGGTGGTTAAAACAAATTCTCCAGTAATTGTAAGCACTATTGAAATGTTGGAAAATTATAGAGAGTGTGTTTGTAAACCAACCCCTCCGCCACCCTAATACCTTTTCCATGCAAATACATGGGAATCCAAATGTGAGAGAATAAGCATGTGAGTCCATTTCTAACAAAATATACGAAATGTAACCACAGTGTTTCCTTGAGAGACTGCGATCCATAATTTTCTCACTAATGAGCATACTTTGGCTGTCAGACGAGAGAGTAGAGGTGTCAAATCCTTCGTGAGAGTGATAGCCTGTCTTTGAACCAACATAAAGGATCGAATAACTAGGGATTATACCACAAGTAGGGGTCGATGATTCATGCTGCAAACATTTAAGGCACTTCGAATACCACATTTGTAGACCTTAAATCAATACGAGCTCCTTCCATGCTTATGTCCTACTCCACCCAGTGTAATTCTCATTGCTACCATCGAGAACCTCCACCTTGTTGGTGACCTAGATTTTACGGATGTTCATTATGACTAGACGGCCTAGAAAAAACCACCATTGGGGAATTTTGCCTTAGTATGGTGTGGTTTTAACTTTTTGGCTAGAAACCATCCCCATTGAGGATTTCAATACCCACACTTAATTTATCCTATATTATACATCTCTTTAACTCCTCGAATTCCTTTCTCCCATTAATCACTGACTAAGGTTCATCCAAACCTACATGCTCGTTCATGAAACTCCAATTCACTAACACATCGCCTGTTTTATTTCCTTCTTGCCATGTGTGTATTAAGATTACATAATCAAATTTTTCCAACATAACTTTTATGTTACTCACCACTTCCTGGAGGTTCTAGCTATGTTTACTTGTTTTATGATGAAATAAAATAAGACATTGACCAATTATTAAAATTTTATAGGTTTGAATTTCTTTTCATCTTTATGATATTGAAAATATTAAATAAAAATATACTTTATTTTTAAAAAGTACTTTTGATAAATTGATAGTAAATAATAATTGAAAAATAAGAGCAACATGAGCCTCTAGGGCGGGGGGGTGATTATTCACCTTAAGAACATAAAAGCAGATTTTCTTGGCGATTGGCAGAGGTGACCAATAATGTTGCTAAAGCCTATGCTTTCTATCATGGAATAAAATAAGTAGTGTAACTAAAAAAATGAATATATCATAGTGATTAGGGACTCCCTTCTCATTCTATCCTGGATTTGAAATAGATGTTTTCCTAATGATATTAATCTTGCTAAGATAATCAAATAGACCCTTAACATGCTCTGCCTCATCCCCAAAAATCGATGCTTTCATGTCCCAAGGGTGAACAATTTGACAATAGATGAAATGGCTAATCTTGGAGTTACTCTCCCCAAAGGAGAACTAGTCTATGAAGGTTTATCAAAAAGGGATCCTCTTCCCTAATGATCTATATGAATCATATAAAGTGAAATTTTGTAATAATAGGTGAGTCTTCCATTGAGGGACCCCCTAGGTGCCTCGTAGCTCTACACAAAGCAATGACACACCCTTATTTTCTTGGGTCATCCTATGGAATTCTCAACTTGCTATATAGACATCATACGTGTATAAGGAATAGAGGTGGCCTCTATGCATACAATCACTCACTCTTACTCATGATGATGGGAAATAGTTTCCAATCACCTCTATAGATTTTGAATAGGGTGAATTGCAAGAATGAGCATCAGATGTGGATTGGTACTTCATGGGAGAAAAATACCCCCTTTATTATTTCTATCACAGAGGAAGGTCCAAATGCCATTTATTCCTATAGGTGGCATAAAAAGTTTGAAGGAAGCAGTCATTAGCAAGGTATGGCCTATAAAGCCTCTATTTTGGATTTCCCTCTCCCTTGCTATAGAACATTGAATTCTCCTTACTTGCATCAGCGACACTCCCTTTGGAGCGCTCGTATTAGAGGTAATTTTATTGTTCTTTTCATCGTGTATTATTATCTCTGTGTGATGATGTCTTTGTATGCCTTTGATTTCTCCTGTGTTTTTCGAATGCTAGTATTTTGGTTTGATCGGGCCCTCTTCGTAGTCTTTTTTTCTCTCTTTGGTGGTCCCAAATCCAAATCTCTAGGTCCTATGATCTTCCCACTATGTCTTTAGGAAGCTCTTCTTCTATTTTTCCCTCTGATGGCTAGCTTCACTTCCCCTATCTTAAGCCTATGTGGTATTAGAATCACCATGGCTGACTTGAAGACATTGATGCTACTTTTTTTAGATTGATGTCTATGAGATTTATGCACGATGAAGGGGTGATGCATAAGTTGCCCATGTTGATTCCTATTCATAGGGTTGAGTCACCTCCTCACAATAGTCTATGCATTCTCTCTCACTATTTCCAGGTGACTACAGTGTCTTAGAAGGAAATTGTGCTAAATGACCACAACAGAAAACACCGTTTTAGATTATTTCTTCAGGAAATAACTCTCACTTTGGAAGGAAGTCATTTTTTTCAATTATGAAGCTATAAATTGAATTTTAATGTTAAAGTATGGCATTTTATTTTGGAGGGCATCCATGCTTATAAGGAAAAGAATCTTTAGGAAATATGAAGACAAAATCATCCCCATGGATATATAGTCATATATTGAGACTCTGCCATCCTCATGAACTGTAAATTTTGTTTTGTTTTTTATTGTTTCTGGTGTGTTTACAAATGATGTAAGGAGATCATCAACTCATAATGCTTAAATATGTCGTATGCAAAAAATAGACAATGGGTGCAAACAAAAAATATATCCTTGAGATCAGTCTCACTAATCAGTTCTGATATGTAACACACCTAAGTCTTCTGCTTGAGCTTCTTTTAATACATTTTTTTCTCAGCTCTTGTTTTAAAAAATATAATTGCAAAATATTTATTATGATATCAAATTTTTAATTAATTATTTTTTTAACTTATTAATTAATTAAAATTATAGCAACATAAAATTATTTATTTTAAGTTTTTGAATATTAAAATAAAATTTTAAAACAAGCCAATTAATTTTTAACTTTCATAAAACTTTGATAGGTTTCTTTTAGCTCCATCAAAATGTGATATTTGAGTTGATGTTAATGTTAATGTATGTATGTATATATAATGTTTCTTTTAGCTCCATCAAAATGTGATATTTGAGTTGATGTTAATGTTAATGTATATCTATATATATATATATATATATATATATATATATATACCAAATTATGTTTATAATATAAAACTTTAATCATTTTGCAGTCCTAAACTAAATCTATTTTGTTGTTGTTATGATGATGTATGTCTTTTTGATCAACAAGTGATAGGGTGGCGGTCTAAAGAGAGGAATGGTTCTATGACGCGATGGAGAGTATGACTGACCCATCGTGGCTGCAGTACAGTGCCGCAGATGGCAGACCAGGACAGATCCACATAGCTTACAAGGCCTAGGGCTACTGTTTACTTTAATCTAGCATTAGCACTCCAGAAATTAGTTTTACTTTGTTATTGTGTTGTTTCTACCATCTCCGCTCCGCACCCTCTGTCTAGGCTCGGATCTCTATTGCAGTTTTCACCTTGCAGTTTTCTTGGTGGTCACAGACAGTTAGCGTTTTCGAGCCCCCAACAGCTATGGACCTCGAACTTGTTGATTACTCGGAGGACCCGCTGGCGGAGGGCGCTATCTGGTTGTCCCCGCATTCTCCTAAGGAAGACCATGTTCCATTTAGCTACGAACTGAACGAGGCCATCGCCGACCTTCCTCCATTCTCAGGGCCTTCCATCCATCGAGTGATCCTGCCGGACGACCCCCCGACTTGGTCGTCCCTCTCCACCCCGCCGCCGTCACCTTCCTCGTTAGGGTTTGTTTCCGGCTGCCTAAACCCTAACCCCCCAGAGTCCTGGGTAGGTCTTACTCACATCCCTTCTTCCTCTGGTCACACATCCGTTTTGCCTAGCTCGTCAGCTCCTTCAGCCTCGGTGCCTCCGTCCTCGTCTCACCCTCCCGCCCCACCCTCTGGAAGTTTCACTAATATACCTCCCTTATCGGATGCCCTCCCATCTGCACCCTCCCCTTGACCCGAGGAACCCCCTGTCTCTGGGTTAAGAACTGCTCCAAAGGAGATCTCATCTGCGGAAGTGAGGCCTCGCAAGAAAGCTCGGTGCTTTAGATCCAAAGTTGAAGACATCATTCTGCGGCTGGAGGAAGATATTCAGCTTGTGGATTCCATGGACATTGCCGATAGGGTCCTGGTCGGAAGGATTCATGGACAAAACCACTCTGTGGTGCGCTTAAAAGAATGGGCTTCTGAGGTTTGGGGGCATCACCTAGCAGACCTTCCCACTGTTCATACTTTTGTGAGGGGCTGGTTTGCATTCAAGTTTGCTAGGCCTGATCATACCAACTGGGTCTTATCATCTTATTGGCACTTTGAACATGCGCCCATCCTCTTGAAGCGTTGGTCACCCCTCTTTGATCCAGAATCAGAGCAGATAGGGGTCGGCCCAATTTGGATCAGATTGCCAGGGCTCCCCCCTCATTTCTGGTTGGAAGAAATCTTTTGGTGCATTGGCAACTCCCTCGGCACGTATATGGATTTTGACAGATCCTATCTCTCCACTGGCAAGATGGCTTATGCCAAAGTCTTGGTGCATATGGACATAACAAGGGGATTGCAGGAGCATATCATCATCCAATGGCAGACCTACACTAGGAAGCAAATGTTGGATTATGAAGGAGTGCCCTATAGATGTCGATGATGCCATAAGGTTGGCCATGTGTTTAGGGACTGCCCGCTGAACACCAAAGGGGGACAAAGGTCTCACGAAATCACACAGAATATCGCCACCTCTTAGGAACCCTCCTAGCATGCAAAGGAAGTTGAAGAGCAGCCACTACAAGCTACAACTGAGGAAAGTAGGGAGATGGAACAAGGTCCCAAGAAGAAGCGGGGAAAAGCTCCACTTCGGCCACCCTCTCCTCCACTGACGAGAGCTCGGGCAACTTCAGGGGACGCTTTCACCACGGGTATGGAAATCACTCCTCCCTCTTTTTCTTTCTCTGTATCTGATATACTTACATCTACTTTTTCACATACACATGATAGTGTCTCTCCTTCCATGAATGTCCCCCTCTGCTCTTCTTCCTTCCCCTCAACCTCCCTCCCCCTCCCCAGACCCTCCTAGCAAACTCTCACCAACCAACCCTGCTCCATCATGCCTCCACCACCTATTTACTCCCCACCTTAGCCTTCCATCTCGGCAGCCCCTTCTCCACCGCACCTGGGTCTTCCCTCCTATACCAACCACCGTTATCCTACCCACTCTAAGTTCCGAACACCAGGCCATGATGCGGTAGGGTTTGTGGTTGTTTCCTCTCCCCATCTACCCAAGCTACCCTGGGGCCACCCTTTCTCACTAACGAGGGCTAAAAATTAGGTTGGGGAAGAGATTGCTTTGGGTAAACAAAAAACTCTTTACTGGGGTCTTAGAGCAGAGCAAACCCCATCCCCCCCTCCTCCATGAAGCTGCTCTCCTATAATTGTTGTGGGATGGCTAGTCCCGGGAAAAAACTAGCCCTGAGGCGCT
Organism: Pinus tabuliformis; assembly: GCA_031772625.1. Classification (NCBI taxonomy): domain Eukaryota; kingdom Viridiplantae; phylum Streptophyta; class Pinopsida; order Pinales; family Pinaceae; genus Pinus; species Pinus tabuliformis. Next base: position 1,568,286,222 of record CM062819.1, on the reverse strand, counting down.
TATTCTCCTCGGAAGCTGTTGACATCATTTTTCTCCAAGAAACCCTTGGACCTGCTTGCTCAATCTCCTCTCTCCTAGAATCCTAGCTCTCGGGCTGGTCTTTCCACTCGCTTGATGCTACGGGTCGATCTGGAGGGGTTTCCCTGGGCATCTGTACTCACTCCATCAAACTGCTTAACATCTGGGGGGGCATCGGCTACCTGGGAGCTGACATATTCTCATCTTCCCTAGAAGCCAGCTTCAAGATCATTAATGTATATGGCCCTTGCCAAGATAGGGCTGATTTCTGGAGGAAGCTACTATCTTCATCTATCTTGCAGCATGACAACTTAATCCTTGGATGGGACCTAAATTTCTCTATAGGGTTTGCGGAATCATGGGGTCAACAGGCTCAAGTGGACTCTCTGTCAGTATTTTTTGAGAATTTATTGGAAGATCACAACCTTATAGACATCCCTTCAGCTAAAATACAACCCACCTAGAGAAACAATAGAATAGGGGAGGCTAGCTTGGCCAGACGGCTAGATAGATTTGTCATCAAAGAAGCTCTGGCTAGTAGCGACATTCACATCAGACAATGGGTTGGCTCGGGAGGGTTATCAGACCACAGGCCCATCTATTTGGAGATACAAGATGCCGTCAAAAAACCCAAGGCTCCCTTTAAATTTAAATCCACTTGGCTAAAGGATGGTGATTACATGAGGGTAGTGGGTGATTTTTGGAAGAATCACCCAGTGGACACCGAGGGTAACATAGCGGAAGGGTTTGCACACAACATGCAGGCATTGAAATCCCTCTCAAAAGAATGGGCTCAAAGGAAAAGGGAACAGGAAGAGCAACTGCTCAGAACAGCAGAGGAGGCTATCTCTTCTTTGGAGGAGGGTACTGGAGGAATCATTGACTCCCAGGAACAAAAGGACAAGTTGGCCTCTCTTCTACAAAAAAGGACACAAATCTTGAAGGATAGAGAAGAGAGTTAGAGACTTCGAAGCCGTGCAATATGGCTCAGGGAAGGAGATGACAACACCAAATTTTATCACAAGCATGAAAATGGGAGAAAGGCGATCAACACAATTTGGGAACTCAAAAACGGTCAAGGACTCCCAGTGAAATCCTTCAGTGAATTGGCAGCTCTAGCGAATACACACTTTAAAGGCATCTACAAGGAACCTCCCATAGCTACCCTGGCTAAAGTTATGCGTATAGCACAGTCTTTCCCTAGGTTCGTGGATTAGGAGGCAGAGAAAGAACTTACAAAGGAAGTAACCCTTGAAGAGCTCGAAGCAACCCTCAAATGGCTAAAGAAGGACAAGAGCCCGGGACTAGACGGATGGACAATAGAATTCTACACTGCTTTCTTTGACATTCTAGGGCTAGATCTCTTACGACTCATAGAAGAATGTTGCAGAAAGGGAAGGATGTGGGAAAGCCTCAACTCCACATTCATAGCTCTTATTCCTAAAACTGATAATCCCTCGACCTATGACGACTTTAGGCCTATCTCCCTATGCAACTGCATCTACAAGATTATTGCAAAAATCATCGCAAACTGCCTTAAGCCTGTCCTGTCTTCGCACATTTCCCCTGAGCAGTTTCCATTTTTACAGAACAGAAAAATACACGAGGCTGTTAGCACAACTCAGGAACTCCTCCACTTTGTTCAGACCAAAAAACTCAAAGGAATGATTTTGAAAATCAACCTTTCCAAAGCTTTTGACAGAGTTAACTGGCTTTACATGCGAATCCTGTTAACCCATCTAGGCTTTCCCTTCTCCTTCTACCCTACTCTTCTTACTCATAATGGAGGGCCTCAACAGAACACTTGGATAAGAACACAGACAAGGGAAAACCAGGGGAATCAAAATCACAGATGCATGCACGTTGACCCATTTGTTGTTTGTGGATGATGTGCTTGTATTCCTTAATGGAGGTATTGGAGACATCACATCCTTCCATCGTGCCCTGGGCATTTTTATAAAAGCTACAGGTATGGTTTTGAATGAGGAAAAGTATACCATCATTGCTATGAGATGCTCTCAATATGAATTACAGTTTTCTCTCTGGAGATTTGCCTTTTCAGAATCATCACTCAAAGAAGGACTGAGGTATCTTGGCTACAGGCTAAAACCACACGGTTATAAAATTGCAAATTGGACATGGCTCATAACAAAGGTCGAGAAGAGACTAAATATTTGGTATCACAAATACCTATCCAGAGCAGGGAGATTGGTCCTCATTAAATCCATCCTGGAAGCAACACCGGTATATGGGATGTCATTGGCATGGATCCCTCGAGGCATTATAGCCCATCTACAAAACATATGTTGTCGTTTCTTATGGAAAGGGAAACAGCCTGGGAGAATTTTTGCTTGGGCAAATTGGGAATCTCTGGCACTACCGAAGCAATGGGGTGGATGGGGTATCAAGCGGCTGGATATATTCTTGAGAGAATTGGTAGAAAATATAGGATGGAAATTACTCAACAACCATAGTTTATGGAAGAAGGTGGCCATTTCTAAGTACATACCCCCTTCGAATACCCTTGATTGGATTAGACAGAATCACAGGAATTTAGCCAACATATCCATCATCTGGAAGGCTGTCATAAATACCAAGGAACTCATTCGAAATGGATTGACATGGAGGATCCGGTCTGGAGCACAGGTGCGGTTAGGCATAGACTCCTGGGTGGGGTGTGGCAATGTTCACAGGTTATCCGTGGAGCTAAGAACATACCTTACGGAACAAGGCATCTCGTATATCAGTCATATTTCTGATAATGCTCATTCCTCTCATTTACATTAAGCTTGGAAATCAGGGCTCTGTCTTAACTTACTGCAGTGTTGGCAACAGGAGTGGCAGGACTACACAAAAGCTTTAACCGAGGCCCACATAAGAATAACAGAGGGGGATGATGAACTTATTTGGGCTTTCGCTAAACATGGAGTATACACCCCCAAGATAGGATATCAGGTGCTGATGGAACCTTATAAGCCACCATCCACGGAGCTATGGTGGAAGCACTTGTGGAAGCTGAAGACGGCCCCTCGAACGAGACTCCTCATGTGGTCCATACTTCGGAATGAGGTCCCGACTGGCACTTGATGAAACGATCCTTCTTAGGCCCTTTTTGGTGTTACCTCTGCAAGAACTGCAGTGAAGACACGGAACATCTTTTCCTAATTTGCCCCAGCACACAAGAGCTCTGGAACAAAACATCCCTCTCCTCATATGTTGGGCCATCTGGATAGCCAGAAACAAAATCATCTTCCAGCAAAAGCACCCCCATTGGCCCTCAATAATAACGAGAATCATAGTCAACTACAGCTCTATCCCTGACGAGGGTACCCAGCCAACTCATAGGATAATAACTCTGTAAGCCATCAATACCTCCCAGCCATGGGCTTATTTTGATAGTTCGACATAGGAGATTGGATGTGGAGGGGGTGCAATTCTACACTTATCTGAAACCCACTCCTTCAAGATACAAATGGGACTAGGTAGGGGGACAAATAATTATGCTGAGCTTCTAGCAGCCAAAAACCTCATTCATTATGCATTGATCAAACAATGTCTAAATTTACAGCTTTTTGGTGATTCTAAAATAATATGCAACTGGATAAACAAAAAAACACAATGCAATGCATATACACTAAGGCATATTTTGGATGAAACACATAGACTCATATCAAATTTTGACTCCTTTTCCTGCCAACACATTTACAGGGAGTGCAACTCAGCTGCTGATCACCTATCCAAGGAAGCAACGCTCAGGGATGATGCTACTTGGTTGATTCAGGAGGAACATGACGACATCTCATATTAGTACTACCACAGGCCGTTCATAGACCCCAGAGTAGAAACAAACAATTTTGGATATGTTCTTAATTTAAATGATCATATGTAAATATTCACATATTTTTTTTTCGTCTCTTTGCGAAGAGTACATCAGCATTTACAAAGCTTATTTTTGAACAGGTATGACTCTACCATATGTATATGCTCTGCATATACAAAATGTAATTTCTTATTAATAAAATAAATTACGACTTTTTCCACAGGAAAAAAATATAAAACTTTAACCATTTCCTTTCATATATATATATGAAATGAAACAATTAAAGTGTTGAAATATGTAACTAGGTTTGGTCTTCATAATGACATATGTAATCATGATTTTATGTAATAAGAAAAACAAATTTATTATTGTTATTCTTGAGGCATGCGTTTCATGCTCAAGGGAATTTATTTTTAGGTCAAGCACCCATTGAGTGCTTCTAGGCTTGTCATTGAGCCTACACATCAATTGAGTTAATGTCATGTATGAAAGACCCTTTTGGGCATGTTACATATTATAAATAAGTATTATTTAAGTCAAAAGAAAGTCAAAAGACCCTGCAAGACCTCGTCATGGTGCAAATATCAAGTCAACCTAGATGAAGGGACAAGTCGACCTAAAGATAGCAATTTGTACCTATCACAAGCCTATAAATAAGAAGGAACTTTACCTCATTTGGAAACTCACTCAATCAAGTTCGATCTTCTAAAAAAAGTAGTTGGAAAAGGATGAAAATGAAGAAGAAGAACAAGATCAAAGTTTTGTGCCTCTCTCTCTCGTATTAGGGTTTCTACAATTGTTGGGTTAGTCGAAGTTCTAGAAAGTTACTTGGAAAGTTGATAGTCAAGTCAAAGTGCTAGGAAGAAACTGTTGGATCGAATTTCTAGAATAATTTGCTGGGTAGGTCGAAGTTCCAGAAAAATTTACTAGGCAAGTCGAAGTTGCAAAGGAAGCTCCTAGACAAGTTAGTTACAAAAGAATCTATTGGGTAGGTCAAAGTTGCAGAAGAATTTGTTGGGAGGTTGAAATTACAAAAGTTGTTCGAAGGAAAACTCATTAAGGAAGAAAGGTTTTACTTGGTCTTGGAGGGTCTTGGTCAAGCGTCATAGGTCTTGGAATTCATCAATTGAAGATTCTATAAGAAGAGAAGAATTCTTGCAGGTTTTCCTCTCAGTTGGAGAGGTTTTGGCCCTGGTTGATTGCCTATATCTTGTGTCCTTTGTCTCATTGTTCTTTATGGTTTGGTAGTTATTTGATGAAGAGAATACTAATAATAATCAATTGAAAGAACAAGATAATCAAGTTAAGTAAAAATACATCAGAAGCAATTATCAAAGAAGAGAAATCACCTAATATAGATACCCCTAGATTTATCAACATGGTATCAGAGCTAAGATGACTACATCAAGGAAAGGTAGCTTAAAGAAGGATACTGAAGGGCCGAAGCACAAGAATATCATTCAGGAAACATCAATGACATTAAATCATTAATAATGGATTCATAAGGACCGAACAAACTAAGGCACATTAAGAAAGACTACTCAAGGATCACACCATGTAGAAGCAACAATAAGAAGGAGACTGCAAAACCCCAGATCATCCAAAGAAGTTTTCTCCAATTAAAGAATTCTTGGGAAGTTTACAATATTCAAAGGAAAAAATACCTCAAGGACTAGTCATCCACTCAATCAAAGAAATACCCTACATTTGAAGTATCTTGGGAATACCACAACAATATACGCTATCATTTGTGGAATCAAGAAGAGGTGTTGTCATCATCATCAAGGAATCAAAATGATATCCCTCTCTTTGAAGAAACAATTTTGAAGGAAGGAATCTTCATCAAGAAGACATCTTCTATTATCAAAATCATTATCAAAATCAAGAAGGCATTGAGCTGAAGATATTGTCATCAAGGAGCATATTCACTTGAAAAGTAAGTACCTCTATATTTATATCTACTATCAAAATGAATTCATTTTGTAAGGAAAGAAACAAATTTGTTGGGTCATCAAACTTTCCTGCATGGAAGAAGAGGACATATTTGATCCTCATAGAAAATGAAGTCATTGAACATGTTAAGGGTAAAATCACTAAACCTACAAAGGAAGAATCTCAAGCTCTTGCAAATTATATGAAAGGGGAAGTGAGGGATCAAAGGATTCTCATAGAATCCATCAAGGATCCCCTCATACCTTACGTATCAAAGTTGGAGACATCAAAAGAAATATATAACAAGTTAATAGAATTGTTCTCCGTAAGTACTGTAGGAGAAGCGATATCTTTAAGGAACAAGCTATACAAAATGAAGATCTCAAATGAAGGTGGAATAGCCTCATACTTTATGAGGGTATCAAAAATAAGAGACCAACTACAATAATTGGAAGAAATAATGTTCAACAAAGAAATGACCACCATAGTGCTCAATGCACTTCCATAGGAATGGGGAAACTTCACATCTAGCATCTTTGGAAAGATGGAAGCCACCCCATTCAATTAACTTTGGTCATTGTGTAAAATTTAAGAAACCATGTTGAAGGCAAAACATGATGTAGGATCAAATGAGAAAGTCCGAGCATTTGCTGGTATGGCTAGGAAGAAAGGAAAGTTTGGTCCATAAAAAATAAACAAGAATAATATGTCAAAAATCCAATGCTATGGCTATCATGAATATGAACACTACAAGAGATATTGTCTTAAAATGAATAGGGAAAACAACAAAAGAGGAAGGGAAGAAGCCCATATCACCGAAGAAGTGGAAGAACTTGAGAAGAAGAAATTAAAGGAGGAGTAAGTGAGAGATCTCTACTATGACTGAGATAATCTCCCCCACTAAGTTCTTTTCAGTTTTGCAAATAATAGCTATCATGGTAGGAAGAATTGTAAGTATGATAGGATGCATCATATTAGGAGATGGCATCATGGTAGAATCATGCGATTGAAGAGAGAGATCATTATAGTAGCTTGAAAAGAAGTGATTGAGGAAAAAGTCTACATGGATGTAGAAATCATCACATAAAGGAAGTAGCTCTTGGTAAACTCATTGAAAGCATGTGTAGTGAATATGATTGAAATAAAGTCATATAGCATGATAGAAGGAATTATTCATACATCATCATCATGAGAAAGGAGCTTCTACCAGATGAGGATAATCTAGATCCTCTATTGGAATCTTCATTAGAAGGTTCACGTCTACTTGGAAGAAGCAAGTTTCTTGATGTTCATTCTACCTTGTGCTGGGTACATTTTTTAGAAGGATGATGGTATGGCGACAAAGGAGTGTAGCAGGTCAAGTTGATTGAATTACTTTCAATCGAGGAAAGGAAGCTGTTGAAGGAAGTCTATATGACCAAAAGGAGAAAAGAGGTATGTATATATTTGATAGATTATGTCATGTCATCATATAGTTACTGATAACATGGGTAAATGCTCCACCTTGTGAGCATGATCAAGGATCTCTTCCTTTGAAAAATGCATAAAAGAAAGGTTCACATATTGACAAGATGAAATCAACATAATATGTCCTTATATGGAATATGAGATGGTTGACAATCATAATGAATAAACTTTGTCAAGAAGTTCTTGGGGAAGAAGTATGTGAAGGAAGGAAGAAGATTTTGTAAAAGTTGCAACTATGGTCTCATAAGGGAAGGAAATCAACATCCGATGACTAAAGGAATTAGACATGACATCTCCATAGAAAGTATGAAGACCTTGATCAGGTCTACAAAAGAAAGATGACCCTTGACACATGAAGTCTTGGAGATGTGTTTATGAATGTGTAGGATGTTGCAGGCAAGTAAGATGTCATGATGAAAGGCTTCCACAAAGGGTAACTTTGATTTGACGTTCATTTTTTATTGTTTAACAACATCTAGATGGGTTTATACAAGGCTACCGAAAGAGGGTTGTAGATGTAACCTACAACTGGAAATCATGTGGTTAAATGAAAGATCCAAAAGGAAACATGACTTGGAAGAGGTAACAGTATGAAGAAAATCCATATGTGGACTAGAATATCACTTTCCTATGTAGAGGAGGACGACATAGATGACATGGTTCATGAAGGAAAGTTATGGATGGACGATGCCCTACAAACCGATGAAATCCCCATAATCAAAAGGATGAACTTCATGGCATCGAAAGAAGGAAACTCATAAGCAGCTGAAAGTAGCATGATGTCCACCTAGAGCACAAAGTTGTTGGAAGCATATCTTTGGTTAAGAGGGAGCTTTGAAAAGTCTCTGGATAAAAGGGAGCTTGGGTACATTCCTTTTTATAGGAATGTGTATATCCTCCCTAGTTATGAGTGAGAGATAGACACATCATTCTTGTCTTCACTTTAGGAAGAAATAATGGAGGATTAGGTAAGAATATGGAATATGATACTCTTTGAGTATGAGGTAGGGAATCCAAGATAGAGTAGTCGAAGAGGAACAATATTATTTGAGGACTAGGAATCCAATTTAAGAATGGTCCAAGAAGGATATGCTCTATGAACACCCGGGTGGGGTATGTATCTTGAGAGAAAATAATGATGGTGTCCAAAAGTCACTGGTCTCGTTGGCATTGTGATCTAATCTTATGGAGAGCTAGAGTTGTTATTCAAGGCCTTGCTATGTGAAAATGTTGGATGACATGATGCTAAAAAGATGGGTTACCAATCCATTGTATTGTTCAACAACCCCCATTTTAATATGTTATAAATTTCCAATGAAATTTATTATATTAAAATAGGGACCCTTCAATTTTAGAAAAGTCTTTGAGTATCCAAAAAACCAAATTAAATATCCCCTGATACACAAACTATACTTAGGCTTAAGTATTAAACATTATGGGTTATTTGATTAAAAAACAAAATAAAATGATTTTTTTAAGATTCCCGAAGGTTGAAGTCTTTACAAACTCCAACACTCTGCCATACCCTGCATCGCATCCATACCCCGCATCGCATATCCCATAATAAATCAACATAACCCAAAAACTGCTCTACATCATGTATTGCGAAATGCGATAAAGCCCAGACCCAACGAGAAAATACATGTAAACACATATTAATATCGTGTCTGTGGGCTATCGCAAAAAACTTAAGTCCATAGCCCACTCCCTTTTCTGATTGCGATATGCAATAAATCCTGGACCCAACTAGATTATTCACTGCAATTTATATTAATATCACATATGAGGCTTATATCGCAATCACAAAGTTCTAAAATCATGCCTCATGCTAATGCCAATTGTGACATGATCTCGATTGTTGATTTTGGTATCACATCAGCTGCCACGTCAGTTCCACATCATCTGCCATGTGGATCCTCCATGTCATCTGCCACATCACCATGATGTCATCCCTTCCCACATATCGCAAATCACAAACCTCCTAACCAACTCTTATTATCTTCCCCTCCATAATTGTGATTGCGAGAAAGCCCCGAAACCGACAAGATTATAAAACCCATACCATAAAATCACACATCTAGAACTATCGTAGTTAACAAAGGGTCCTACCTCATGCCAACTACGATTGCGATAAATCCCCAGACCCGATGGGATTATTCTCTCCAATTCATAAATCCCCTGCATCCAAGAAATCACAAGAATCATAGTCTAAAACTTTTCGCATGTCTATTGCGATTTTTGATAAGCCCCATACCTGATAAAAATTATATTTCAATTCATAAAAATATCGCATCCGTGGCTATCACAGCTCATTTAGCCATACCTCTTGTTCCAAAGACTCCTGCTAAAATCAATTATGATATACGATCAGGCCCAAGCCATCTACCATGTCATCCCAGTCGTCATCCGTGACATCATTCTCCATGTCAGATACCATGTCATAGTGATGTAACCATGACATCATCCCTTACGTCATCTATCATATTGCAAATCACAAATCTTTCAAGACTGTTGGTATTGTATCGCTTCGTTATTGTGATATGCGATATACCTGACCCAACGGGATTATACAATGCAATCCATAAATTCCCGCATCCGCACAATTGCAAAAGTCATGGACCTTAAGCCATTCCTCCTCTACCCATTCCAATTGCGATTTGGTCTTATTCGAATTTTCATCTATTTCAAATAGGGATTCTCCTTGCTTGAAATATGACGATAATTCAACCCCCGGTCTAAAAGTGATTGCGATTTTGCGATAAAATCATAAAAGTTCGACTTTTCTTACCACATACCTCACTTCGCATGACTTTCCATGATGTTTTTTTTCGAAATTTATTACGACTCTACATTTTTCCTAATTTCTTGCAAAAGTGATTTGTTTCAAATAAAACTCACTTATCAGTTTCATTTATTTCCAGCTTATCGATTCCTATTTTTCTTGTTCAGGTTCATGATAAAAGAGGATAGATGTGATGATAAGTGATAGTTTAGTTCAAACAGACAAAGAAACATCCAGAGAATCTGATGGAACAAACAAAGCTGAGGAAGACAACAAATCACTTTCAGAACATTGCTACCAAAAATATGTTTTTCTTTAGGCATATTGAAGGGATTTGTTTAAATGCCTTCATCTCTATGCACAATAGATTAAGTTGTTTTCTGCTATTTAAGCTTATTTGTTGTATGAAATAATGGTCCTGAATTTTATGAAGAAAGGCTATAAAGATCGCACTACTATACTTTCACGTTTTTTCTCAATAGAACAACTGAAACACTGTTTAGGAATTTTCATAAAGAATTTATAGAAGTTGCACTTATGTACTCCCGAAATAATCTTCATGAGAAGGAATAAACTGTTGCTATTTCTTTTATGAGCTGAGCAACGTGCATCTGCTCTAGTTTTAAAAGCATAAGTTCATGCATTGTAAAAGACTATTGGAGACCAGACCTAGAAAAATGCATTCAATAAATTGGTATTTTTAATACTATTGTTTTAAATACTAGTTTAATTTTATAATCGCAGGAATGTGTCATTTTATTCATTTTTGTGCACTATTATCTCTATCAGTAATTTGTCTCAATCATATGTTATTATTTATCTCTAGTCTTATGTGTTGAATTTTGATTTCTGAGTAACTATTTACTCAAAAAGCTATCTTTTAATACTGATTTAACAAATAATGATATGTTGTGAACTATTTCCTCATATTCTTGTTTAATCATTTGAATTATTGATTTAACAATCAATATCATTTTGTGAACTACTTCCTAAATGTTATTGGTTGATTATTTCAGTTAAGAGGTCTCTAAATAGAATATGTTTTGGTATTCATAATGTCAGTTAATTGAACTATTTTGTTAGCTTGATATTCATTATAAACCAAACATATTTAAATCCAAAATCAATTAAATATCTTGCTCTCAGTTGGGTTAGCTCTATATTTTCCTAATTGAGATAAGATTAGGATTTAATTCCTTTTTCTTGCATTTTAGAATTAGTTTTCACTTAGATTAATTCTACATTTCTAGAAGTCCTCTTTTGAGGTAAAACATTAGATTGGTTTGGTTTTTCCACAAAAACAACTTAAGGATCATTCTTCTTGCTTGATCATCTCAAATAATTGATTTGATGGCCCTAGCTATTAGCAATTGAATACATATTTAAAGATGATAGTGGTTGGGAAAAGGTAACTGGACCTAGTTAAACCAGTCAAAGCCATTATTCCAAACAGAAAAGGAAATGCTTTAAGGTCTGGATCGGGTGGTTTTCCCCAATGTTGTTGCAACAATTTTCGAGGCCTCAACACAATCTGACTCTTCTTATGAGAATTATTTAGATTGATAATGTCCAAGTACCTTGTATGGTTTATGAATACCTCCCTAGTTAAGAGGGAGTGTTAAAATATGTAACTAGGTTCGGTCTTCACAATGACATATGCAATCATGATTTTATATAATAAGAAACATAAATTTATTATTTTTATTATTGTGGCATGGGTTTCATGCTCAAGGGAGATTTATTTTTATGTCAAGCACCCATTGAGTGCTCTAGAGCTTGTCATTGAGTCTACAAGTCAATTGAGTCATTTTCATGTTGAAAGGCCATTTTTGGGCATGTTATATATTATAAAGAAAATTTATTTGAGTCAAAAGAAAGTCAAAATACCCTCCAAGATCTTGTCATGGTGAAAATATCACGTTTCCCTACATGAAGGGAAAATTCAACCTAAAGATCACAATTTGTACGCCTCACAAGCCTATAAATAAGAAGGAACTCAACCTCATTTGAATAATCACTCAAGCAAGTTTGATCTTCTAAAGGAAGTAGTTGGAAAATGATGAAAAAGAAGAAGAAGAAGAAGAAGATCAATGTTTTGGGTCTCTCTCTCTCTCTCTCTCTCTCTCTTGTACTAGGGTTTCTATAGTCACTAGGCTAGTCGAAGTGCTGTAAAGTTGTTGTGCAAGTCGAAGTATTGGAGATCTATTGGGAAAGATAAAGTGTTGTTGGTCAAGTCGAAGTGCTAGGACGAAATTGTTGGGTCGAAGTTCTAGAAGAATTTGCTAGGTAGGTTGAAGTTCTAGAAGAATTTTCTAGGAAGTTGAAGTTGCAGAAGAAACTATTAGGCAGGTCAAAGTTATAGAAGAATCCGCTGGGAAAGTTGAAGTTGCAAAAGAATTTGCTAGGAGGCTGAAATTATAGAAGTTTCTAGAAAGAAAGCTCGTAAAGGAAGAAAGGTTTGACTTGGTATTGGAGGGTCTTAGTCAAGGGTCATGGGTCTTGGAATTCATCAATTGAAGATTCTATATCAATAGAAGAATTCTGGTGGGTTTTCCTCTCAGGTGGAGAGATTTTGGCCTTGGATGATTGCCTATATCTTGTGTCCTTTGTCTCATTATTCTTTATGGTTTGGTAGTTTCTTGATGAAGAGAATACTAATAATAATCAAGTGAAAGAATAACATAATCAATTTAAGTAAAAATAAATCACAAGCAGTTATCAAAGAAGAGAAATCACCTAATTTAGTTTCCCCTAGATTTCTCAACGTAAAGCTTTATATTATAAAAAAAATGGTTATAAGCCTAGTACCTTATATGTTCAATTATTTCTTCTTCTCGAAAGAACTTACATTTCCAATAAGTATCTTTTCTCCTAATGTGATTTTGGTTTACCATATATCTATAATGATATGTCCTAATCAACCTCCAAAAGACACATATACAAAATGTATATGAAGTTCAAATACTTAAAAGAACCATAATAAAAATCCTACTTGGATGATCTAACTTCAAAGATGGTCTTGAATGGAGTGGTCACTTTCCTTTTCTCCTAATGTGCCTAAGCGAGCACACCTTTCCAGTCCATGCTCTTGGTGTATTCAATGCCCTCAGTTGTGTCCTTTTTCTTCCTTTTTCTCATTTGATTCCAACTTATTTAGCCTCAAATCCACAATTAATGCCACCTATGCTTCAAAAATTGCTTAATGTTTCTCATATTTTCGTTGCAAGATTTCACATTTTTTGTCCAACAACGCCAACTATGCTTGCTTATCCTTTGCTTCCATATCAATTCACAAGTTTAGTAGAGATAAAATGTACTCCATGATTTTAGTTAAATGGTCTAAGTGATGATTCATTTTCTCTTTCTCCTTGACCTAAAGTGTGTACATATCTCCTTCAATTCTTCTACCTATACCAAGCTATGCTAACACAAATATTGCTCCTGGTAGTCTGCTGGCGTCTCCTTAACTCTGCCACTGTGACTCAAAACTTCCCCTTATAAAATAACCATGTTGGAGCTTTGTCTCTCCTCAACCAAGGTGACCATTTAATAACAATCAAGATCAGACTTGCCTCATTCATGGCACCATCTAGACATTCCTCCTTGACTGTTGCTCTGATATCCTCCAAAATCACCTCCATTAAAACTTCACTGAGCATACAAATTATCCTCAATTCGATATTAAGGTTGACATTGATTGATCACTTTTTCCAATATTTACAAGCGATGTCGATTTTCTAGATGTTCCACCTACTGGTGCTTCATACTTTTGAAAAAAATTGTGGATGAGCTGGGGGATTTTCAAAGTATTTGCATTAGTTATTGTGGGACGCCATTATGAAGGTTCTAGGATTGATACCACAAATTTTTTATAATGCTAGCCAATTTTCCATTGGACTCTCTCATCGTTGATCACTTGATTATGATCCATATACCCTACCATGTTAATGAAGCTCAAGGTCATGGTAGTGGATTGTATTTTGTTATACCTTCCTCGAATTCCAACATGCCCTAATTCAAACTTACACCTTTATTAGCTAATATATTTGCTTTGACATTCAAATGTATTTTAACATGGTAAAATTCTATTGTTTCAAAGCTTCTCAATTGAGTTGTGATTCTTTGCAATATAGGAGAGATGTGGATGCCACATTTTCCTTGAAGCTTGTTCATCTATTGAATGACAATCATGGTATCCATGAAGACCAACAATTTGGAGATTTTTATTACTATGGTTATTTCTAACCCCTGCCACAAATATAGATATTATGCTTGGTTATTGGTGGCATAACCCAAACCCTAGGCATATTGTCTCTCCCTTTGGTCATCGAGGCGAAATATAACCCCCCCCCACTCTTTCCACCCTGAATATATATATTTATTATGTTAAATATTGACATATTAATTTTTTTTATCATGTTTATTTTTTTTTGAGTGAGTCCAAATTTTTACAAGACATTACAACATATCTCCCATACCAGGTTGGAGAGCGCCTCTTCAAGTGATCCAATGGATCAAAATAATGCTCAAAACTGAAAGTGTGCAATAAAGCTTGAAACCGATACAATTGGATAGATATCGACAATATGAATCCAACACAACTTGTTTAACTCAAATCCAACATCAGATTCTCCCAGAATCACATTCTGGTCGATTTGGGAAACAACTAAAATTTTGGAAAAAAAAGTTGCAGGTACACCCTGTCAGTAGTCTATATGTTGAATGGGCCATGACTTGGCATGTTGGCTGGTCCTCCATCGGCCAATGAATGATCGACACTTGGCACACCATGATTGGTTTTGGCATGGTGAAATATTATTGGTTTATGGTTTTGTTGTGGTGGCCCAATGAGGGAGTGCCACGTGGGCCAACTAATGGCTGCCATGTGGGCTCCTCATGGTGGCCAAATTTTTTTTAGAGGCTGAACAACATTCAGAGGTTTGAAACCAAGATCAAATACCAACAAACCAAGAACCATGCCATTGCACCATGCTATGTCACTTGACATACAATGTATGCGAAATATATATAACGTTGGTTGAATGTGCATATGGGGGGGTGGGCTAAGCCCTAGCCCTTGGCCACCACTGTACCACAGGGCCACGGGTGGGGGGCCAAGGGGTAGGTCCTAGCTCATCCCTCATGGCCCTTAGCATAGCCATATGCCCACAACCAAAAATTGAGCGCAAACGGAGATGGGTCCCATCCCCAAACCCTATGGGGCTGCCATATGCCTGGAGCGAAAAACCGTGGAATAATAGTTGGACGGGGGCCAACCTAAGGTCATATGACCATTCATAATACCAACAACGCATAGTTTGGAGGGGCCATCCCCAAGGGGGGCCGAACCATGGTCGTATGCACTGCATGGAACCAAGGGCACACATAGACATGGGATATATAGAGCCCCCTAATTTCGATACCCTATGTGGTCACATGGCACCAAGTGACCATAAATTTCAGGATTGGGGGCTTAATGATGCCTTTAATAGTCCTACAAATTTTCCTGTCGAGTGGGAATTGTGCTAGGGTTTGTGCACCGGTTCCGCATTATGGTCGCTCGAGCCAGGTTAAGTTCAAATTGTCGGATTGTTAGTTGCAAAACTTGGAAAAAGGAAGTAATAAGCATAACTTTCTTAGTTTTTGGCCAAATGAGGTGCAAAAAGAACCAAAAATAGGGATTTTTTATAGTGTTAGATCCGTTGTAGGCATTAGTTCTGCTATTTGAGAAGTGTAAAGCATGTAAACACACTTTTGAGCATTTTTTTTTAAAGAGGCCCTACATTGGAAGTTGGACTAGGAGATGTAGCCCAAGAGAGGGGTGAACTCCTTTATCATGCTTTTGTTATGTGTTTCAGATATGCTAGTTTTGTCTTTGTTTGGCTATAAAATTTGGTTTAAATTTACTTTTTTATGTGTTTAGTAAAATGATCCTCTACCGAAAGCACATATAAATATAACTTGAAAAATGTTAAAAATATTCAAGTTTACGCATTCAGATCATGTTTTGTGAAGTTTTGATTTGTTTGCAAGTGTTTTTCTGATGCTTACAAGGTTGAAGCTCAAGAGAGGAGAAGGAGAATTGGTGGAGCCAAGATCTCAAATTGTTTCAAGGAGAACAAACACTCCTCAAGCTTCAATAGTCATGGCACATGAAGAAGGTCCTGAAGAGATGTTTGAAGATGAGAAAACTTTCAGAAAAGCATTCTTTGAAATGTCAGAGATGGTTAAGGTTTTGTATGAGGAGAGGAATTCCAAATTATATGGAGAAAGCTAAAAACCTCATGGAGGAAAAGGAGAAAAGCCTCCAAAAGGGAATGGAGGGAATGGGGATAAAACGCCACCTTCACCTCCCTCATCATCCTCATCTTCATCTTTGTCCTCATCTTAAACTTCTTCTACCCTTCACAAACACATCCAAATTCCCCAAAAGGTCATGGTAAAAATCCTTTGCTTAAGCTTGACGTTAAGTTTGAATTTCCTATGTACAATGGAGACATAAATGCAGAGAGATTAGACAATTGGATTTGTTAGATTGAAGTGTAGTGAAGTATACAAAGAATCAAAGATGATGAAACCAAGATTCAAATTTCTTCTCTTAGATTGGAAGGTGCAACACTAATTTGGTGGGAAGCCAAAACTCAAGAGGACATGAAGAAAAATGTTAAGGTTTTATCCTCTTGGAATGATTTTATTGTTGCAATAAGAAGGCAGTTTTATCCATTAGCATACATGCAGAAATTTATTATGGATTGGCAGAACTTTAGGCAAGCTAAAGGGGAAAATGTGCAATCTTATACTCAAGAATTTAGGAAAAGAGCTTTGATTTTGGGTATAGATTTTTCCTCACAAGATACTTTGCTCAAATACATTGGAGGATTGCATAGTTATTTGATACATACCATTCTCATGTTTAACCCTACAAAACTAGATGAAGTTTGTGTTTAGGCAACTCATTTAGAGGCAAGAGGGAAAAATGTTTCTGAAGAAACTAGTGAGAGTTCCTTTGAGTCTGGAGAAAAAGGAAAAGGTAAGTTTAAAGGAAAAGGGAAGAAGAATGGTTTCCATCAAGATGGAGAAGGAAAAATTACATGTAAACACTGTTCCAAAGAGGGCCATGATGAAGATCATTGCTGGAAACTTCATCCATAAATGAGACACAAAACGTTTAAGAACAAGGAGAAGGAGAAGACAACTGCAACTACACAACATGATTTAGGTTCAGATTCTGGAGATGAAACAAATATCACAACCATGTGTTTGAAAGGTAAGGACATTGCAAGTACTAGTTCTTCAAATTGTCTCAATGAAACTCAAGATGAAAAAAACGAATAGAGCTTTTCCATATTAGAGTTATTTCAAAACATACCAAGATAAATACACTGTTTGATAGTGGTTCACAAGAAAATCTTATCTTAGAAGACATTATCAAGAATTTCAATTTAGAAACCATTCCTCATCCTAAACCTTATCCTTTAGGTTGGATATGTGACAATGAAAAAATTATGTAACAAAAAGATGTAAATTGAAATTTTCAATCACTACAAACTTTCTAGATGAGGTAGAGCTTGATGTAATTCCAATTGATATATGTGCTATTGTTTTGGGAAGCCCATATCTATATGATAAGAGAGATATTTTTCATTTCCACGAGAAAAAAATATCATTTGTTCAAGAATGTGATTGAGTACATTGTTAGAGCACACAACAAGAAGTTGAATGCATCTCTTGTAAATGCAAGACAAATGAAGAGGATTGTTAATGCTAGTCAGAATTTTTCATTGTTAATAATCAAACATGAAGGTGTTGAAGAATCTAAAGCTGTTCAAGGATATGAATAAAGTTTGAAATTTGATTTCATTAATGATTCTAATTCATGTGATAAGATGTTTTAGGAGTCTAACATGTTTCCTCCTAAAAGAGGTAAAAAAAAGTGAAGTAAATTTGCAGCAACATGCATCATTGTTGAACATTGGTGTGAACAAGATGTCAATCTTAGAGAGTGTATAGGTCAAAGATAAAATGCAAAATAAAATTGACAAAGAGGACATTTGTTCCAAAACTTATTATTGTGGGTTTCATAATGTGTTGGATTTGAAAAGGGATGGTGCATGGTGATGGCGATCACATTTAGTCAAGAGTCGAGCCAAGTACAAGGTTAGACATAGTAAGCATCGTCATGACGACAATGTTCAAGGTGAGAAGAATTTGAGATTGTTTGAGTTTCCATTGATTGGAGGCCGAGGAGGGAATGTATTTATTCCTTCAAAGGTATTTTGTTGTTCTGCATATTATGGGAAATTGTAGTAAGATGTCATCTATGACAGCAAGACAAGGACTCCAAAATTAGAGAAAATGATGCATTTTCATGAAAAGATCAAAATGAAAAATTCAAGAAAATTTAAGTGGATTGAGAATGAAAGGGTGAGGAAAATGTACCCTCATTTATTTTTTCATTGATAAAGAGCTTTTGGAGGTCCAAAATCTTCCAATGGGGAGGAGTGATCTGGTGGATCAAAATAATACTCAAAATTTAAAGTGTGCGGAAAAGCTCGAAAGTTGTATGATTGGATAGATCTCAGTGATATGAATCCAATGAAAATCATTTCACTCAAATCCAACATAGGATGCCCCCAAAATCACGTTCTGATCGATTTGGGAAACAACTATTTTTTTTGGAAAAAGAAGTTGCAGGTACACCCAGTCAGCAATCTGTATGCTGACTGGGCCATGACTTGGTATGTTGACTGGTCCTCCATTGGCCAGTCAATGGTTGACACTTGGTGCAACATTATTGGTTGTGGCATGGTGAAATTTTATTGGTTTATGGTTTTGTTGTGGTGGCCCAATGAGGGAGTGCCATGTGGGCCAACCAGTGGCTGCCACGTGGCCTCCTCATGGTGGCCAAAATTTGTTTAGAGGCTAAAAAGAATCCGAGAGGTTCAAAATTGAGAACACATACCAACCAACCAAGAGCCATATCATCGCACCACATTATATCACTTGACATACAGTGTATGCGAAATATATTTAACATTGGTTGAATGTGCAGATTTGGGGGGGGGGGGAGGGGTGGGGGCTAAGCCCTATCCCCTAGCCACCATTGCACTACAGGACCTCGGGCGAGGGGCCAAGGGCTAGGGCCTAGCCCAACCCTCATAAGCCTTATCACAGTTGTGTGCCCATAAGAAAAAATCGAGTGCAAACGGAGATGGGGGCCAACCACAAGGGGCCAACCCCAAGCCCTATGGGGCCGCCATATGCCTAGAGTGGAGAACTGTGGTGGAATAGTTAGACGGGGTCCAACCCCAAGGGGCCAACCCAAGGTCGTATGACCGTTCATAAGACCAAAAACACACAATTTGGAGGGGCCGGCCCCAAGAGGGGCCAGATCATGGTCATATGTGCTGCATGGAACCAAGGGCATGCACAGATAGGGGCTAGAGATAGCCCCCTAATTTCAGCACCCTATGCGGTTGCTGGCGCCACGTGACCAGAAATTTCAAGACTGAGGGGCTTAATGGCACCCTTCATGTTCCTACAAATTCACCCACTAAGCAGGAATTGCGCCAAGTTTTGTGTGTTGGTTCAGCATTTGGGGCACTCAAACTAGGTTGAGGCTGAATTGTAGGATGGTTAGCTGCAAAATTTGGAAAAAGGAATAAATAAGCATAAATTTCTCATTTTTTGGCCAAATTAGGTGCAAAAAGAACCAAAATAGGGGGTTTGACAGTGTTGGACCCATTTGAGACATCAGTTCTACTATTTGAGTAGTGTAAAGCATGTAAACACACTTTTGAGAATTTTTAATGAAAGAGACATTGCATTGGAAAGTGGACCAAGAGATGTAGCCCAAGAGAGGGGTGGATTCCTTTATCATGCTTTTGTTATGTGTTTTAGATATGCTAGTTTTGTTTCTGTTTGGTAGTGAAATTTGGTTTAAATTTACTTGTTTATGTGTTTAGTAAAATGATCCTCTACCGGTCAATTAAATGTTTTAAGTTTTATAAAATATTCATTATTTCAAATTTTTAAATGATTATTGAATTGATTTTTTTAAATTTAATATTTTCATTGATATATCACAAAATTAGATGTTATAATGTGTTATCTACTTTTGTCCTACAATTTGGAAAGTTAATATAGAGACAAACTAATTTCTTTTTGAGAATTTTCCAAAAATGAGTTGTAAGGTGGAGCATCATACTGCAAAAAATTAGGGTTGTCCCTATAATGATATTACTAACCAAGAGTAAGAGAAAATAGGATACCATAGTTTCAACTATATACATAGAATAGACAACTATAGATCGGTGGAGTGTATGTTTTTCCTATAAGCAAGAAAACTAGCCAACGAAAGCAACACCAATATAAACCAAAGAAAAAAAGTAGCAGATAACAAAGACCTGAGAGTCGTGAGGATAGGGAAGAGTGAAGTTAAATGGGATAGTTGACATCCTTACAGTGCAATGTCACTACTAGGCCTAGAGGTGCGCCCATTTTGAGGAAAATGAGATGGTCATCTACATTGAGCAACAAAAACTTTAGTTCATCCAGCCTGTTATAGATGTTGCCTCAAGCATCTCACCTATTAACCAAAACTTTATCTAGAAGTGTCTTTATGTGCCAATATAAGTCCATAATATACAAATGATGGTTCTATTTTCTCTTGGTGTTCTTGATGTTTGGAATCTAGGCAACAATACTATCCATAGTCTTAGAGTCCAAAATGCCCTGTCTTTCATGACGAAATCCATATTTTGTAGCATGAATTTTTGATTGTATCTCAAGTGGAGTATGGGCTTGGAAGTGATATGTAGAATCCTCAGCGTGGAATTGAGTCTGCGAGCCTCCATATCCCCACATCCTCTGCCACCTTAATAAGCGTGAGCACATTGACGTGTCATTGCAACCCTAGGAAGGAAGAGACAAGCTAGAGTGAGAAGCCCCAAGGATGAGGGATTAATAAAATGAAACCCAAAGAACATATTAAGACCTTCATGCAAGAAAAAAATAAATCTTCTACCATCTAAATATGTCTAACACTTTCCGTCAAGGGTGAGAGGAAAACCAAAGAAAGGAAACTAAATGAAGGTGAGAAAGGGAGGAGTTGCAACTAAAATTCATGACAACCAAAGGAAACAATAGGGAGAGGGTGACCAGAGAAAACTGAAATATCGTGTCAAATATCTCAAAGGTACATCCCCCCTCAAAAAATATGGAGACACTATAGGTGAAAGTGACTTTAATAAATTTTCATGCGAAGTGGTGGATTATCATCCCCAAGGTTTGTATTAATTGATAGAGCAATGGGGTGGTACGTTTGGGGCTTCCATTTCTTGACACCTTGACTTATCATCTGGTAACCACATCACCGCTAGTCATAAGCACCCGCATTGGGGATCAAATTTTTAAATGATATGCGTTTTATTTATTAATAATTATATTTTATAATTTTTAATAATACATTTGATCTTGATTGTATTATATAATGTTTATAAATTTTGTAATATGAGGTTGAATAATAATGAGATTTTTTTTTTGAAAAGCTAGGTAAAAAACTTTATATTATATCAAAATTATTATTATATATTGATGTTTGCATGTGACTCATTTTCCATTTGGGAAATTATACCACTCACACCTCAAAAGTGATTTTATCCATTTGAAATGTATAAAACTAAAATATAAATTAAAATAGTACTATACATTAATTCTAACATAACTAGCCTTGCTAATTCTACCCCTATCATTTGTTGTTGATAACCACAAAAAGAAACCATATAGATGACAAAATTACATAGCATAATTTATCATTCAAAGTGTGAGTTTACTTGTATAGTTACATACATGTTTGTATTATCCTTAAAGTCTGTAAGATCTATATTTCCCATTGCATGTGCCATCTTTGTCACCTTGATATCCAATTTCTTCATTTCCCTTTGGGTTTCATCTAGATAGAGAAGAATTCTTATTGTTTCTTTGATCACTCCACCATAACTCATCCCATTATAGTTTTTACCTACCAATATATGCCAACAACCTACATTTATATGATGTTCATTTCCTCATTGTTCAGGTTTTAAGAATCCATTTCCCAACATGTGAAAGCACTTCCTCATTGGACATAAGTCAACATTCAATCTAAGCCTCCTCCTCTTCCTTAATATCCTGTTGGGTAACCAAAGCAGTGGTGTTATGGTAAATTTAGGCTCAAATTTTTGCAACACCCTATGCCATAGATGTGGAGGGCCATGGGCCCTCTAGATGCCCCCTTATGTTGATGTCCTCCCCTACCATATGTCATGATTAAGGAAAGATGACATAGATACAAAACACAATTAGTGGAGAGTTGAGGGACCTATGCAAAGACACCACTAAATAATGGGAAATGAGATGACTGAGCTAGGGTGCCAAGAATATCTCTAAAGAGGAACCCTTATGATGATACCCAAGAATGAAATTTAGAACATGGACCTAGCTAATATCACTAAACTTGAATATGCTAAGAGCTTGGTATCAAGAATGCACTTCCTGTTTCCTTGTTGGAAGTAAAGTAGGGAAAAGTTAGGCTTGAGACCATAAGCTAGGAGATGTAGATCACACAAAAATTTGAAAGGGAAGGGTTGGTGCTTGGCATCAAGATTTTCAGTATGGAAAGAGTATATAAGAAAACATAGAGGACCATGAGCAAAACAAAAATAGAGTTTTTCCAACTAATATCATCCTAGATATGTTGAGGCAACATTTAATTGAGGAGACAATCTCGTCTTTTTAAACCTCCCCCTACATGCAAGGCATGCCACCATAAGAGAGCACATAATAAAGGGAAAGGGCAGAGTAGAGATATTACTAAGAATGGAGTAGACAAAGCTGAATGGAAACAACAAGGGATTGTAGGAGAACAATTAGTTTAAGAGATTGTGATGAGACAATGACTCATCCTCCTGGTAGAGTCCTCGTTATTCATGGCATTGTGTGGTCTCTAAACCTCTCATCTCATCACTACCGCTTATGACCTTCTTCGAACCATGATCTAGATTTATGAAGGAACAAAATGAAATACAATTTTAAAACATAAACAAAGAGATACAACAAAACAAAACTTCCATTAGCAATTGCTGAAAATTGTTTCCATGCAAAATGAAAGAAAATTAGCTCGAGCGATGCTAGCTTATCTCTGAGAAGATATGTGACAACTACATGCCTTTTGAACTACGTTAGAATGAAGATCTGAGGCATTTTTATCATGAAGAAACAATGATAAACCCTAAACATCCATAAATCTAACCCTAGGAAATGAAGGGCCAAAATCTTATGGGCACTGAGTGGGGTTAGTTAGAATGCCAACTTCGAGGGGTCATAATATTTGCATATGCTCTTTGTTTGGCGCACACAATATTCGATTAGAAGTGTTTGTCCAAGGAAAACCACTTTCAACTGCAAACATTGGCCTTTGCCTCACATTTGCCCGTTTCCCCTAAAGACACCATTTAGGGCCTCAAAACGACTTTGGAAGTTAAGGACCAAAAAATTACCAAAAATAGAAAAAACGTCAAAATAGGAAACTATGCTAAAAATTAAGAAATTGATGGAAAACAATGTTAGGGGTCCAAGTGGAATAGATGAGTGGCCACCAATATCCACCTGGATCAAACTGACCCTTGCATCCTCAATGATAAACATGTACTACATAGCTTCCATGGATCTGTTGATCCTCCAATGAGTGATCATGTCTAAACCCTCACTGCAAGCATCTTGAATGCACAAGATAATGAAGCAGGATATGGTGGATACACTTTTCAAATCAAGCTTTCCTATCATGTTCCAAGTGGAGGGTGATGATGCCTCCCACCTCTTTGTTGCATGATCAACTATTGTCATCATAAATGCCTTGTTGCAACACCTGTCATGGGGCAAATGATAATGATATATTATTTGATGATTGATATTATAATTGAGTTTGATTTAAGTATAAGAGTTTTTCGTAAACGTCTATTACTAAATAACATTGATAATTGAAATATAATTAAGTATTGAAATCAATTTTTTCCTTATACTCAGAGTTAAAAATGTTTATAATTATTCGATCACTTGTAAACTTTGTTTATACATGTTAAGATTCAAAGGTCCCCGACTCTTTCATGAAACTTGAAATTTGCTCAAATACATTTGTAATAATACTCTTATTTTACTCTAAACAATTTTTAATAAATACTATACCACAAAAAAATATCCACCTATACAAATCAAATAACTCTTTTATTTCATATTTAACAACAATACTTTTATTCATTAATTTTTAACTTAACAAATAAAAATAAAAATTATTTTCCATTTTTATATACCATCTTATTAAATATAATTAATATCTATTAAAATAAAAAATATAATATAAATCAAAACAAACATTTAAAATAACATTTTATATCCTATTCAGAATTAAATGTATCTTTACATTTACCAGATCTCACCGAACTTATCTAGCGATTATATATACATGGTTCGAAAAACTACCACAAAGTATTACTCAAGTTATTATACTAAATATATTTAATGTTGATGTACCCCAACCAACTTATATAGTGATTATAGACACATGGTTGGAAAAACTACCACAAAATATTGCTCAACCTATTATACTAAATATATCTAATGTTGCTGTACCCCAACCAACTTATATAGTGATTATAGACACATGGTTGGCAAAACTACCACAAAATATTGCTCAACTTATTATACAATATATTTAATGTTGTTGTACCCCAACCAACTTATATAGTGATTATAGACACATGGTTGGCAAAACTACCACAAAATATTGCTCAACCTATTATACTAAATATATTTAATATTGCTTCCTCTCTTCAAGTTCAACTTAAATGTGCCTCGATTCTTATAGCTAGAGTAGTTTAAACTCTACTCTTACGTGTGGTAGGTTTATTCATTGTCTATGACAAAGGAGATATTATTTATGAGACATTATTTATCAAGATAAATATATTATTTGTCTAGTGAAAAATGTGGTCTAAGTCAAAGTGGGTTATTGAATCAATAAAAGTGAGGTATTGAAAAATGAGGTGATGTTAATCCTTTTATTAGGGGTTAATGTTTTTTTTAAATGATATGCACATGTTTGTGGCTTTCTTGGTGCTTGTTAAAAGTGGGTAGTTTTAGGTATAAGTTTTAGGCAGCATTGACTAAACAAATACACCCACTTGTGACATGAATTTTGTAATGTGATGAATTGTCTTTTTCTTATTGAATATCTTATAGAAAATAATTGTTGTATGTTTATTTTCATTGGAAACTTTAGTTAAAAAAACCATAATCCAAGGCAACTTATTTCATAAAGGTTGCTTTATAATAGATGGTGATGGAAAGCAAATGGTTTCCAACAATTAAGATCTATTGTGAGGTAAATTTCACAAATGGGTAAAATAAAAAGAGGTGGGTAAAATAGAAAAAGGTGATTGAGGACCTTCGGTTATATGTAGAAAATAGATTTACCATTGTCAAGAATATTATTTCACAAATGGGTAAAATCGAAAGAGGTGATTAAGGACCTTGCACTATACGTTTAAAAAAAAGGGTTTCATGACAAGAAATGATAAGGTGAACTACAGAATAGCCAACAACTTGACCTCCTAAAGGAATCATGTACGAAAGGTCTCTCTCGACACTACTAAGAAATAGATTATTTGCCTACGTGTTTGTGGTAGGGATTTTAAATATTCTCATTTGCAAATGTTTTTTAATGAAGGTTTTGGGTGAAGTGGTAGGGGAATGTGTTTGTGGAAATTATTATTTTTTGTTTGTTATCAATGCACCGATGCACTTAATTTAACAATGAATGGGTGCTCCATGATCCACATATATTATAGGCACAATGACATAAAAATACACCTTCTATACAATGATGTGCTCAATGTCCCACAATGACATAAAAATACACCTTCTATACAATGACATTAAAGATACAATGACATTAAAGGATATTTTTTAAAAATAATTTGAATGGTGTGTAGACTTTTTAAATTGGCACTTCGTAAATGGTTCTCCACATCACTTAAAACACACTAGTACCAATGTCCATGAAGTGCATTTAATACTTGACATATGTTGATATCTAGTATAATGCACTTGTCAATATTTTGATGCATATTTAAAACAGAGTCTTGCCCTTATTGATGCACCGTTGTGGTAGAGAGGCACCATTAACAATGCATAAACAAGTATTAGTTGCATCATTATTAGGGAATAATAATAAGTTACTTCAGCTTTTCTTTTTACCCCAAGGGAATTTCATTTTTTTTCAATGTAATGCATTGAGGCTTTTTGTTGGTGCATTGTTGTTTGATGTGAAATTTTTATTTTTTATTTTTTAACTCACTAAAGGGCTAGTGCACCGAAGGTTAATTGGTAGAATCTCATCGTACATCATTTGTAATTTGATGTAGGTTTATATGAATGTTGTTAGAAATTATTTTGTTTGGAAAATTCTTAACATAACAACATGAGTGAAACACATTTCCACATTAATAATGTGGATTTTTATACATGGATCATTATGAGCATGACAAGGCCAAATTATTTTATACATGGATCATTGTGAGCATGAGAAGTCTAAATTGTGTCATACGCATTTATATATGAGTGGTTCACATTTTTATATATGAAACATATGACTATAAGAAAGATAAATTTTGTTTTAAGAATACACTTATTTGATAAGAATAAATTGGTGGGGTTGAAAGTAGAGCAAAGTGCATTAATATCATCATATTATAAAAGAACATTGGTACCTTTATACCTTAAAATAACATTAATACACCCATAATTAAATCTATATTATTGTTAATAATGTTCATAATTTCTACTTGCATACAATTAAAGTCTATCCAACTTAACTCTACATAGGATGAGGACACCTTTGACCATTCAACAAATAATTCAATGAAGTAATTTTCCTTAACACACCTTCATAGTTTACCATAAAAACGGATGGACTCTACCTAATGATTTAATTAATTTATTTGTTTTTCAACCTTGAGCCTCTAATAAATTAGTTCCCATCCCAACATATGGGAAGGATAACACTATCTCATTTTAAAGAACATTCTCTTTGATTGCTTACATGCAACAACTTAAAAATTGTTTTTGATGGGGAGGGATTGCATTATACATATAGTAGCTAATTTCTTAAGTATCCACAACAATGTATTGTACATTTAGGAAAAAAAACATTTACTTTTTTTTTAACAATTAAATATTTACTAGTATGCACCCAATGTGAGGAAACGAGACACCGAAGTGAATTGAGATGGTTATGTTGCTTGAAGGTATGCCAATTTTTTTTGGGATGGTCCATGAATAATGAATAGTGAATCCATTGGATGGGTCCCATGAATAACTTATTAAAATGAGTGTTTATTAGGCTAAGTGACAATGGATGTACAGTGGAGCATGTGGTAGAGAAGGTTATGATATATGTGTTGCTAAATGTGCAAGTGGTTTTAGGTTTTAGAGATAGACATCTATGACCATTATAGTACTTAGAGTTGTAGAAACATAATTTCATAATTAAAGTAGTGAGTCGCTAAATGTGTTAGTGGTTGTAGTTATAAGAATCTTTCATCCCCACTCATTCTACTACTCCAAAATGTGCACAGGGGGAATGAGTGTCTTTAGCTATGAACACCTCACTTTCACCATCTTTTTTCCTCATGTTAAAAGAACAAAAGAAAGATTGGTTTTGTCAGGGATTGAAATATTTAATTTTGATGTATGAGCTATAAGTGGTACAAGACAAGTATGAAAAACCAAAGGGTAAATAATTTGTTGTCACACATATTTTTAGTGGGGAAACTCAAGTCTGTAATGTAAGGGATTTTGTTGCTTTGAACTATAAACCTTCCTATGATAATGTTGGCTCTATTTTCACACATATTTGAAGCATGTCTATCTCCACTTCAAGCATTTATCTCTTACTCAATTTTGAGAGCTTAGCGCGTATCTTCAATAGCAATTTTTCTTGAATTTGAACGGAAGTAATAAAATAACTTTTACCAAGAAATAATATTAGTCATTCAAGCCCTATTATATTCATTATTGATTGTTTATGATAAAAGGGAGCAAAATAAATCATTATAAATTAACACAATTGAAGAGTTTCTATTTATGTAGATAGTGACAGCCATAGACATGGCCTTAATTCTTCATTGGTTTTTCTCATAAAATTAGAAAAAAAAACAAAGCCAATTAACATAACAAGCTTGGTAAAAAATAAGATAAGGTAGTGGGGGTTTAGTAAGAACACATAATTAATATTGTTACATCATCATTGGTAGGTCATGGTCCATGTTGATATGCTATCATTTCCTCTTAAAGAAAGTGGGAATCAATTTCTATCCCAATGGGAAAAATATGTTGTTTATTTGTATAAAAATATACAAGTACATAAATGACAACATTAGGGTAGGCATCAATTGCAAATTAGAAAAATATCCGGAGAAGGAAAAGTTAATAAGGAAAAACCTTGAGTTGCCAAATTCATAGATTATTGAGATAAAAGTTACACATAAAAATGTTGCAAAATAAATGGTTTGTGGGTTTCAACTTTTTATTTTACGTCAAGAAAATAGTACCCTCATCCTTATCAATCTCCATCAACAATAGATTGTGCATGTCACACATTGAAATATACTTTTGAAGCACAAAATTTTCCAAAACTTTCTCCTCTGCAAATAGGTTTCGGGATAGATTTTCACATGCGCTGTCACAACTCACATCCAACCCTCATTTGAATGCATTTTTTACTGTGTTAATGGCAATTTTTCAAAGGTGGGGGAGAATCAGTGCTTATTTTTAGTAATGGCACAAACAAAAATAGAGCTAGTAATGTTGGAGGAAATTAGGGAGGTCCTAGACCCAAAGGTGATCCTCTTACTTTTAATGAAAGACAATAGTAGAAGAGTAGTATAATACTTTCACAAATTTTAGTTTCCTCAACAATTCCATCCAATTAATAAAAATAACAAAATGTAAGCCCTAAAGATAATTTCAATTGAATAAACAAAGGTTTAATTTTTTGGTGGAGTAAATTTGTTGAAATAGCATAGATTAATATTTAGCTAACAAGAATTGTATGGAAGAATTTGAACTATTTACTCAAAATGGAATATTTGAGGTTAAAGAATATCTCATTGATTTGTAAACATCTACCATCTAGTCTTATTATGAGGCACAAATAAGGAAAATAACGGAAAGGCCAAATGTACTAAGGAAAATAAGGAAAAATAAAGGTTGTATTTGTTATTCTACTTTAATGGGAATATAATAAACAAATGCATACATATGTGAGAGTTAGCTTTAAAAATGTTGTAGAGTTAAAAGCTCTCTAAATTGGGATGGGATAGAATTTTTTTTGAAATCCCTACTTCACTTCATCAATGATACCAAATAGCTTTGGTATTTTATACTCACTAGAAGAGTTTCCTGAAGGAGAAGAATTTTGCATATCAATTGATACTAAAATTGTTGAGAAGCTTCTTCACAACTAACCCCTTCAAATAATTGTTTTCTAAATTATATTTGTTGTAATTTCCCTACAAGTTGTTTCTCTAGATAATCAAAATCCATCTCCGATCTCTCCATATACTCTATGGCAATGTTTTTCAAACATAATAAACCATAATAATGATAAAAAAAAATATCTCCACAAGTGTTCTTAACAATTCAGATCAATTTCATAGCCTTAGTATTAATTGGAGTAGTTTCCAAGTTTAACTTCACATCTCCCCATAATGTGGCTAATAATTTGACTTTCAATAACATGGTGATCAAATTTCATCACTTGTCATCTCAATCATCTTGTAACCTTCTTTTGTAAACATATTAAAAAAATTACAACAACATTTTGCTCTCACTCCTTTTCCAATCCTAACCTTTTCATAAACAAAAAGAAGGTCACTCAACCTAGTTTGCCCATTTTTAGGCCCAAACATATGATATGTGTACAAATTATCAAAATATAGAGGTGAAATATGTAATACGAATTTTGTGGAAACCCTTTGAAAAGACATGTAAATAATTTTTTTTTCTTCAAACTTTGACTTGGAAATGACCTGAACATGAACTATGTTGCTATAATAGATGAATATAACATTACAACCTCAAAATACTCTTCATAGAAATCATCTACATCCTTGAAGAGATAAAGTTCAATCTTTCAAACAATCTATGATATATTTGAGAATGAGGTAAGGCTGAATGACCTTACCCAATAAGGGATTTTATAAGAAATTGGCCAAAATTACAAAATCCAACTATATCTATATTTAATGAAAAGTTCTTCCATTTCAACTGAAAAAAGCACATTTAGAGTTATTAGAATAAGTAGTCCAAAATATAATACCAACAATCCAAGTAGAGAACTTACACTCAACTTTAAGAAGGACCAATGGGACGACCCAAAAAACATGTATACTTAGTTGGACTTGCAAGCAAAGGAATAAATAGATGACATGTGGTTAGTAGTAAGCTTGAATATAAAACCTTGACTAAGCGAAGTGAAGAGTGCCAATAAAATTGATAATAAATAGCAATAATGATCAAGCTAGTGAAACCCATGTTGGAGGCAATGCAACAAAGAAGTAAGCATGGTGTTCCCTTTCTCTTAGTATCTCTTTTATCATGTTACCTTTTATTCTCATTTAAATAAACTCTACTTCCTAAGGAATCTACAAACTCAATTGGCACTTCGTAAATGGTTCTCCACATCACTTAAAACGCACTAGTAGCAATGTCCATGAAGTGCATTTAATACTTGACATATGTTGATATCTAGTATAATGCACTTGTCAATATTTTGATGCATATTTAAAATCGAGTCTTTCCCTTATTGATGCACCGTTGTGGTAGAGAGGCACCATTAACAATTTATAAACAAGTATTAGTTGCATCATTATTAGGGAATAATAATAAGTTACTTCAGCTTTTCCTTTTACCCCAAGGGAATTTCATTTTTTTTCAATGTAATGCATTGAGGCTTTTTGTTGGTGCATTGTTGTTTGATGTGAAATTTCTATTTTTTATTTTTTAACTCACTAAAGGGCTAGTGCACCAAAGGTTAATTGGTAGAATTTCATCGTACATCATTTGTAATTTGATGTAGGTTTATATGAATGTTGTTAGACATTATTTTGTTTGGCAAATTCTTAACATAACGACATGAGTGAAACACATTTCCACATTAATAATGTGCATTTTTATACATGGATCATTATGAGCATGACAAGGCCAAATTATTTTATACATGGATCTTTGTGAGCATGAGAAGTCTAAACTGTGTCATACGCATTTATATATGAGTGGTTCACATTTCTATATATGAAACATATGACTATAAGAAAGATAAATTTTGTTTTAAAAATACACTTATTTGATAAGAATAAATTGGTGGGGTTGAAAGTAGAGCAAAGTGCATTAATATCATCATATTATAAAAGAACATTGGTACCTTTATGCATTAAAATAACATTAATACACCCATAAGTAAATCTATATTATTGTTAATAATGTTCATAATTTCTACTTGCATACAATTAAAGTCTATCCAACTTAGCTCTACATAGGATGAGGACACCTCTGACCATCCAACAAATAATTCAATGAAGTAATTTGCCTCGACACACCTTCATAGTTTACCATAAAAACGGATGGACTCTACCTAATGATTTAATTAATTTATTTGTTTTTCAACCTTGAGCCTCTAATAAATTAGTTCCCATCCCAACATATGGGAAGGATAACACCATCTCATTTTAAAGGACATTCTCTTTGATTGCTTACATGCAACAACTTAAAAATTGTTTTTGATGGGGAGGGATTGCATTATACATACAATAGCTAATTTCTTAAGTATCCACAACAACATATTGTACATTTAGGAAAAAAAACATTTACATTTTTTTTAACAATTAAATATTTACTAGCATGCACCCAATGTGAGGAAAGGAGACACCGAGGTGAATTGAGATGGTTATGTTGCTTGAAGGTATGCCAAATTTTTTTTGGGATGGTCCATGAATAATGAATAGTGAATCCATTGGATGGGTCCCATGAATAACTTATTAAAATTATTGTTTATTAGGCTAAGTGACAATGGATGTACAGTGGAGCATGTGGTAGAGAAGGTTATGATATATGTGTTGCTAAATGTGTAAGTGGTTTTAGGTTTTAGAGATAGACATCTATGACCATTATAGTACTTAGAGTTGTAGAAACATAATTTCATAATTAAAGTAGTGAGTCGCTAAATGTGTTAGTGGTTGTAATTATAAGAATCATTCATCCACACTCATTCTACTACTCCAAAATGTGCACGGGGGGAATGAGTGTCTTTAGCTATGAACACCTCACTTTCAACATCTTTTTTCCTCATGTTAAAAGAATAAAAGAAAGATTGGTGTTGTCAGGGATTGAAATATTTAATTTTGATGTATGAGCTATAAGTGGTACAAGACAAGTATGAAAAACCAAAGGGTAAATAATTTGTTGTCACACATATGTTTAGTGGGGAAACTCAAGTCTGTAATGTAAGGGATTTTGTTGCTTTGAACTATAAACCTTTCTATGATAATGTTGGCTCTATTTTCATACATATTTGAAGCATGTCTATCTCCACTTCAAGCATTTATCTCTTACTCAATTTTGTGAGCTTAGCGCGTATCTTCAATAGCAATTTTTCTTGAATTTGAACGGAAGTAATAAAATAACTTTTACCTAGAAATAATCTTAGTCATCCAAGTCCTATTATATTCATTATTGATTGTTTATGATAAAAGGGAGTAAAATAAATCATTATAAATTAATACAATTGAAGAGTTTCTATTTATGTAGATAGTGACAGCCATAGACATGGCCTTAATTCTTCATTCGTTTTCCTCATAAAATTAGAAAAAAACAAAGCCAATTAACATAACAAGATTGGTAAAAAATAAGATAAGGTAGTGGGGGTTTAGTAAGAACACAAAATTAATATTGTTACATCATCATTGGTAGGTCATGGTCCATGTTGATATGCTATCATTTCCTCTTAAAGAAAGTGGGAATCAATTTCTATCCCAATGGGAAAAATATGTTGTTTATTTGTATAAAAATATACAAGTACATCAATGACAACATTATGGTAGGCATCAATTGCAAATTAGAAAAAAATCCGGGGAAGGAAAAGTTAATAAGGAAAAACCTTGAGTTGCCAAATTCATAGATTATTGAGATAAAAGTTACACATAAAAATGTTGCAAAATAAATGGTTTGTGGGTTTCAAATTTTTATTTTACCTCAAGAAAATAGTACCCTCATCCTTATCAATCTCCATCAACAATAGATTGTGCATGTCACACATTGAAATATACTTTTGAAGCACAAAAGTTTCCAAAACTTTCTCCTCTACAAATAGGTTTCGGGATAGATTTTCACATGAGCTCTCACAACTGACATCCAACCCTCATTTGAATGCATTTTTTACTGTGTTAATGGCATTTTTTCAAAGGTGGGGGAGAAAGAGTGCTAATTTTTAGTATTGGCACAAAAAAAACTAGAGCTAGTAATGTTGGAGGAAATTAGGGAGGTCCTAGACCCAAAGGTGATCCTCTTACATTTAATGAAAGACAATAGTAGAAGAGTAGTATAATACTTTCACAAATTTTAGTTTCCTCAACAATTCCATCCAAATAATCAAAATAACAAAACATAAGCCCTAAAGATAATTTCAATTGAATAAACAAAGGTTTAATTTTTTGGTGGAGTAAATTTGTTGAAATAGCATAGATTAATTTTTAGCTAACAAGAATTGTATGGAAGAATTTGAGCTATTTACTCAAAATGGAAGATTTGAGGTCAAAGAATATCTCATTGATTTGTAAACATCTACCATCTAGTCTTATTATGAGGCACAAATAAGGAAAACAATGAAAAGGCCAAATGTACTAAGGAAAATAAGGAAAAATAAAGGTCGTATTTGTTATTCTACTATAATGGGAATATAATAAACAAATGCATACATATGTGAAAGTTAGCTTTAAAAATTTTGTAGAGTTAAAAACTCTCTAAATTGGGATGGGATAGAAATCTTTTTGAAATCCCTACTTCACTTCATCAATGATACCAAATAGCTCTGGTATTTTATACTCACTAGAAGAGTTTCCTGAAGAAGAATTTTTCATATCAATTGATACTAAAATTGTTGAGAAGCTTCTTCACAACTAACCCCTTCAAATAATTGTTTTCTAAATTATATTTATTGTAATTTTCCTGCAAGTTGTTTCTCTAGATAATCAAAAGCCATCTCCAATCTCTCCATATACTCTATGGCAATGTTTTTCAAACATAATAAACCAAAATAACGATTAAAAAAATATCTCCACAAGTGTTCTTAACAATTCAAATCAATTTCATAGCCTTAGTATTAATTGGAGTAGTTTCCAAGTTTAACTTCACATCTCCCCATAATGTGGCTAATAATTTGACTTTCAATAACATGGTGATCAACTTTCATCACTTGTCATCTCAATCATCTTGCAACCTTCTTTTGTAAACATATTAAAAAATTTACAACAACATTTTGCTCTCACTCCTTTTCCAATCCTAACCTTTTCATAAACAAAAAGAAGGCCACTCAACCTAGTTTGCCCATTTTTAGGCCCAAACATATGATATGTGTACAAATTATCAAAATATAGAGGTGAAATATGTAATACGAATTTTGTGGAAACCCTTTTACAGGACATGTAAATAATTTTTTTTTCTTCAAACTTTGACTTGGAAATGACCTGAACATGAACTATGTTGCTATAATAGATGAATATAACATTACAACCTCAAAATACTCTTCATAGAAATCATCTACATCCTTGAAGAGATAAAGTTTAATCTTTCAAACAATCTATGATATATTTGAGAATGAGGTAAGGCTGAATGACCTTACCCAATAAGGGATTTTATAAGAAACTGGCCAAAATTACAAAATCCAACTATATCTATATTTAATGAAAAGTTCTTCCATTCCAACTGAAAAAAGCACATTTAGAGTTATTAGAATAAGTAGTCCAAAATATAATACCAACAATCCGACACTCAAGTTTAAGAAGGAACAATGGGACGACCCAAAAAACATGTATACTTAGTTGGACTTGCAAGCAAAGGAATAAATAGATGACATGTGGTTAGTAGTAAGCTTGAATATAAAACCTTGACTAAGCGAAGTGATGAGTGCAAATAAAATTGATAATAAATAGCAATAATGATAAAGCTACTGAAACCCATGTTAAACGCAATGCAACAAAGAAGTAGGCATGGTGTTCCCTTTCTCTTAATATCTCTTTTATCATGTTACCTTTTATTCTCATTTAAATAAACTCTACTTCCTAAGGAATCTACAAACTCAATAGTAAAATCAATGGATTTTGATTCATCGCTTGTTGAGATTTTTTAATCAATGCAAAGAATAAAGGCACTACCTTTCTTCTTCCATAGAATTTAAAAACAATGTGGATAAAATGCATCCCATTTTTGTTGACTTAAAAAGCTATGGGAAATGTATCTTAACCTTGCATCCCCTAGTAAAAAACAATGTGGATAAAATGCATCCCATTTTTGTTGACTTAAAAAGCTATGGGAAATGTATCTTAACCTTGCATCCCCTAGTAATGTGATTCAGTGAGTTGAAAATAACTTTCATTCTATATTAAAATACACATAGAGGAGAACAATTAGGCATTTATGAATATACAAATGGTGTGATTTTCCATAAGATGTGTACACATGATACAAGTATGAAAGGAAGTATTTTTTAAAAGAACGCCTTTGATATAAATATTATCATAAATTCAATGTAAAAAAAATTAAAACTCTCAATAATTTAGCGATACATAATTATATACCCAATTAAAGACAAATAATTTTTTAACCTCTCAATAATTTAGCGATACATAATTATATACCCAATTAAAGACAAATAATTTTTTTATACTCTCAATAATTTAGCGATACATAATTATATACCCAATTAAAGACATATAATTTTTTTACCTCGAATTTACTAGATTATCATTTTAGAGTTTCAAATTTCAAGGTAATAATGTAAATAAGTTGAAATCAAAACAATTTCCTCCTTTCAAAGTCTAGAGTGGTTACTTAAAGATCACACTTTAATGGGGATACTTTCACGGGGATACTTTCACCTTATTACATGTGAATATTACTAGAATGCATTTCTTTTATTTTTTATATTTTAATTTGAATATTATATTTTAAATTAACAAATAAATAAAATGATTTTTTATATGATAATTATTTTTAAGATTTTATTTTAATTAATTTTTTTTCTTTTAATTAAAATCACGTAAATTAATCTAAAATAAATGATTTTTTTTGAAAAACAAAATTTCATAATTAAAATTCTCATTCGTAAAATGATAATTCACATTTTTCATCAATTAAAATATGATACACAATAAATAAAATGAATGCAAAAATATTTAAGAATATGTACACAAGTTTAGTTAGATATGGAGGATAACAATTGGATAATCATAAATAGATATTTTTTCCAGAGAAAAAAAATTATAATTTTTATTATGTAAAGTGGGAATAAAAATTACATTATGTAAACACATTGTTGGGAAAAATGTTTGCATATTAAATCTAACAGTTAATTGTCAACCTTGGGGCTCATAAACTTAAGGCACAAACACAATATGTGAAGGAATAGAGCTAGGTTTGGAAAACATAAAATTGGAGAAAGCTGGA
This sequence comes from Pinus tabuliformis, assembly GCA_031772625.1. Lineage (NCBI taxonomy): Eukaryota > Viridiplantae > Streptophyta > Pinopsida > Pinales > Pinaceae > Pinus > Pinus tabuliformis. The sequence goes on along the minus strand of CM062819.1, from coordinate 1,568,249,389 downwards.
AATCACATTGGAATAACAATTTAAAGAGACCACAATTACTTCTCTCAACCTTTGAAGATTAGATGGGGCTCAGTTGGCTCGAGTGTGGTATGTAATAGGATCCTTGAGATCATTTACCATACATGTACTAATTTTCCATCGGTTTTCATAAGTTGATATGAAGACTAAAATGCAGAAATCATAAACTTGGTGAGAAAGGAAATGCAAAAACATGACAAAAACTAATTGTAGCTGAAATGTAAATCTAATACCTAAACATGTAGCATTGCTTCCTGTAAGGGGGCCCTGCCTTCTTTAGGAGCAAGCTACCATAACTTTCTCAATGCTAAACCTGTATCAATAACACCAAAAGACTTTCAGAAATATTATATTTCTTTGAAAGAGAAGAATTAAATTGCTTTCTACTTTCTCTCCATGCTCCCATCCTTCATACATATATATAGTTTGTTCTATAAACAAGAACATATAGGCTATCCAAAACTATAAAATTCAACTTGATAGAACTAAAAATATGCAATTTGTTGAGCCATAACACTCATGAGAAGATACCAAAGATCAAGTGGATAATATTTGGATGTATTCATTCCCATCCCGACTAATCCCATCTTTAGCTAGTTGGTTGTTTGGTAAGTACTGAAAATTTGGAAATATCACCGATAGAAAAACCTTCGAATTTCTCAATCTACAATAAATTTTGGAAAACGATTGATAGGACACTTAATTGGAGATATTATGAAAAAAATCCCATGTCCCCAAATCTTGCCTCCAGCTGTGTGCAATTCAAGACAAAATTTGACTTCTTGTTTGTTACTAGAATTCTGCTAAAACTTTGGAAAAGTGGTTGGTGAAGATCCGACTATTTCTCCCAAACTGAATCGAATATTGGAGAATAGCTCATTAGTCACCATGTTCTAGAATCTTGACATTTGTATCCATTCATGTAGAAATTAAGCCACAAATCTACTTATCTAAAATAGTGCAGAATGCCTGTAATTGTTACAGATTGCAACCATAGTTTGACTCATGATTCTTTACCATGACCTAAGTGTGAATGCAGTGACATGAACCATATTGGGCCTCTGATTTATAAGAACCATGTACCTGAATTGTGCCATGACAACAAGATATACTCCACTTTGTAACATAAGATTCATTATTGAACTTGGCTAGTAGAAACTAAACTTCACCAATATACATCATCAACAAGATCTCATTTAAATCTTCTTAAGATGTTGAAATTAAAGGAAATATAAAAATTGATTGACATTATACCTTATCATGCTTAGGACTACAAATTTGATGTATTTGTGCACATGGACAATGGTGTTATAGGGATTGGACATGAATATAGGCAGTCATGGAGAAAAAAGGTAGGTGAAATCATGTCAAAATCATGTCAAAAGAGAGGTTCAACAATTCCCCATGTCGGCCATTTTGCACGTCCTCATGCAAACGAAACTTCTGATTATGAGCCAAAATTTTAGTCAAAATTTGTTGAAACATCATCTCCACTGACCAAAATATTCAAGTTCCCTAGATTTATGTTCTCTCATACATGTTCCTTTTTCTTAACTTTATGTAACATCTTTTGTAGGCTCTTCAACAGAAAATAGGGGAAATTGATTTTCTAATTTGAAGCGAAGTGAAGCATCAGTCTAAAAATGTAGTAGCATAACTGCCCTCACAAATTAGGTGAGTTTGAAGGATGAACAAAGGACTGTGCCATTGAACTTTGATCCAAGACTAAGGCACTCCTTTTCCAAATTAATATTCTGATGCTCAGGGTTGAGAAATTAGAGGCTATGCTACATGTCAAAAACCTTGTTTTAAAATCAATTTTCTTCTTCAAGGTGATAAAATCAGCATGTTCTATTACTGAAAAATGCTAGTATTGGATGCTAAATGTGTAGGTGTTGGATGTTTGTTTGAATGAAGGAATCCACGTCAAATTAGAAAAATGGTTCATTCATTCACTGTTACTACCATATTTCTAATTCGTGCCACTCTACCATCAAAAGCCACTCAAAACCTCTTACAATTGAAAAATGACCTTATCATTGAATCCCTGGAATTTTACAAAAACAATGTGCCACCCCTTTTCCATTAACCTCCACTTGCATGAATTGTACTTAGGGAACTGCTCTTAGGCTCATGACAATCATTCTTTAGCTTTCCCATGGTCTCTTAGTAACCCTCTCTTAGAATTTGCACAGGAAAAATATGACAGGGTATTTGTTTGTACGAAGTATTTTGATAGATGAGGGCTTAATGGTTATATGAATTGGAAAAGTAGGCGAAATGAGACTAATATAAGGAAATAGATAAATGATGATCAGAAGTAAGGTTGGGCAACATCATGATATGAAGTGAATGGATCGAATAAGGTAAGACCATAAGCATGCAAGTAAATGTCATTTTTATAATATTTGTTTCCTTTGCATTCAATAAAATAAGAAAGAAATAAACAAATCCATAACTCAAGTTATCATTTTGATATATTATTGATACTCACAGTATTTCTAATTTAGTTTTTCGATTTGGTACCTGTTATATTAATTTATTGTTCCTGTACCTGTATGAAAATTTTTTCTATACCTTTTTCCTATTATCTTAGCGTACTTCTTGTGATCAATGACTCAAATATCTATTTCACTTTGTCAAGCTTGTTAGCCATAGATGATGATATGAAGAATGGTGATTATTTTGAAAACATAAACCCCTTCTGACCTGTCTCCATAACATTACCTTCAAAATCTCTGCTAGGCTGCCTTGTACAAATTGGCTTATTCATTCCTCCACTATTATACTACCCTACCCTACCTAAAAAAGAAAACCTTTTTTTTTCAAGTATTGGTGAATTTCTAGTGGAGCGTGTATGCAACAAGATCATAAAAGAATTCACATTCAGATTTAGAATATAACCTTTGACATGTACCTGAACATGAAGAACCAACTGATCTCCTTGAGATGGTGCCAAGACTTGTTGAAATATGATGTGGTTCCTTGGTTTGAATACCTTTTGGAGCCACTCCTAAATGTAATCATAATTTTCCCGATCTTCTTCTTCATCACCTTTAACTTGTACATACTTTTCTACCATATTAACTTGATAGTTGATATCTTTACTGTATAGAAGATCTGATGTTATGCTTGGTGGAATTTCTTCCATTTCTGCTTCAAACATATTCCCAAGCTGCTTGATATGTTCCTCTTCATTTTGACCATGTAATTTTTGCTTTTCTATACTCCTAATAGTTGTCAAGACCTTTTCTTCTTGGGTTGCATAAATATTTCTAGCTTCTTCCAATGTTTGGGAGATTTCGTTCGAGTAACATCCTTCCTCCAACTTGTCTTGAGCTTGCTTGACGACTTACTTGCTTATCTTTTTAATCCTTGTCTTTTACATGGATTGGTGTCTAGGGGTTCTTGTGGATCAAGAATAAAAACTCCTCACAAAATCAAATTCAAAGGAAAACATGGATTGGACACTTCACATTACTAAGGATCTGGTGTCACCAAGTTTCCTGTTGATATGAGTGGTCTTACTTGAAATGGAAACACACTTGTAGGAAAGGTAGACACACTGACAAGAAAGGAAAACACTCTTGCATGAAAGGGAACAACAAACCTTTAATTCTATTCATATGAAAAAGAAACTAGAAAATCAATTAGAGACAACAAGATTTTGGAGCTACCCAAACAAAAGTGGATGTGTGGCTCTTCACTCACATCCTACCTTATTTATTTTCCCTCTAGTTTCCATACAACTAAGATAACACAAAAAACTTTTAAAAGAAACTATGCTCTAATCCATTTAGCACCTCCCAGACAATGATGTAAAAATGTTGGGAAAAATATTTAGATATTAATTCCAACAGTTAATTTTCGATCTGGAGGCTCATAAACTTATGAGGCACATGCAAAATATGTGTAGGACTAGAGCTAGGTTTGGAAAACATAAAAATATAGAAATCTAGAAATCACACTGGTATAACAATTTAAAGAGACCACAATTACTTCTCCCAAGATTTGAAGATTATATGGGGCTCAGTTGGCTCGGGTGTGGTAATGTAATAAGATCCTTGAGATCATTTACCATACATCTACTACTTTTCCATTAGTTTTCATAAGTTGATATGAAGAATAAAATGCAGTAATCATAAATTTGCTGAGAAAGGAAATGCAGAAACATGAGGAAAACTAATTGCAATTGAAATGTAAATCTAATACCTAAACGTGTAGCACTACCTCCTGGAAGGGGGCACTTCCTTATTTGGGAGTAGGTTACTGTAACTTGCTCAGTGATAAACTTGTATCAATAACCCCAAAATACTTTGAAGAAATATTAAATTTATTTCAAAGAGAAGAATTACATTTCTTTCTCTTGCTATCCATGCTCCCATCCTTCATACGAATATATAGTCTGTTATATAACCAAGAACAAATATGCTATCCATAATTACAAAATTCAACCTAACAGAATTAAAAATATACAATTCATTGAGCCATCACACTCAAGAGAGGATACCAAAGATCAAGTAGGAAATATTTGGATGTATTTGTTCCCATCCTGACCAATACCATATTTAGTTAGTTAGTCATTTGATTTCACAAAGGAATTTTTAGAAAATTTGTAAGTACCGAAAATCTTGAAATATCACCTTTAGAAAAAACTTCAAATCTCTCAATCCACAATGGATTTTGGAAAATGATTCATAGGAGACTTAATTGGGGATATTATGAAAAAATACCATATCCCCAAATCTCGAGATTTGCCTCCAACTGCATGCAATTCAAGACGAAATTTGACTTCATGTTTGGTACTAGAATTCTGCTAAAAATTTGGAAAAGAGGTTGGTGAAGATCCGAACATTACCTCCAAACCGAATCGAATCTTGGAGAACGGCTTGTGAGTCACCATGTTCTAGAATCTTGACATTTGTCTCCATTCATGTGGAAATTAAGCCACAAATCTACCTATTTGAAATAGTGTAGAATGCCTCTAATTGTTATGGATTGTAACCATAGTTTGACTCATGCTTATTTACAATGACCTGAGAGTGAATGCAGTGACATGAACCATATTGGGCCTCTAATTTCTAAGAACCATGTGCCTGAATTGTGCCATGATAACAAGAGATACTCCACTATGTAACATAAGATTCAGTATTGAACTTAGCTAGCAGGAACTAAACTTCACCATTAATCATTGTGAGTAAGATCTCATTTAAATCTTCTTAAGATATTGAAATTAAAAGAAATATACAAATTAATTGACATTATACCTTATCATGCTTAAGACTATAACTTTGATGTTTTTTTTTTTTTAGTTTTTGTAGCATCAAATGTGTTCTAGCCTTGAAATTTTGTGGAGAGGCTAGAATGCATGAGATCTCGAAAACCCAGAAATCGTTTCTGGAAATTCCACCTAGGAATAAATTAATTAGATTATTAGCCATTTTTTAAATATTTCCTAAGTCTAAAATTAAAGAATATGACTAATTAATTAGAATTAATTAAGTCAAGGTGTGAATGTTCTAGAAAATCACACAGATCGACTTCAAGTTAATCCTAGCCATCGATTAAGATCTATCTTGGTCGTTGAAGTCTCAATAGAGGATTATAAGAAGAAGTCGATGGGGTTTGGACAATCAATTGTGCAGTTTGATTTCATGAGCAAATCGATTTCTTGAGTAGTAGCATACAGTTTCCAGATAGAGAGCCAGAGAAATCGAAGCAGTGAGAGAGGAACAAGGATAGTGAAGCTGGAGGAAGGATTCCAATTCTGGTGAGTGAATTTACAGAGAGGCAGAGAAGCCATAGTGAGGCTGATGCAGTAGCATCTAGAGGCAAAGTCAAATTGCTGGGGAGAAGCAGAATTTCAGTGCCAGAAGTTGGGTAGAGGTTTTAGAGGTCAGGAGAGACGTTTTCCTGGAAAAGAGTTGGTCATCTGACTTGAGGAGAAGTTGTTTCAAGTTGAGAGCAACAACAACTGGACTAGGGTGATCCAGTGACTGCGTAGAGGCAATCTGGATGAATCAATTTGAGTTGAGGTCAGTGTCAGGATTTGCCTGTGGAGTGACGAATTTCTCATCACTATATTTTCTTGCCAGCATTTCTCTGTAGGATTGTCAGTTTCAGCATCCAGTTGTACTCAATTTATTTCACTGCTGCATAGTAATAAAACCCTCAGCTGTTGCACCAATTTTCCTGAATTGGGTATTTCTGGGGACACTGGTCCAAAAATAATTGTGTCATTTTATGTGTGTGCTAGAATTTCTTCCTGTTTTTATTTCTTCCGTAGTTTATTTGTGTAGGTTTCAGTGTGATTGATTCAGTATTTGATTTTAGCACACAATAAATAGTTTGTTAAGAATTCATTTAACAATTAGGAAAATTATTTCCAGTTGCTACAATAGGATTCCCGTTTCCGAATTTTCACATGGTATTAGAGCGCAGTTGATTAGTCGAAGAGCTCAGAGGCAAAGAAGAATGGATTTTACTATTCATTGAGGAACTACATATCGAAATTTCTAGAGGGCAGCACAATCACTTTACCAAGAGGCTGAGTTACTTGAGGAGATTTGGTTTTTCTGAGTGAGGGGCAGAAAAAATCGATCTCTCTAGATTGGATGATTCCATAGGTAGAGGGAGAAACTCAAGAGTTTCATAGAGCATATGTCTAGATGGACGCAAAAGTTTTTGCAATAGTTGCTAGACCAAAGCCAACGTCAGGTGGAAGGAAGAAGAGCACACATAGAGGGAAAATTTCTCTTAGGGGATCTCGAGTTTTAGAGATCTCATTTATCCAATTGCAGATTTGTAGTAATTGTGAGTAGATCTTCTCACCTCAAAGGGGAGTGCGAGTAGCAGATCCAACAACCTAGCAGCAGGAAAGAGGGAGATATTCGGGTTTGTTTTCTCCAGTTTTCAGTCTCACAGGTTTTGCATCTTTACAGTGATGACCATATGAGATTGCCAGAGGATGTCGTGTGAGTTAGCCAGAATGCAGATTTGGGAAACAAATCAACTTCTAGTTGTCGAAGGTAGATGTTGGAGGAAGTTTGAGTTGTCTAGTGTGAGTTTCAAAGAAAAGAAGAGTTCTAGCTAGGGACTAGGCTCGAAAGGAGATAATGAGGCACCAGATCCAAGAGGAGGTGGAGTATGAGACTCTAGTGTGACAGATGGGCAGGATTATTGAGGAGGTCCACCTCTTGAATCAACACCTTGCTACGGGAGCCCACAATATTCAGTAATAGGATGGATCAGTGACAGTAGATGCAGTCAGATGCGAGAGCGAAAAATGCAAAGTCTAGTTCCAGTAAGATGCTCGAGAACGCAGTGCAGAGTCAGCAGCAGTGCAGATGCCTTAGTGACATCGCAGATACTAGTAGCAGCTAGAGACTTGGTGACAAATGCATTATATTGATCACAGTTGATTCAATATTTAGGATGCTTTTAAGTTGCAGATGTTGAAGTTGCAGTAGTAACATATGGAGAGGGAGTTGCAGTGTAGATGTAGTGTTGGCAGTAGTTCAACAGAGTTGGCATTAACACAAATTCAGAATATATCAAAGTTGCACAACAGTTGGTGGACAGCAATAGCATGATAGGATATGATGCAGAGGCAGGGTGTTGCTATAGGGGGCATCAACACTAGAACACATTCCTTGATAAGAGGGAGTGTTATTTTTTGTAGCATTAGATGTGTTATAGCCTTGAAATTTTTTGGAGAGGCTAGAATGCATGAGATCTCGAAAACCTAGAAATCGTTTCTAGAAATTCCACCTAGAAATGACTTAAGTAAATTATTAATTATTTTTTAAATATTTCCTAAGTCTAAACATCGGGAATATGACTAATTAATCAAAATTAATTAAGTCAAGGTGTGAATGTTCTATAAACTCACAGAGATCGACTTCAAGTTAATCTTAGCCATTGATTAAGTTCTAATCTTGGTTGTTGAAGTCTCAATAGAGGATTATAAGAAGAAGTCGATGGGGCTTGGAGAAATCAATTGTGCAGTTAGATTTCATGAGCAAATCAATTTCTTGAGTAGTAACATTCAATTTCCAGAGAGAGAGACAGAGAAATCGAGTTAGTGAGAGATGAACAGGGACAGTGAAGCTGGAGGAGGGATTCCAATTCTGGTGAGTGAATTTGTAGAGAGGCAGAGAAGCCATAGTGAGGCTGATGCAGTAGCATCTAGAGGCAAAATCAAATTGCTAGGGAGAAGCAGAATGTTAGTGCCAGAAATTGGGTAGAGATTTTAGAGGCCAGGAGAGACGTTTTCCTAGAAAACAGCTAGTCAATCGGCTTGAGGAGAAGCTATTCCAAGTTGAGAGCAACAACAACTATGTTAGGGTGCCACATTGACTATGCAGAGGCAGTTTGGATGACTCAATTTGAGATGAGGTCTGTGTAAAGATTTGCCTGTGGAGTGAGAAATTTCTCCTCTCTATATTTTCTTGCCAATATTTCTTTGTAGGATTGTCAGTTTCAGCATCCAATTGTACTCAGTTTATTTCATTGCTGTATAATAATAAAACCCTCAGTTGTTGCACCGGTTTTCCCAAATTGGGTTTTTCTAGGAACATTGGTCAAAAAATAATTGTGTCATTTTATGTGTGTGTGCTAGCATTTCTTCTAGTGTTTATTTCTCCCACAATTTATTTATGTAGGTTGCAGTGTGATTGACTCAGTATTTGTTGTAGTACACAGTAAATAAATAGTTAAGAAATAATTTAACAAATAGGAGAATTATTTCCAGTTGTTGCAATAGGATTTGAGTTTCCAAATTTTCACATTTGTGTGCATGGAAAATGGTGTTATAGGGATTGGACATGAATATAGGCAGTCATGGAGAAGAAATGTAGGTGAAATAATGTCATAATCATGTCGAAAGTGAGGTTCAACACACACCATGTGTGTATGTGATTTTGAGCAAAAACAAGACTTAAAACTAGGAAAATATTTGTCAAAGAAAGAACAGGGAATGTAACCCTAGGGTCATTAATCCCCAGACCACTAAGCATAAATATTTTAGGGCACAAATGCCCGACCAAATATGAAACTAGGGCATGCAGGCCCACAAAAAACCTAAAAGGGAGCAATTTTTTTCCAGCACGCAAGCCTAAGAAAATCCAAAATAGGAGCAAAAGAGATGACACTAAGGCCAACTACCGAATAAAGAATAATAAAATGAAAAAAATGTTGGGTAAGAGACCCATGCCATATAGAAATAGGAAGCCACCCAACTAAAACAAAATAGAGACTCATAACAAGGCCTCATGAGAAAAACTAGGTCGTAAAGCCTAGCGAGAGCCAACGGTAGATGCCTTGAAGTGAGATTGTGATGGTGCCCATAGGAAGAAGCTTGTAATGAGATGAGAAGGGGAAAAAATGTTGGAAATAATACTGAGAGGGGGGGTGAATCAGTATTATCAAATTATTTTCAATTGATTTATTCTTAAGATATTGATCATTAGTTTGTATGTCAGTACCATATAATAATGAGCAAGAACAAGAAAAACAGATAATCACACCAAAGAACACTAGATATAAGGTGGAAACCCAATGTGGGTGAAAACCACCTGCTGCAATATGTCTCTATCTTCTTTCAATTAGAAACTTCTTTTACAATGATTTTGTACTGGTGCAGTCCTTTACCACTACGTAGGCTGCAACCTACAGAGAGCTACAACCCTCTCTCGTTTTCCAGTCTCTCTGGAAGGGAGCTACAACCCCCTTAGCTCTTTTACTTCTTTAAGGACCACGTTTCATTAATTTTCAGACTGGATCCAAGAAGATCAAATAATCATCAAGTACATGTGAATCACCCAATCTCCTTATACAATCAACCAATGAATCACCCAACTTCTTAGAATGCTGTAAACAGAAAAGTAATACCAGAAATCTAAACCCAGAACTCTGCAGCAATAGATAAAAGGCAGTCAATAATTATATCAAAAGGGATCCGCAACTTCACCAATAGCAGCCTGCGGATATCCGCAGTTCTTCTGTGCCTTGATTGCGCAGATCTGCACCTGATCCGTCTTGTGCTCTGCGTACCACCGCACTTAGCCCTTCTGCGGAACTGTGTGCCACTGCTCAGATCCGCACCTGCACTGTCTGCCCGACAGCGTGCCTCCGCACTGATCCTTCTGCTTCTCTGTGTACCCACGCACTGAACCTTCTGTCGCGCTGCATACCTCCGCACCTGCGCCTTCTGATGCACTGCATACCTCCGCACTGTGCCTTCTTCTGTCCTGCGTACCTCCGCACTGTGCCTTCTTCTGTCCTGCGTACCTCTGCACCTGAGCTGTGGATTGCCTGCGGACCTCCAAATAGACCCAAATTAATAGTCCACCAATGTACCACAGATTGTCAGATCCACTGATTTGATCACGCGCCCAAGAGATCACGCCCTATCAACAAATCCGCCTTCCACATTACAGATTTCACTTTGATTTAGATCTAGCTTTTAAAATCGATTACCCAAAATTTCAGATCTTAAGATATTCAAATTTTCACAAGTGACTAGCCAAGTGATCTCCTTTCCTTTTTATAGGAAAGCCCTTATTCACACCATGGGACAAAACCATTGAAAACCAATACAAGGGATCCAAACCGGGGTTCAATACTTTAGATCCTATACCACGGACCAAAACCATAGGATCATGATCGGCGGGCTAAATACCAAGGGCCAAACATAAGAAACCCCACGTGTGCATGCTTCTCTGCATTGGAGTGAGTGAACTGGGGTCCGCACCTTCTGAATGGAGCACCTGCGGATATTTTCGCACTTCTTGGTCTGCGTACCTGCGGGTCTGCACTTTTTGAACATTGCACCCATGAACCCCTTATTTTCAATCATTTTGAGAGCCTGAACAGAGTTTTGCAACTTGAGTGGGTTGCCATCAAGTACAACACCTATGTCATAGCGCCAAACCCGAATCATAATGCCAACAATCTCCCCCTTTGGACTTGATTGCAACCCCAAGATCCTCAAAGTCATTCTCCCCCTTTGACATCAAGGGCAAAGGGCAGACCGAGGCATTCTCTTCCTTTGCTGTCCATACTCCCCCTGAGTGCCTGCTGAAATTTCTGAATGAGCTCCCCCTGGCTATAGACCAGATCTGCAAAAGAAAAATTCTTCAAGAAGAACCATAATCCACCAAACACCATAAGTGACCTTGACAAGGGAGATAGAGACATATTAGCAGCAATAGTCAGATCAGCATCCATGTTCTCCTTCTGTACTCCCTCCAAGATCTTCTACCATAATGCCAACAATGCATTATTAGAAGAATATATGCTCCCCCTGGACCTGTGCCATTCGATCTTCGACCAATCCGTAACCCAGCAAATGTACGCGTATACCCCATATGAAACTTGCGTACAACCAACAATCTCTGAAACAAATGAGATTCAACAACAAAATGATGCATCAACAACCCCCAGCTTTTGCCTGAGGTATTCAAAGGTCTCCCTGGGCAATGGTTTGGTGAGTATATCCGCAACTTGTTCCTTAGAAGGAACATACTCCAACTTGACCTTTTGTTCAAGCACTTGTTCCCGAAGAAAATGATATTTGATAGGTATATGCTTGGTCTTTGAATGCATGACCGGGTTCTTTGAAATGCTGATAGCACTTGTATTATCACATAGAATGGAGATAGGTGGTGTACAAGTGATTTGAAAATCCTGCAAGGTCTGCATCATCCAAAGGAGTTGAGTACAGCAAGATGCAACAGCCACATATTCCGCTTCAGCTGTAGATAAAGCAATCGAACTCTGTTTCTTGCTGAACCAAGATACTAATCTGGAACCCATAAAGAATGCACCACCACTTGTGCTCTTCCTGTCATCCATGCTTCTGGCCCAATTTGCATCTGTATCAGCACGAAGTGTGAGATCTGTATCTCTAGGATACCATAAGCCATAGTTTTGAGTTCCTTGAAGATACTTGAAAATTCTCTTCACTGCCTGAAGATGAGTTTCCTTTGGATTTGCCTGTAATCTTCCAACTATTCCCACTGCATGCATGATGTCTGGTCGGGTACCTGTCAAATAAAGTAGACTTCCAATCATAGATCTATAGGTTGGCTAATGCACTGCTGCTGACTCATAATTTGCACTGAGGCTGCATCCTGTAACCATGGGGGTACATACTGGTTTTGCATCTTCCATGCCATATTTCTTCAAGATCTGCTTGAGATACTTGGTTTGAGACAAAAAGATACTGTCTTCATTTTGTTGGATTTGCAAACCAAGAAAGTATGTCAGTTCTCCAAGAAAAGACATTTCGAATTCTTTCTGCATCACCAAGGCAAAGCTTTGACTCATAGCTTCTTCATTTATGCCAAAGATAATATCATCTACATACACAACAAGTATTAGCAATTTGTCATTTTCAATTTTTATATAAAGATTGCTATCTGCTGATCCTTTTGAAAAACCTTGTTGATGAAGGTATTTGTCCAAACAGTAGTACGAAGCCCTTGGAGCTTGTTTAAGACCATAGAGAGCCTTTTTCAGTCTGCATACAAGATTTGGATCATTCCCAAGAATGAAACCATCTGGCTGCTCAATGTATACTTCTTCTTCTAAGTCTCCATTCAGAAAGGTTGATTTCACGTCCATTTGAAATACTTTGAACTTCTGAAAGCTTGAGAGAGCAAGGAACATTTGGATGGCCTCAAGTCTTGCAACAGGAGCAAAAGTTTCTTCAAAGTCTATTCCTTCTTGTTGGGCATACCCTTTACAAACAAGTCTGGCCTTGTTTCTAATTACTTCCCCATTTTCATTCAACTTATTTTTGAAGATCCATTTTGTCCCTATGACATTCTTATCTTTTGGTCTAGGAACCAACTCCCAAGTGTTGTTCTTTTCGATCTGCTCAAGTTCTTCATCCATTGCCTTGACCCAGCATTCATCTTTGCATGCCTCTCTTACATTTTGTGGTTCAGTGGAGGAGAGTAATGCCAAATAGCTTGAAGCTTCTGCAATTGTTCTTCTTGTTTGTACGCCTGCCTCCTTTTTCCCCAAGATTTGAGATTCTGGATGATTTTTTTGAACATACCTGGATGGAGTCTTCTCTTCTATCCTTGTCTGTTCCTCTGGTGCCTCTTGAGGTTCTTCTTCATCTTCAGTTTGATTTGGAGATTAGTCTTCATCCTCTTCGATATTTTCATAATTTACTTGCCTAGGAATGTTTCCTTTTTCATCAACCACCACATCAATGCTGTCAACAATTCTTCCAAGTCTTTTATTGTAACACTTATATGCTTTGTTGTGGGGAGAATAACCAAGGAGAATGCCTTCATCTGCTCTAGGTTCAAGTTTGCCAAGCTGTTCATCATTATTCTTAATATAGCATTTGCTTCCAAAAATTTTGAAATGCTTTACTGAAGGAGTCTCACCATACCAGAGCTCATGAGGAGTTTGAGTGTTGTTCACTCGTACATTTTTTTGTTGAGAATATCAACCGCAGCAAATGCAGCTTCACCCCAGAAGGTTGCAGGAGTTCCAGACTCATCAAGCATAGCACAAGCCATTTTTTGAACCATTCTGTTCATCCTTTCCACCACTCCATTTTGCTGAGGAGTCCTAGCTGTAGAGAATTCCCTTCTTATTCCATGTTCTTCACAGAAATCGAAAAATTCATTTGAGGTAAACTCCCCACCTTTGTCATACCTGAGGCACTTAATTTTGTGATCTAATTCGTTTTCAGCCAAGGCTTTGAAAGATTTGAATTTTTCGAATGCTTCATCCTTGTGTTTCATAAGTCCCAACCAAACCATCCTGGAGAAGTCATCAATGAATAATATAAAGTATTCTTGTCCTCGAGGTGACCTTGTCCTAAATGGACCACATACATCTGTATGGACTAGTTCAAGAGGCCTGCTGACTGATCCTTCCTTCTCAAGGAAGTTAGTTCTGGTTTGCTTACCAAACTGACATGATTTGCATATGGTGTTGTCTAGAATTTTGATATCTGGAAGACCACGAACTGCCTGGTATTTGCATGCTTTCCTTATTTGTGAAAAGCTTAGATGCCCCAACCTCCGGTGCCATAACCAGTGTGCATCATCCTTGCTCAAATAGCATTGTTGTTGTCCTTCTTCAAATATGTATAGATTATTTGGAGTTCTTCTGCCTTTGATCACTGTTTTTCCTGTATCAAGATCATGAACACTACATCCATTTGATCGAAATATTACCTCGGTTCCTTGATCACACATCTGACTGACACTCGGTAGATTATGCTTCAAGCCATCAACATACAAAACATTTCTAGCTTTGACCTTTTCTTTCAACTGAGCAGTGCCTTTTCCTTTTATGGTTGCAGGGGTATCATTTCCAAAAGAAACTTTCTTTCCCTTTTCTAAAGCAGTATATGATTCAAGTTTTTCTTTATCACCTGTCATATGCTTCGAACATCCGCTGTCGATGTACCATTGATTTTCCTATCCTTCCGCATAAAAAGCTATCCCACATCTTTCTGGTTGTGGTTCCTTTATTCTCCATGTTCTGGTACTTGAGGCTTGTTCCTTTGTCTGCCAAAACCTGCTCCTACATTCAGAATCTTCATGACCAAAATTATTACAAATAGAACATTCAATTTCATTTTCAAGGGCCGAAAAGTTGTTATAAGTCCTTTTCGTGATCCCAGTCATATTTCTTTGTTTTTGAGCTTCTCTAGTCATGATTGTTTTATAGGCAACACATTGAGCTGCTTTGTGGCTAAAGTTATGGCAAGAGAAACATTGTCCATTGAAGAAACTTCTGTAATTATCAAATCTACCTGCCAAATGATTGTAGTTTCTATTGTCATCCATTCTTGAGGCAAATTGAGAAGATTTTACCTGTGGCTGGTTGTAGCTTTTGTTCATCCTTAAGGTGGATTTCCCCTGATTTACCTGGTAGTCTTTGTTTATTCTTGATGTAATTCGTCCCTGTTTTACTTGGTGATCCCCATTAGGCTTTTGCTCATTCCTTCTTGCTACATTGAGATAACTCTTTGAGGTGGATGCTTGAGATGTTTCTCCATTATACCCCAGACCTATCTTGATTAGTGGAGAACGTTGTACATTGATAATCTCATCTAGAGTTTCAGATCCTTTAACAAATTTAAGATTAAGAGCCTTTGTTTTCTCAATTTATTTTCTAAGGCCAACAATTTCACATTCTAACTTCTCAAGAAATTTTTCTTTTTCATCAAGTTGAAATTGCAGAGTATCAATGATCACATTCTTTTCTTCTAAACATGTCTTGAGTCTAGAAATCTCTTCATAAAAGCCATCCACATCTATAGCATCCATGTAATCATCATCTTCAAAAGCCATTAAAAGTTTATAGTTATTACCTCGTTCATCTTCATCACTATTTGATAGTCCATCACTGTCTTCATGAGTGTAATAGCTTTTCTTATTTGCATTCTGTTTCTTGTTCCATCTAACAGGTTCCTTCCCCTTGTCAATCTTATCCTTATGAGGACATTTGGCAGCATAGTGACCTACTCTTCCACAAGCAAAACATTTGAAAGGTAACTTACCTCTGAATCTTCCAGTACCCCGTTGAAGATTTCTGACAAAATTTGATTCTTCTTCTTCTTCTGACACGTGTCCTGACTCATAGTACTCTCCTTTGCCTGAAGCCTTGAAGGCAGCTTCTCTCCTGTCTGATGGACCTCCTTTCCTCATTTCATAAGCAGTTAGAATTCCGTGCAGCTGTGACATTTTAAGGTTTTGTAGATTCTCTTTTTCTTCTATTGCAGAAACTTTAGATTCAAACCTAGGGGACAAAGATCTTAGAACTTTTTCAACCACAACAGCCTCTTTTATTTCTTCACCCAAATTTTTCATACAATTAACAATCTCATCTACATGAAGAAAATAGTTAGCCACACTTTCATCATTGTACATCTTGATATTTTCATACTGAATTCTGAGGGTTTGAAGTTTTGCTTGTTTTACCTGATCATCTCCTTCATAGCTCAGAACAATCTTGTCCCATATTTCTTTTGCGGATTTATACTGCATAACCTTCACGAATTTTGATTGAGATAGACATCCTAGAAGAGTATTGACTGCCTTTGCATTTGTTTCATATTTCTTCTTCTCAGCCGGATCTGTAGGAGTTGCTGATGGAAAAGCATACCCTGTGTCTATGATATCCCAGACTTCTATACCAAGAGATTGAAGATAGGCAGTAACTCTTACCTTCCAATATACGAAGTTTGTCCCATCAAAAATCGGTGGCCTGATTGATGCTTCCCTCTCGTAGTTGCTCATGATGATAGAACTTCCTTCAAGCGATCAAGCTTCTTCAAAAGGACCTGCTCTGATTCCAATTGTTGGAAATAATACTCAGAGGGGGGGTGAATCAGTATTATCAAATTCTTTTCAATTGATTTATTCTTCAGATATTGATCATTAGTTTGTATGTCAGTACCATATAATAATGAGCAAGAACAAGAAAAATAGATAATCACACCAAAGAACACCAGATATAAGGTGGAAACCCAATGTGGGTGAAAACAACCTGCTGCAATATGTCTCTATCTTCTTTCAACTAGAAACTTCTTTTACAATGATTTTGTACTAGTGCAGTCCTTTACCAGTACGCAGGCTGCAACCTGCATAGAGCTACAACCCTCTCTCGTTTTCCAGTCTCTCCTGGAAGGGAGCTACAACCCCCTTAGCTCTTTTACTTCTTTAAGGACCATGTTTCATTAATTTTCAGACTAGATCCAAGAAGATCAAATAATCATCAAGTACATGTGAATCACCCAATCTCCTTATACAATCAACCAATGAATCACCAAACTTCTCAGAATGCTGTAAACAGAAAAGTAATACCAGAAATCTAAACCCAGAACTCTGCAGCAATAGATAAAAGGCAGTCAATAATTATATCAAAAGGGATCCGCAACTTCACCAATAGCAGCCTGCGGATATCCGCAGTTCTTCTGTGCCTTGACTGCGCAGATCTGCACCTGATCCATCTTGTGCTCTGCGTACCACCGCACTTAGCCCTTCTGCGGAACTGTGTGCCACTGCTCAGATCCGCACCTGCACTGTCTGCCTGACAGCGTGCCTCCGCATTGATCCTTCTGCTTCTCTGCGTACCCATGCACTAAACCTTCTGTCGCGCTGCGTACCTCTGCACCTGCGCCTTCTGATGCGTTGCGTACCTCCGCACTGTGCCTTCTTCTGTCCTGCGTACCTCCGCACTGTGCCTTCTTCTATCCTGTGTACCTCTGCACCTGAGCTGTGGATTGCCTGCGGACCTCCAAATAGACCCAAATTAATAGTCCACCAATGTACCACAGATTGTCAGATCCCACCGATTTGATCACGCGCCCAAGAGATCACGCCCTATCAACAAATCCGCCTTCCACATTACAGATTTCACTTTGATTTAGATCTAGCTTTTAAAATCGATTACCCAAAATTTCAGATCTTAAGATATTCAAATTTTCATAAGTGACTAGCCAAGTGATCTCCTTTCCTTTTTATAGGCAAGCCCTTATTCACACCATGGGACAAAACCATCGAAAACCAATACAAGGGATCCAAACCTGGGTTCAATACTTTAGATCCTATACCACGGACCAAAACCATAGGATCATGATCGGCGGGCTAAATACCAAGGGCCAAACATAAGAAACCCCACGTGTGCGCGCTTCTCTGCATTGGAGTGAGTGAACTGGGGTCCGCACCTTCTGAATGGAGCACCTGCGGATATGTCCGCACTTCTTGGACGGCGTACCTGCAGGTCCGCACCTTTTGAACATTGCACTTGCGAACCCATTATTTTCAATCATTTTGAGAGCCTGAACAGAGTTTTGCCACTTGAGTGGGTTGCCATCAAGTACAACACCTGTGTCATAGCGCCAAACCTGAATCATAATGCCAACAAAAAATGTGGTGCATCTAATAAGACCTGAGTGAAAATCGGGCCGGAGACGATGACAATGACACTGAAGGAGTTGAGCGACTACAAAGAAGAAGACCACCAAAAAACCCTAGACCCGCCCAGAAAAAGCTGACTCCTCATGGTGACAATAAAAAATGAGGTTATAAAAGACATGAAGAAAGAGTCGAGAAGAAAACAACCTCCCAAAACCTCACCCCCATTGGGTTGTGTTATATTTTTTGCATGATTACCCCACATGTGGGGGGATCACGGGGGGCAGTAGTCCCCCATGTACTTTGCGTCGGGCGCTGCTAGGGGGTACGCAAGGGGTGGTAGCCCCCCTGCACAGGGTCCAGGGCAGCACCCTCGTAATTTTTTTTAGACCTTGTTGGGCCTAAGAATTATCCTTAAAATTCATCCACTTTCACTCCATTCAACATTCACTTTCTCTCCATTCACACATTTTCTCACCTCTATTCCACCACCATGTCATCACATTAGCTTCACTTTCATCATTAAATGGGTTACCATTGTGTTTTCCAAAACATTATTAATTCTTAGTATTTTTAAGAGAATTTGTGGTTAAACTTTAGAAAATAATATCCATATACTTATACCTAACAATTAGAATGAGTTTGTTGACATGTGTCGATACAAAGGAAGCTTCTAGGGCACCCTTATGTGGCACTCTATGTTCAAATTTGAATTTGAGGAGATCATGGACCTCATGGATAAGATCATGGACCTCATGGAGAAGATCATGGAGGATAGGGTTATGTGTCACCATTGGTTGAGAGATATGTGGATTTGAAGAGGGAATAGTGGATCATCATTATGAGTTTGTTATCTCATCTTGTTGTATAAATAGGAGTGTTATCTCCTTCATTTGTAAACTTAATTTTTAGAATTGATAAACTTAGTCCTTCATTTGTAATTTTAGATTTTAGGATCATTGTAATGGAGATTTAGAATCTCTTGGAATGTAGAACTTGGAGCTTGTAATTGAAATTTTCAATTGATGATAAATAAAGTGGATTGGATTTTCTTCTGCATTTGACTTCTTTCTAGGTGTGCTTGTGGAGCTATGGAGGGCCCCCATTGCCTCACTTTCATACTTGTTTTGGTATAGTAAGCTTTCATTTATGTTTTTAATTTCATTAGTTTAAAGATTTTGATGCTCGAAATATAAATGAATAGTCTCTTGTAAGAGAGCTTTAACATTTCCTATAATCAATTTGAATTATGTTTAAATGCCTTCATTTCTTAGTTTATTGATTAAGATGGTTAGAAATATTAATGAATAGTCTCCTATAAGGGAGCTTCAATATTTCCTACACTTGTCATAATGTCTTTTAATTTTTAGATTTCATTTTGTTAAATGAATAAATAGGTGTTGGAGATCCCAATGAAAGATCTCCTGTAAGGGAGCTTTGGCATTTCTTCACCTAGCTTAGTTTAGTTTGTCTCTAAGTACATATATATTAGATGAGCCTCGAATTTTACTTACCCAGATTGATAGTAAATAAAACTATAATTTGCATCCGCATTTTAGACCCAACATTTTGCACCGTTTCCGTGGAGGATGATTTAGAGATAGACTTAGGAAGTCCTTTTTATTGCAATTTCTTTTTATGGACTAACTTGTGAGACCTTGTGACAGCAGGATCTTCATAAAGGTGCTCAAGTTTGAGCTTTTTGATTTTTCATACTTAGTTTGATTTTAAATTTAGTTTTTTAATCAAACCCCCCATTTCTTACTAATCCATCTATGGGTGAGAAAATTTGAAATGTTGAACAGGCACTTCTTGGAGAGAAAAAACGATATTGAAGATTGGTTTCAAAAGAACCTTGCACCAAATCCAAGAATAAAACAGGTTACTCACATCCTTGCAAATAATTAGGTAAAAATTTTAAATCTTGATGTCAGCATTTTCGAATTCTTAGTCCATAGGTGGCTTCACTGGAAGCATTCTTTTACCTAGGAAATAAAAAAAATCTTTCAAGCAAGTTAAGGTAGAATAGATTAGAAAAATAAAATGAGATCTCGCTACAGTTTTTAGTCTTGTCTGTCTTTGAAAAAAAAAAAAAACATCATCATTTCTCATGAATAAATTTACATTTCATCTAAAAAAGAAAATAAATCGAAAGCATTTTTTTTTATTTTTAAATTCGTTTATTTTCGATTTCAAAATTAAAAATTAAATCTGTAGTTTACATTAAGAAAGAGAATGGTGAATATTGGGTTAACAAGAAATGGCTATCTGAATACTCTTACATGGAACCAACCCTCCAAGATTCGAATCCCTTTTTTCTTAGCCCACTTCAATTGGAATTCTGATAAAAACGTAGACGAGAAAAGTGAAATGAATGTCCCAATTTAGTACGGTTAGATAAGAATAATTTCATTTATTTCTAGTTTGCATATGTGGTGATTATTCTCCTTTTGGATTTGTTGGTTGCATGAAGACTTGCTTCCACACTGACTATTTAACATTTCTTTATCTATTCGAGAACTCTGTAATGGAGAAAGGGTCATCCAAATACAATATAGATTTAGTTCCGATTTCCTCATCTTGATGTATGGGATTTGATCTATTTTGGTGGGATTTGACTGTTTGGCCGTGGCTTAGTTCTCGGAGAGTGTAGAGTGGCTGGGACCATTTCTTCAAACAAACCATATAGATCCATAATATTAACTCTGTTGAAAGACAATTGAGACTTATAGGAATTCGAATTCAAGATTTTCTTGCTCACATTAGTGTAAATCTCCTTAACCACAATTTGGAATGCAGATAATACATTTGTAGTATCCAAAGCCGAGGTCTCAATGAAGAACAACCCCTCTGATTCGGCAAGCTTCTTCCCATCTTCGACATAAACTTCCCTGATATGAGCTAAATCAGACTTATTCGATGAACTGAATTCCTTCCCACACAGATCACAATTTATAGAAAAATCTATGGGTTTGGAATTGAGTCATGACCTAACTGATTTAATTTTGTTACAACATTGCCAGAAGACACAACAGTTTTGACACGTCGTTTTGAAACATGTTTTGTGATCAAACCGAAACAAATCTGGAAAAACAAAGGCATAGGTTTTTTCCAAAATGGAATGGATTACATAACCCAGAAATTGTTTCCTTGGATTCCTAACGGTTTGAGAGGAAATCGTGGTTCTTCGGGACCCTTTCATTCATGCTTGAGTCAACGTTTGGTGTGAATGTGCTTGAGTAAACTGTGAAACTTTTTCCATCTAGTAAAATGTCAAACTTGAGTTGTAAAGGATTATTGGGTTCCTACACTCAGTAAGAATTTCAATATCACGTCGGATTCACCGGGAATGCTAGCGTGCAACCCAAAGATTCATTTGCATGTGAAGCCAACTTCTGCAAGTTAGAAAGAGGCAGCTTGAGAGACTAGCTTTGGAGCTTCAGAACTGGAGCAGTGTTGGATCATTTACTTGGAGAAACGTTCATGGGCAACATATTGTTTTTCACATAATAGTGGAGATGAGAGCTTCAATAGTGTATTGTTTGCACAAAATGGGCAACGTATTGTTTTGGGCAGTTTATTGTTTTGAGCAGCAATTGTTTGCACATCATGGGTAGCATATTGTTTTGGACAACATATTGATTGCATAACCTCAGATAGTTTTTTCCACTAGGCAGCATATTGTTTGCACAATATTCATTTGCATTGTTCATAACAATAATATTGTTTACAACTTTCATAACAATATGGAGCGTTCATTTATGTCTTTTAATATTATGAACAATATGGAGCGTTCATAATGTCTTTTAATCAATGAATTCAAGGACTTTTCCAAGAGAAAGGAATAGGTCCAATCAATGAATCAAGCCTTGATTTGTTCTGCTTTCGGTTGATCCATTCTTAGCAATATCATGGTTGCATGCAGATTTTGTGGCTCAATTTTAGCAATTTGGCGATTCTCAGCGATTGCATGTAGATATCGATTGCATTCCCTGACCAGCAGTCCCCAATCTCAGGAGTTGGAATGGGGAACCAGATTCAATGTCGAAAGGAAGCTGTGCAGAGAATAAAAAATGCGATGAACAATGCTAGGAGGTTGACACAGCAAAGGGGTATCTCCAGAAAGGAATGTGAGGAAAGTGATCTGCCCAGAAGACTGTTCCAGAAAATCAGCCGAGAATTAAAAACGAAAGGAAACTTGCGCGAGATGGTGGTAATTATGGAGGTAGGCTTAATCCATTCTTTTTGGGTTTTGTCGTATCATGACAGCAATGAATTCAAATATATAATATACTTAAAAAAAAAGGGGAAATGATTGTGAATTTTCTCCACGTTTGGTACAGTGAAGGAACAAAGGGAATATGTTAATTCTGTATTACTTGAATAATGGGAAAAAGAAAAACCATTTTATTTTATTTGTTTATTTTTTTGGATAAAAAATAAATTTTATTTTTAAATTTTAGTTAAAAAAAAACAATAAAATATATAAAAAATAAATAAATAAATAAATAAATAAATCATCAAAACAATTAATAAAAATAAAAATAAAAAAATCAAAACAATTAAAAACAAAACAAAACAATAATAATAAAAAAAAACAATTAAAAAAAAACACCAAAACAATAAAAACAATAATATATATAAATCAAAACAATAGCTAAGTTCGCTTTCATGCATATTTATTAAAAATAGACTGTTATCAACATCATGAATTGGACAAAAATTACGCTTTTGATTTTCCTTAAGCTGTTTCATTTTGGCATACAATTTATGCGTAAGAACTAGGAAGGGAATGACCATTTCTTCTTGAACACACTTATGTTCTTTATGCCAAGTTTTTTTAGCAGGATTTGGGAGATCAACTGATCATTAAGGAGACTAAATTGTGCCAGTGATTGGTCTTCAAAAAGACTAATTTGATGAGAAATTCCAAAGAACAAGTCCATGATCATAAACGAAATTTCTAGAAAATTACAAATTCTTGCAACTTCTTGTAATAACTTAATGGTTTGACATGTTGCATGACAGATTAGAAAATTCGAAGATCTGGGGTTTGTTCCTAAATGTCCAAGGATGGTGAAATACCTATCCACACTTGAATTCGACATCTACAGGTGGCTGGTCAACACTGGTCAAACTCAACTATTTTAGCAGAAAGTCCAGAATTAAGGAGCAGATTTTCTATTTTTGAGATTTTGCATGCCATAATTCACTTTTTCCTAGCAAGATTCATTATCCATTCCTCACAATCCACATACATTTCATTACATTTTCATCAATGTTAACCCACCAATAAAAGCAACGAAGCTCATTTACAAGCTTTTTGTTCCACTTTACATATTCATTGTCAGTTTCCTTTTTCCTAGCCTTGCAAATAAAACCTTACTTCCATACACCATTGAGTCCATAGTCGTTGAGTCTAAATATTTTTCTAAAAACACCTTGAAGCTTGCATGCCTTAAGGGCAAGCTATCATGTTGATAAACAAATGGAATACCAATGTCCCTTGTTCATTGGATCTTCTAAGTATTCGTCAACAACAAATTCATTCATACTTAGAAAGATGTGTTCGGGGCATCTTGACTCTCATCAACATCAAATATGGGAGATCTTGTGTTGACTAGTGGCATCCATCAATGGCCACCAAGTTAGCAATTTCTTGTTATGTTCAACACCAAAACATTTATTCACATGACAAGAATTGTGCCAAAGGGCGCTGAAGACTTGAAGACCAAGCATTTTGTAGGAAAGGAAGCAGATTTACTTTCATTACTTTTCAGTTTTTGATGTAAACGACTTGAGGACAAGTCAATACATAAGGCTGGGGGGGAAGTGTAAATTCTGAATTTTGTATACCTTCCAAGCCTTATACATTTCCAGCCACATTTAGCAGCAGATTCTGAACATTCAGCAGAAGATCCAACAACAGATTTAGCAGCAGATACAACAACAATAAAAGATTCACTTTTTTGACTTCATCCACCATTTTCACAACCAAGTAAAGAAGACCATGATCAGAATTTTGCAGCCACACATGCAAAACTCTCATCCATATTTGAAAGGGTAAGTTGAGGTATGATATTTTCTAACTTTTAACTATTTAATTCCTTGAAAGTTAGAATGATAATTTTTGGAAAAAACTTCCTTTCCTCATTTCATAAAATTGCCAAAACCATCAGTTTGGGGGAGGGATACATTTACATTCATACTTTGTCACATTCATATATCACATTCTAAAACCCACATACTGTCAAAATATATTCGCTATTACATGAGCATATAAATGGCTTTGTAAAAAGCACTTAAAAGATAATTGAATGCAACATAATCATGGTTGTTACACAAGAACCACCCATGATGCATTCCAACAAAATACTTTGCAATAAAAATCAAATTATCATTATGCAAAGTTCATATATTAAAATTGAATGAAACAAACAAAATATGGTTGAAACACAAGAACCAACCAAGTTGCAATTCATCAAAAACACTTTGCAAAATTTAAGTAAATAATATCATGCAAAGTTTAAGCCAAAGTTCAAGTATCAAAAGTAATATAATAGATTGCATGAGGACATGCAATACCTTCAGTTTGGGGGTATGTTGAGCCTAAGAATTATCCTTAAAATTCATCAACTTTCACTCCATTCAACATTCACTTTCTCTCCATTCACACATTTTCTCACCTCTATTCCACCACCATGTCATCGCATTAGATTCACTTTCATCATTAAATGGGTTACCATTGTGTTTTCCAAAACATTATTAATTCTTAGTATTTTCAAGAGAATTTGTGGTTAAACTTTAGGAAATAATATCCATATACTTATACCTAACCATTAGGATGAGTTTGTTGACATGTGTAGGTACAAAGGAAGCTTCTCAGGCACCCTTATGTGGCACTCTATGTTCAAATTCGAATTTGAGGAGATCATGGACCTCATGGAGAAGATCATGGAGGATAGGGTTATGTGTCACCATTGGTTGAGAGATATATGGATTTGAAGAGGGAATAGTGGATCATCATTATGAGTTTGTTATCTCATCTTGTTGTATAAATATGTGTGTTATCTCCTTCATTTGTAATCTTAATTTTTAGAATTGATAAACTTAGTCCTTCATTTATAATTTTAGATTTTAGGATCATTGTAATAGAGATTTAGAATCTCTTGGAATGTAGAACTTGGAGCTTGTATTGCAATTTGCAATTGATGATAAATAAATTGGATTGGATTTTCTTCTGCATTTGACTTCTTTCTAGGTGTGCTTGTGAAGCTATGGAGGGCCCCCATTGCCTCACTTGCATACTTGTTTTGGTATAGTAAGCTTTCATTTATGTTTTTAATTTCATTAGTTTAAAGATCTTGATGCTGGAAATATAAATGAATAATCTCTTGTAAGAGAGCTTTAATATTTCCTATAATCAATTTGAATTATGTTTAAATGCCTTCATTTCTTAGTTTATTGATTAAGATGGTTAGAAATATTAATGAATAGTCTCCTATAAGGGAGCTTCAATATTTCTTACTCTTGTCATAATGTATTTTAATTTTTATATTTCATTTTGTTAAATGACTAAATAGGTGTTGGAGATCCCAATGAAAAACCTCCTGTAAGGGAGCTTTGGAATTTCTTCACCTAGCTTAGTTTAGTTTGTCTCTAAGTCCATATATATTGGATGATCCTCGAAGTTTACTTACTCGGATTGATAGTAAATGAAACTCTAATTTGCATTTGCATTTTAGACCCAACTTTTTGGTGCTGTTGTTGGGGAGGATGATTTAGAGATAGAATTAGGAAGTCATTTTTATTGCAATTTCTTTTTATGGACTAACTTGTGAAACCTGGTGACAACAGGATCTTCATAAAGGTGTTCAAGTTCGAGCTTTTTGATTTTTCATACTTAGTTTGATTTTAAATTCAATTTTTTTTATCAAACCCCCCATTTCTTACTAATCCATCTATGGGTGAGAAAATTGGAAATGTTGAATAGGTACTTCTTAGAGAGCAAAAACAATATTGAAGATTGGTTTCAAAAGAACCTTGCACCAAATCCAAGAATAAAACAGGTTACTCACATCCTTGCAAATAATCAGGTAAAAATTTTAAATCTTGATGTCAGCATTTTCAAATTCTTAGTCTGTAGGTGGCTTCACTGGAAGCATGCTTTTACCTAGGAAATAAAAAAATCTTTCAAGCAAGTTAAGGTAGAATAGATTAGAAAAATAAAACGAGATCTCACTAGAGCTTTTAGTCTTGTCTTTCTTTGAAAAAAAAAACATCATCATTTCTCATGAATAAATTTACATTTCATCTTAAAAAAAAGAAATCCAAATCAATTTTTTTTTTTTTTTTTTAAATTTCATTTATTTTCGATTTCAAAACTAAAAATTAAATTTGTAGTTTACATTAAGAAAGGAAATGGTGAATATTGGGTTAACAAGAAATGGCTATCTGAATACTCTTACATGGAACCAACCCTCCAAGATTCGAATCCTTTTTTTCTTAGCCCACTGCAATTGGAATTCTGATAAAAACGTAGATGAGCAAAGTGAAACAAATGTCCCAATTTAGTACGGTTAGAAAAGAATAATTTTGCTTATTTCCAGTGTGCGTATGTGGTGATTATTCTCCTTTTGGATTTGCTGGTTGCATGAAAACTTGTTTCCACACAGACTATTTAACATTTATTTATCTATTCGAGAATTCTGCAATGGAGAAAGGGTCATCCAAATACAATAGAGATTTAGTTCTGATTTCCTCATCTGGATGCATGGGATTTGATCTATTTTGGTGAGATTTGATTGTTTGGCTGTGGCTTAGTTCTCGGAGAGTGTAGAGTGGCTGGGAACATTTTTTCAAACAAGCCATATAGATTCATAATATTAATTCCGTTGAGAGACAATTGAGACTTATAGGAATCCGAATTCAAGATTTTCTTGCTCACATTAGTGTAAATCTCCTTGACCACAATTTGGAATGCATGCAATACATTTGTAGTATCCAGAGCCGAGGTCTCAATGAAGAACAATCCCTATGATTCGGCAAGCTTCTCCTCATCTTCCACAGAAACTTCCCTGATATGAGCTAAATCAAACTTACTCCCCAGACTTATTTGATGAACTGAATTCCTTCCCATGCAGATCATAATTGATAGAAAAATTGATGGGTTTGGAATCGAGTCATGACCGAATTGATTTAATTTTGTTACAGTATTGCCAGTAGACGTAGCAGTTTTGACATGTCATTTTGAAACATGTTTTGTGATGAAACCAAAACAAATTTGGAAAAACGAAGACATGGGTTTTTTCCAGAACAGAATGAGTTACATAACCTAGAAGTCTTTTTCTTGGATTCCTAATGGTTTGAGAGGAAATCACGGTTATTAGGGACCCTTTCATTCATGCTTGAGTCAACGTTTGGTGTTAATGTGCTTGAGTAAACTGTGAAACTTGTTCCAGCTAGTAAACTATGAAACTTGAGTTGTAAAGGATTATTGGGTTCCTACGCTTAGTAAGAATTCCAATATCACAACGGATTCACCAGGAACGCTAGCATGCAACCCAGAGATTCATCTGTGTGTGAAGCCAAAAAGACATAACAATAGGAACAACAGGAACATGATGAAGGAGTTCACCCTTCCTGGGCTACGTCTTCTTGGTTGAGCTTCCAATGGCTCGGGCCTCTCTATTAAGCTAAAATGCATAAAAATATGTGTTTACAATGCTCAAATGCTTCTGAAACATGCTCCAATGAGTCCAGAATGTCCAAAAATGGTTACCTAGCCTCTTTCTGCACCCAATTTGGTTGAAAATTGGAGAAGTTATGACCTCTCATAGTTTTCCCACTATTCGCTCTACATTTTGCCCAAAATTCAGCACCGACCCTCATTTTCACCCCATTTTCCGCTAATGGGCCACCAAATCCACCAAAATCTAGGTGATTTTTCGGATGGTTAATTTAGCCATCGAGGACTAAAAACCAAGAGAATGGTCATATGGGGGCTATGCGCCCAAGGGCTAGCCCCCGGCGCTGACCCCTTTTCCTCCAGCGGTCACGTGTAACTGTTAGTGGTTAGGGTGGCGATGTCACATGGCAGAGATCACCAACGGTTTCCCTGAAGGTTAAACGTATAAATGTTGGCGGTTAATCATTATGAATGTTCACATGGGAGGCTAGCTCATGGGCTGGCCCCATGCGGATAGCCTATTCTCTGAACTCCACGCCCCCCATGTTTAAATACACCTCGAAAACTATAGTGGTAAGAAATACTTGTGTGGTGCAATGGTAACAAACTTCGGGTTTGTTTTGGGAGGTCGCGGGTTTGACCCTCGCTGCCTCCGCCTGGTATATGCAACATTTTGGTGGTAACGTGGAGGCCTCTGGCTGGGCCATGTGTCAGCCCGTGGTTGGCCACCATAAAAACACGTGGACATCACAATAACTTGCCACTTGGCACCACCCAATTTTCCATAGATGTACAGTCAGTTTTCCAACTCAGCCTAGTCACCTACATAGTTAGCAACCCAGTCAGCACACTGCAATTTTTTTCGACTATTTGAGAAAATAGACAAAACACATTTCTGGGAGCATATGGTTTTTGTTTCACATGAAACAATTTGCAGTGAATTCAGGATGAAGATAACTAAGAGGTCATTTAGGTTCTACACCATTCTGGTGACTTTTATTTTTGAGCATAATTCTGAGCACCTGATCATTCCTCCCCACTGGAAGCCTTTTGGACCCCAAAAGATCACTTTCAGTTGTCCAACAGGTGAGGGTATAGTTCCCTCACCTTTCCAATCTCTATCCATTTGTCCTTTAAAGGATTTTTTCCCTTGAGCTCCACTCGAAGATAGTCGACACTTCCTCTTTTTGATGTCCTTGTTCTTATGTCAAGCATAGTGTCTTTTCGAAGCTCATCAAAGAATTTTGGAGAAAAGTCTTCAATAGATGGAATTTGAACATTCTCTCCTTGATATTCAATCTAAGGAGGCTCATACAACCTTAAGTTCTCAACATTAACAACAACATAAATTTTCAAATATGAAGCCAAATCCAACCTGAAGGCATTGTTACCAATCTTTTCCAAAATTCTGAATGGACCATATCTAATTGGTTTTAGCTTTTTACCTTTTCCTTGGAGCCTCTCTTTGCTAATGTGAACCCAAACTTCATCACCGACCTAGAACTTGTGATCTACACGATTCTTGTCTTGCCTTGCTTTGTACTTTCCTTGGCTCTTTTCGAGCTGTTCTTGAACTCTTTGGTGTACCAATTGGATTTGTTCAATGAACCTTCTTGCTTTCTCTATGTCACTATGACCATCAATAGAAACATCTTTGCCAAAAATGAAATCCAAAGGAGATTTACGCAAGTATCCCAAATGTTCTTCAAATGGTGATGTTTGAGTTGAAGAGTGCTTGGCTTGGTTGTAAGCATGTTGAATATAGTGCAAATGTTCATCCCACAACTTAGGATGCTTGCTGCAATACCCACAAAGAATATGTATTACTTTCCTGTTCACCACCTCTGTTTGACCATCTGGTTGTGGATGAAAAGTTGTACTCTTTTTCAATTTGGTGTCCATGAATCCCCACAAGATTGAACAAAAATTCCCAACAAAGAGAGAATCTCAATCACTAACAATGGATGCGGGAAATCCAAAATGCACCCATACATTCTGAAAGAATAACTGAGCAGTCTATTCATCTGTAACTTGATTTTTACATGGCATCAAAATACACATTTTACTGAACCTATCCACAACTACATACAAATAATCATGACATCTTTTTGACAATGGAAGACCTCCTACAAAATCCATAGAAACACTCTCCCACGGTCGTGAAGGAACCATAACTGGTGTGTACAATCCTAACTTCCTATTGTTAGGCTTACTAACTGCACATAATGAACATCCTTTAATAAAACGTGACACGCTTTCAAGCATACGAGGCCAATAACAATACCTCCGTAGATGTGCCACCATCTTACTTACACCGAAATGACCAGCAATAAGAGAAGTATGTGCCTCTCTTATGATGTTGACTATTTCTCCCTGTGGAATACAAAGCTTGCCAATATGGTACAACAAGTTATCATGCAAATGATAATCCAATTTATCTACTTGGTTACCTTGACTCAAGCTTGCATAAACAACTTGAAAGTCATTTTCTAATGCATATTGCTCAATATGCCTTTCATGCAAAAAAAAAATTATGCTTGAGTAAAGTATCTGCACTAACAATAGGCCTAGAAAGCATATCAACAACTTTATTGTAGATACCTTTCTTATACCTGATTACCAAGTGGAATTGTTGAAGAAAACCCATCCATCGGAAGTGCCTTGATTGCTGCAACTTTGATTGAGATTGCAAGTATTACAATGGTTGATGATCAATATGAATACTTGTTTCCTTACCCATCGAGTAGTGTTTCCACTTTTTCACACTTTGCACCAATGCATACTTCCTTGTCATATGTAGTATAGTTAATCATTGCACCATTAAAACTTTCCGAATGAAAATATATAGGCTTACCATGTTGCATGCACCCATGGCATAGTCACTAACATCAGTCTGAATCTCAAATGACTGTCTCAAGTCTGGAAGTGCAAGTACTGGAGCTGAATTGATCATTTCCTTCAATGCATCAAAGGCCTTTTTCAGTTTTCCTCCCCACTAAAAAAACTTTTTCACACTTGTCAATGCATGAAAAGGAGTTGCTATAGAAGAAAATTTAGAAATGTATTTCCTCCAATATGGGGCTTCTCCCAAAAAACTTCTTACCTCAGTAACTGTCTTGGGCCTTGGCCAATTCAAAATGACATCAACCTTGGAGGGATCTATTTTCAACTCACCTCCTCCAACAATATGACCCAAGTAAACTAAAGAATTTTTTCCAAAATCACACTTTGACATCTTAAGATACAACTGCTCTTTCTTTAAGACATCAAGTACTTTTCTCACATGCATGACATGTTCATCACGAGATTTACTGAAAATTAAGATGTCATATAAGTATAATATAAAAAACTCATCAAGAAATGGCCTCAACACAACATTCATCACACGCATGAATGTAGTAGGAGAATTACATAAACCAAAAGGCATAACTAGCCATTCAAAAAACCTTGTTTTGTTTTGAATGTTGTCTTCCAAATGTTTCCTTCAGCTATTCTAATTTGATGGCAGCCTTTCCTTAATTCCAACTTAGTAAAACACTTTGCATCTTTCAATTGATAAAGTAAATCATCTATTCTAGGCAGTGGGTAACGGTTCTTTACTGAAATTTTGTTCAATGCATGGAAGTCCACACACATGTGCCATTTTCCATGCTTCTTTGGCACCAAGACAATAGGTGAACCACATGGCAAGGAAGATGGCCCGATGATCCCTTTATCCAAAAACTCTTGAATTTTGTTTTTAATTTTTGCACTTTCCATCACTAACATCCTGTACATGCCAATGTTAGGAAGAGGACAATCCTACTGCAACTGTATCTCATTTTGGATTCCTCTCTTGGGAGGTAATCCTTTTGGTTCCTAAAACATCTCATCATATTGGTTAACTACATCAAGAAATTCATATTTCAATTTTGAATCACAACCTTTAAAAGCTTCATTATCAACATCATTCTTGGGTTTGATCATTAGAAGCACACAATTCTTGCTTGAATTTTGGTTCTTGAAACAACTCATCATATTGGTTAACTACATCAAGCAATTCAGATTTCAGTTTTAAATCAAAACCTTTAAAAGCTTCATTATCAACAACATTCTTGGGTTTGAACATTAGAATCACACAATTCTTGCTTGAATTCACTAGTCTTTTTATTTGCCCCACATTAACAAGTGAAATATTTAGTTTCTTGCTATGAGCTCTCACAATATATTCTACTTCATCTTTGAACAAATGGTATTTATTTTCATGTCTATGGAAGATAAATTTTCTGTCATAGAGGTATGATCTGCCCAAAACGATGCCACATATATCTAATGGCACAACATCAAGCTCCACTTCATCTATGAAATTTACAGTAATGGAAAATTTCAGCTTACACTTTCTAGTAACCTGTAATTGTGCATTGTCACACATCCATCCAAGTGGATATGGTTTATGATGTGGAATGGTTTCCAAGTTTAAACTTTTGACAATGTATTTAGAGAAAAGATTGGCTTGAGAGCCACTATCAAAAAGTGTATCAATTTTTCTATGTTTTGAGATCACCTTTATGTGAAAAAGTTCTATCCTCTTCTTTTCATTTGGAGTTTCATTATGTGGATTTGAAGTACTAGTGCTAGCAATGGATTCTTTTTCTTTTATACCCATGGCTATAGTTTTAGTTTCATCACCCAAATCAAATCCCAAATCTTGTTGAGTGGTTGCAGTTGTCTTTTGTTTTACGTTATTGTTGAATTTTTTTGGTTTCATTTCAGGATGAAGCTTCCAACAATGAGCTTCATCATGACCCTCTTTGGAACAATGTTTGCATGTTAGCATTTTTCTTTCCCTTGCCTTTGAAACCCTTTTCTTTTCCTTTACTCTTAAATGGCCTTTTACTACCTTCTTCGGGATTGTTTTTCCCTCTTGCCTCAAGATGAGTAGCTTGCACACACACATCATCTAGATTATTGGGATTAAACATTAAGATAATATGCCTAAGGTAACTATGTAAACCCCCTATGTACTTCAACAACGTGTCTTGTGATTGCAAATATACACCTAACATTAGAGACCCTTTTTTATGAATTCTTGGGTGTAATCTTGCACATTTTGACCTTTAAGTTGTCTAAAGTTCTACCAAGTCATGATGGATTTCTGCATATAAGCCAGAGGGTAGAAGTGTGTTTTAATTGTAGCAATGAAATTAGACCATGAAATTGATATCTTACTGTGTTTTCTTATCTCCTCTTGTGTATTTGATTCCCACCATACTAGTGTCGCACCCTCCATTCTCAAGGAAGCTAACTGAATCTTTATGTCATCCTCTTGAAGGTTTTGAATTCTACAATAGATCTCCAACTAATGAATCCAATTATCAAGCTTCTCTACAGTCACTTCACCATTATACATGGGCAACTCAAATTTAACATCAAGTTTTAGTAAGGGTGATTTAACAGTGTCTTTTGAGGTATGTTGATGAGTATGAGTAAGGGTTGTGTTAGTGGAAGAGGGTGAAGATGCCTGTGAAGAAGAAGATGAAGAAGAGGGTGGAGGTTTACCTCCATTTCCATTAACTACATTTCAATTTCCTCTTCCTAAAGAACCTTCTCCTTTGTGAGGTTTGGAGCTTTCAGCCTGCAGCATGGTATTCCTCTCTTCATAGAGGACCTTCACCATCTTTGTCATTTCAAGGAAAGCCTTCGTGAATACCTTCTCATCTTCTGTCATGTTTGTAGGTTCTCCTTCATGAGACATACTCAATGGAATCTAAAATGCAACTTGAGGATGAACTGGTGTTAGAGATTGTGGTAACCTTTCCTTCCTTCCCCTTGACCCAACTTCAGGGCTTCCAATTAGCTTCCCTTCTCCTCTTTTGAGTTTTAACCTAGTAAGCATGACATAAACTTGCAAACAGTTAAATCCTTCTTGCACAAAGAAAACCTAGTGCTCTGATACCAAAATGATCTGATTAATAATATTAGTTTGTTGTGCTAAAATCCTTTTCAGATTAGAAACAAAATGTTATTCCAGCTTCCAAAGGCTTGGGCCTCTCTATTATGCTCAAATGTGTAAAAATATGTGTTTACAATACTCAAATGGTTTTGAAACCTACTCCAATGAGTCCAGAATGTCTAAAAATGGCTACCTAGCCTCTTTCTTCACCCATTTTGGTCGAAAACTGGAGAAGTTATGACCTATCCTAGTTTTTCCACTATTAGCTCTACATTCTACCCAAAATTTGACACCAACCCTCATTTTCACCCCATTTTCTGCTAACGAGCTACCAAATCCATCGAAATCTAGGTGGTTTTGTCAGACGATTAATTTAGCAGTTGAGGTCTAAAAACCAAGAGAATGGTCATATGGAGGCCATGCGCCCAGGGGCTAGCCACTGATGCTAGCCCCTTTTCCTTCGATGATCACGTGTAACCGCTAGTGGTTAAGCAATAGTGTCACATGGCGGAGACCACCGACGGTTTTTCCCGGCGATTAAAGGTATAAATGCTTGCGGTTAATCATTATGAGTGTTCACATGGGTGGCTAGCCCATTCTCCAAAATCCACGCCCCCCATGTTTAAATACATCGCACAAACTATAATGGTAAGAAATACTTGTGTGGTGCAATGGTAACGACCTTTGGATTTGGGTTGGGAGGTTGAAGATTCGACCCCGTTGCCTTCGCCTGGTCTATGCAACATTTTGGTGGCCTCCTGGGTTGCCACGTGGTAGCCTCTAGCTAGGCCACGTGTTAGCCTGTGGTTGGGGACCACAAAAATACATGGACCACACATTAACTTGCCACTTGGACCACTGACAAGGTGCCACTTAGCAACACCCAATTCACCAAAGTTGTACAATCAGTTTTCCAACTTAGCCTAGTCACCTGCACAGTTAGTTGTACAGATGCACAGTGAGCACTCTGCAAATTGTTTTGCCTGTTTGAGAAAACATACAAAACACATTTCTGGGAGCATACAGTGTCCGTTGCGCATGAAACAAGATGCACTAGATTCAGGACGATGAACACTACATGGTCATTCAGGTTCCACACCATTCTGATGACTTTGATTTTTGAACATAATTCTAAGAACCTAATCAGGGGATGTGTACTTGGCTTCTTCATCAAGTACACATGTAGATCATGAGGCATGGTTGATTGAATTAGGTGCATCCTTTCACTTCACTGTCCATAGAGAGTGGTTTTGCGAGTATGAGAAATATGATGGTGGTGATGTCTTATTAGGGGATGACAGGAAGGCTAGAATCATTGGTCGTGGAAAAATCAAGTTGAAGTTGCAAGGTGGAAGGATTAGAACACTTCTGGGTGTTCTGCATATTCCTGCATTGGCCATAAATTTGATTTCTGTAAGAAAGCTGGATGATACACGTTTAAAAATAGTGTTCGAGAATGATACCTGCAAGATGGTTTGGGGATCACTGGTATTGATGCGGGGAGTTCGAATTGGAACTCTGTACAAGATTCAAGGTAGCACTATTATTGATGGGTGCAATAGTTATGTGGTTCTTGAAAGTGGAGCAGAAAATCTAGTGGTCTCTGGAGAAAAGACCATGCTATGGCATCAAAGGCTTGGACATATTGGAGAGAAGGGCCTTTGAATATTTCATGGTAATGGTATGGTAGAAGGTATGTCTAATAGATCTCTGGATTCTGATTTCTATGAAAATTGTGTATATGGGAAGTAGAATTGGTTGAGTTTTCCCTCTGGTGGTAAGAGGGCAAAAAATATATTAGAGCTTGTGCACAATGATGTGTTTGGGCCTGTGTCGGTTCCGTCAATGGGGAACTTAGTGTACTATGTATCATTTATAGACGACTTCTAAAGGAATACAAAGATATATTTCCTCAGGAAGAAATCTGAAGTCTTTGACAAGTTTAAAGAATTTAAGGCTCTGGTGGAAAACCAGACAAAGAAGAAGATAAATTTGTTGAGGATAGATAAAGGTGAAGATTTTTGCAAGAAGGAATTTGAAGATTTCTATAAGAAGTGTGGTATCGCACGAAAGAAGACTACTCCATACACACCTAAGAAAAACGGAGTTGCAGAAAGAATGAACAAGACATTGATGGAAAGGGCAAGAAGCATGCTCAGTGGTACCGGATTAGGATAGGAATTCTGGGCAGAGGCGGTGGAGACTGCATGTTATCTGGTCAACAGATCACATTCATTAGCATTGGAGGTTAAGAGTCCACAAGAGGTATGGACTAGTAAGAAACATTATCTTTCACATCTGAGGGTATTTGGATGTGATGCATATGTACATGTTCCAAAGGAGAAAAAAAAAAGTTGGATAGTAAATCTGAAAAGTGCATCTTATTTGGGTATAAGGATGGTTTAAAATGTTATAATCTTTGGAACCTAGAAACAAGGAAGGTTGTGTACAAATGATGTTTAGAGAGGTGAAAGATGTTATTAAACATGAAGTCCTACCAAAGGAACCTGAGAAGATTGAGTTTGAGATAAAGGAGGAAGAATTAGACTCTACAACAGAAGAGGAATCAGAAGATGAAAAGCCAAAAACTCTGGTTGTGAGAAGATTAGTTTGAGAACGAAGGCACCCAGAAAGGTATATTCCATCTGCTTTCTGTTCAAATTTTTCTTTATCTATTACTGATGATGATCCCATAAATATGAGGGAACCAGTAGATTCAGAGGATGGAAAACTCTTGAAAGAGGTCATGGTTGATGAAATGACATCTTTGCACAAAAACGAGGTTGGGGATTTAGTGGAGTTGCCGACTAGAAGGAAACCCATTGGTAGCAAATGGGTGTTTAAGAAGAAGATGAATATAGAAGGAAAGGTGGAGAAATACAAAGCTCGGTTGGTAGCAAAATGTTATTCCGAGGTGTCGGGAATTGATTTTGGTGATATTTTTTCTCCTTTTTCCAAGGTAGCTTCTATTAGATTAATTTTATCTATTGCTGCTACTTTTGATTTTGAGGTAGAACAAATGGATGTGAAGACAAAATTTCTTCACAAGGATCTGGAAGAAGAGATCTACATGAAGCATCCTGAAGGGTTTGCGGTGAAGGGTAAGAAAGAACTAGTATGCAAGTTAAAAAAGTATCTATATGGGTTAAAACAATCACCAAGGATGTGGTATCAGAAATTTGATACATTTATATGGGGACTTGGCTTCACCAGAAGCAAAGCATATCACTGTGTGTATCTTAAATTAATTGGTGACCGTATTATTTATCTGGTCTTGGATATGTTGCTAGTTGGAAATGACAAAGAAATAATCCAGGATTTGAAGACCCAATTGTCCTCCAAATTCGACATGAAATATCTTGGTGCTGCAGACTATATTTTGGGCATGGAAATTAAACAAGATTGGGTAAAGAGGAAGCTCTGGTTAAACCAGAGGAAGTATGTTGAGACAATACTGCAGAGGTTTAATATGAAGGATAGTAAACTGGTGAAGGTCCCTATTCCTGTAGGTGTAAAGTTATCTGCTGAACAGTGTCCCAAGAAACAAGAAGAGGAAGAGGACATGTCCTGTGTTCCATATGTAAGTAAAGTCAGTAGCCTGATGTATGCGATGGTCTGTACTAAACCAAACATTGTATATGTAGTGGGAGTATTGAGCAGGTTTATGTCAAAACCAGGGAAGGAACATTGGACAACAGTGAAGCGGGTTTTTAGGTATTTGCGTGACACCAGTGATTATGGTTTTTGCTACCAAGGAAGACTAGGATTAGACAAAGTTTTGAACATCCATGGCTTTGTTGATGCAAACTGGGCTGGAGATCTGGATTAGTGAATATCTACAAGTGGGTATGTGTTTAACCTATTTGGAGGTGCAGTCAGTTGGATGAGTAAGAGACAGTCTATACTGGCACTTTAACTATAAAGGTAGAATACTTTTAACTATAAGATATACTGTGACAATCAAAGTGCATTTTTCTTGGCAAAGAACCTTGCTTATCATTCAAAGACAAAGCATATTGATGTTCAATATCACTTTGTGAGTGATATGGTTGAGGACAAAAATGTGTTGTCGGTAAAGGTAGACACTTTGAAGAATACTGTAGATGCATTGAAAAATTCTGTGAGCACTGAGAAGTTCTCTTGGTGTAGAGAAACAATGGGTGTTGGATCAATGACTAAGCCCTCTTGTGGAAAGAAAACAACAAGGGGGAGAATGTTGGGTTGTTGTATATTCTTTCCACGACTACCCCACCTTGGGGGGTGGGGGGAGGAGGGGGTTGGTAGAATCCCTTGTACATTGTGTCAGGGGGTCACAGGGGGTTGGTAGCCCCCTTGCAGGGGTCCAGGGCAGCGCCCCGAGAATTTTTTTTGGACACTATATTAGGTGGGCGGACCTTCCTATGGTTTTGTGCATGGATTTCACACATGGTTTTGGGCATGACAGTTTTCTGTCCATGGTATTTTGTAGATCCGGCTAAAGGAACTGCAATCATGTTCTAATCCAGGGTTAGTTGATGGGACCAGCCCTTGAATCTGCGGGTTAACAAAACTAAAGTGATGATTAACAATCACTAAAACTTGGATTATCAATAAACAAATGGTTAACATAGATATTTGTATTGGCTTGATGGTGCGTTTGATTTTTTCTGTACGATGGTACGTGAGAGGGGACACTTGTCCTTGCTCTCGGTATTCACACTCCCGCACTTCGACTATACTCCTCTACCCCGCGTTCATTCACCACTTTGGCACTTGGCCTTGCTCTGCTCATGGCGAGGGTTTACTGTTAGTTTTTCTGCGACTGTGCTGAGGGTTATCGATGGTATTCAGTCCGCAACTGGGTTCTTCTGTTGGTGACTTGGCAGCTCCACTTGCCCTTCTTGCTATGTTGTTCGGTTGGTTTCACCTGGGCTCAGTGTGGATGGCTCTGTCGGTTTCCTTAGAGGGTTTCCTCTATCTTGAAACTATTTGGTTCTCTGTATGCTTTCATTGTATATTTATTTGTCTACTTGTTGACATTCGTGCTTCTGGTTAACTGAGCCTTTCTCTACGTTGTCTTCTTTCAGGTTGTGGTCACAAGGGACCGGTTCCTCAACTTTTCTTAGAAAGGTAAGCCCTCTGTCCCTGATACATTTTTTTCCTCACTTTTTCATTTTTATTGAGGGTGGCCGCTCCTTGTGAGCAAGGGTTTCCTTCTGTGGCTATGACCTAGTTGTGGTTTCTTCGGGCCGATGCTGACCACTCTTTCGATAAGTTTACAAACCCTCTCTCCTACTGTTATTTGCTTTTCTTCCTTTAGTTCTTTGAGCTCAATTTATATCACACTTGGTTGGCTGTGACTACAGGTGGGTGGTGCCTTGGGATGGCCGCTTCCATGACTGTCGCTTTTTGGTGAACCCGATAGGGTCGCTCCTCGTCACTGTTATAAGTCTCGGTTTATTTTGTTTGATTTTGGTTCCAACACTTTGGTTTCTGGTAGTTGTTGGGCTCTGAGAGTCTCGCTCTCTGGTTGCTGTTGGCCGCCTCTAGCTATGCCCCTTGTATGTTATTTATGTTGTTCTCGGTGGTCCTGTATATTTTAAGGGCTTCAAACCCTGGAACTGTAGTGGATGGTCTTTGACGAGACTCGTCCCACCTTGGCAATGACTTATTATGATATCTTTTTCTAACTTAAATGTCTACTCGTCTATTATTTAAAAGAGAAAAAAACTTTTGTTGGTATGGCTATGGTTTCCTTGAGTATACATTGCAGTCGTATTTAAGCTGAGACTATCGATTCTGTAGAGGTTTTTGCATGTTGTTTGTCCGTCCTTCATAGGCTTGGAATTTGATTGCTGTCTGGAACTTTATTTTCTCTCCTTGCTTGTAGAACTCCTTGTTTTGGAAAAGGAAAAGAAAAATACTCCACTTTATTTTCTGTCAATGCACATAGTAGTTATATGGAAGGGTCTAACAATTGCTATCAATGAATTTGTAGCTCTGTCCTGGTCGATATACATAGTAATGTCATAAAAAGGATTAATGGTTAGCTGTAAATGAAATTCATCTCTTTGTTTTGTTAAATGCACAGTAGTTAAATGGAAAGAGAATAATAGAGGTTGTAAGTGGATACAGATGGTTTGCACAGAAAATGAAATTCTTATTTACTTTCTTTTGTTTTTTGTCTCTTGCATTCCAACCCTTACAAAATATGATTTGTCTTCTTTTGTAATTTTTTGAGACAGTTTCTCACAACTGCTCGCAGTTACATTTGCAGTTACATAGTTGTGAAAACTATTTTTGTGTTTTATTGCTCTGTTGAAAGAAATATATGGTTTTTTTTTTCTTTTTAACGAAGACACTATTAATTTCGAAAAAGAAAAATAAATAAAAAAAGTGGTTGTAACAGCCTTCCCCTAACCATGATGTTCCTAATTACCATTCAACTAAATAATTAAAAATGCAAGTTCTTAAATGCTGTTTTAACCAACTACTAAAAATGAAACTAAACAATAAGTGTAAACCTGTTCGTCCTAGCTAAGACCAAACACCCCAACCATGATACTCTTAGCTGGATGCTCCTACATCAAGCTCCCAGGGTAAGAAAAATTCATGGCTCTGGTCCATGAGCTTCTCGACTGAATAACCTGCCTGTTGTATTTGTCCGACGTCAAGCCAGGAACTATCCTCAATGGGACGGTTCTTCCACTTGACAAGATACTGTAGGTACTCCTTCCGCCGAGTTCACCTGGCCACCTGAGTGTTGAGGATCCTCTCGATCTCAAGGGGCTGAGCTGAAGGCATTTGCCTCATCCAAGTGTCTCTTCCTTCCTGTGTGTCCCGTGTAGGCCATGCTGAACTGTCGTCTTCAGGACTGGCAGTATATGGAAACAAGTCTGCCACGTTGAAGATGGGCAATATGCCTATCCCTGGAGGCAACTGTAATTCATAAGCATTGGCTGAAAATTTACACAGAATTTTACAAGGGCCAATTTTCTTATATTTCAGTTTGTTGTATTCACCCCTAGGAAACCGTTCTCTGCGTAAGTGTGCGAGGACTTCATCCCCCACATTAAACTGTACCTCTCGCCATTTCAGATCTACCCGCTGCTTATACTTTTGACTGTTGTCCTGCAACTTCATCTTTACCTGCTCGTGTAGGTCACTCATTGCTTTGGTGAATTCTTCCCCTTCTGCACTCTGTCTTTCCTGCTATCCTAGATCTCGTAATTCATGCACTCCGTGAGGATGCATGTCATATAAGATCTGAAAAGGACTGTAACCCATGCTACGATTTAGTGAGTTGTTGTAAGCGAACTCTACTTGGGAAAGTACACGATCCCACATCTGTGAATTTTCCCAGATCAAGCTCTGTAGCAGGTTTCCCAACCTCCTGTTTACCACCTTTGTTTGCCTGTCGGTTTGTGGGTGATAAGCAGAGCTAAAACTTAACTGTGTGTCCATCTTTTTCCACAAGGTGCACCAAAAGTGTCCTGTAAATTTCACATCCCTGTTGGAAACAATGGACTTAGGCAGGCCGTGTAGCCTGACTATCTCCGTGAAAAACAAGTGGGCCACATGAGTGGCATTGCTGGTTTTTACACAAGGGATGAAATGTGCCATTTTTGAGAACCGATCTACTACCACCATCACAGAATCGTAACCCCATTGCGTTCTTGGTAGATCCAAGACAAAGTCCAAACTGATTGAGTCCCATGGTCTACTCGGAATAGGTAATGGTGTGCAGAGTCCCGTATTCTGACTATGTCCTTTCACCAACTGACACACTTTACATCTGGTTACAAATCTCTGTACATCCCTTTGCATCCTTGGCCAGTAATAAAAATGGTTGAACTGATCTAAGGTCTTCTCAATGCCAAAATGTCCGGCTACACCTCCGCTATGCTTCTCCCTGATGATGTTCTCCCTCATTGAACAGTCGGGAATGCATAGCTGTCCCCCTTTAAATAGTAGCTTCTCCTGTAAGTTATAGTCCAGCCACAGACTATTATTCCTCAACAAAGGATGTTGGCAGGCTTCATAAGCCTCCTTGAAATCCGCATTTGTCTGATACAAGTCTGTCAAGTGTTCGAATCCCAACACTTGTACTGTGCTCTCCTGTAGGAGAAGAGCTCTTATGCTCAATGCATCTGCTACCTTGTTAGCCTGTCTACTAATATGCTTGAAGACAAACGTGAATCTTTGCAAGTACTCAACCCACTTTGCATGTTTGTGGTTCAGCTTATGCTACTGCATAACGTACTGTAATGCATAATTATCAGGAAACAAAACAAACTCATTCCCTAGCAAATAGTGTCTCCAATGCTTTAATGTTTGGATAACAACATAGAACTCCCTGTCATAAGATGAGTACTTCTTCCTGATTTCGTTCATTTTTTCGCTGAAATAAGCAACAGGTCTGTCTTCTTGGCTGAGTACGGCCCCAATGGCTGTACCATTGGCATCACAGCAAACCTAGAAAAGCTTGTTAAAATTTGGAAATCTCAGGATTGGTCTTTCTGTAATCTTCTTCTTCAGCATCTGAAAGCTTTTCTCTGCTGCCTCGGTCCAACGGAAAGGCTGACTTTCCTTTTTTATAGTATCCAACATAGGTGCGCGATCTCACTAAAATTCCTTATAAATTTACGATAAAAACTTGCCAACCCATGGAAACTACGTACCTCAAACAAACTTTTTGGGGATGGCTAGCTAATGATAGCTGCAATTTTCTTTGGGTCCATCTTCAGCTCATTTTCTGCAATAAAAAAACCCAAATAAACTAATTCTTTCTGAAGAAAAGAACATTTTTTCAGATTTATCAACAACTTATTTTGTTGTAACTTCTCCAGCACACTTCGAACGTGTCGAAAATGTTCTCCTCTAGTCTTACTAAAAATCAATATATCATCAAGATATACAATCACGAACTTTCTAATGAATTCTTTTAACATCTCATTCATTAAGCGCATAAAGGTACTAGGGGCATTTCTTAACCTGAATGGCATCACCAGCCACTCATATAAGCCTTCATTGGTTTTAAAGGTTGTCTTCCATTCATCTCCTTCCCTGATTCGAATCTGATGGTATCCACTCTTTAGATCGATTTTTGAGAAATACGTCGCCTCGCTCAAACAGTCCATCATGTCATCCATCCATGGTAATGGGAACCTGTACCTGATGGTAATCTTATTGCTGGCTCTTGAATCAGTGCACATTTGCCACTCTCCTCCTTTCTTCGGAGTTAAAACTATTGGAACTACACAGGTACTTAAACTTTCCCTTATCAACCCTTTATCCATCAATTCCTGTACCTGTTTCCTAATCTCCTCGTTGTCCTTAGTGTTGGCATTATGAGACAAGTGTTGTCCTTGATGGCAAATCACACAGATGACAAATCATAGTGCAGAAGGTCAGCAACAAGGAATTGATGAGCAAAGGGTCAGCAACAAGGAATTGATGATCAGACTACAAGAATGAAGAGAAAATACATATACGCAGGTTCATTGTGACCAAGCCGCGTATACACGCGGGTTAGACATTACAAAGGCGCGTATGCGTATACACGCACTTT
The DNA here is from genome assembly GCA_031772625.1 of Pinus tabuliformis. Taxonomy (NCBI): domain Eukaryota; kingdom Viridiplantae; phylum Streptophyta; class Pinopsida; order Pinales; family Pinaceae; genus Pinus; species Pinus tabuliformis. Next base: position 1,568,206,301 of record CM062819.1, on the reverse strand, counting down.
CATGCAAGGAAAAGCGTGTATATGTTGGAGAACTTACTTTTGGTCCGTGGTAGTTAGTCCTCAGTATTTGAACCTATGGTTTTGGACCATGGTATCTTGTCAGAAGTGTTGATCCCAAGTATTGGGTCCATGGTATTGTTTTATTATGGTTTTGGACCGTGGTATTGAGCAAGGCCTAAGACTATAAAAGGAGAAGAAGATCATTAGGCAAGGGAATAGAAAAAGTCTTGAATATTTGATGAAGCATGAGATCCAGTATGCAGGTTATGGGTTGATGATGCATTGCTTGATCTGAGCTATGGAGGGATCTCACCGATTGATGGAGAACAAGGTCTAAGGATAGATCGGGATCAAATGAACTATCTCTATATGATTGATTATGTTTATTCTAGATCTGTATACTGACGCATGTAATGATCTGAACTGGGTATAACTTAAGTTTGAAATCGCTGCAAGTCATGATTGAATATTTATAGATCTGTACGCGGGTTGGCTTTGGTGTAGGCGTGTATGTACGCAGGTTTGTTTCATTGTAGTAGCATATACCATTTGAGCTATGATGTTTAAAGTTACAGGTAGTTCTGGTTGTTGATGACAGTTTAAAGGTGTCAGTATCCTGCATATCTTGGTTGGTTGATTGTGTTTAGCTTCAGTATTGATGGATGAGAACTAATATTGGATCAGGATCATAATGACTCATATTTATGTGATCTAATGGACTAGATCTGGGTGCTAACACATATATTATCCTTGTATATGTAATGATCTGGTTATGTCTGAAGTCAGGAAGTGCAGCGAAGTTATGAATAAGTAATTAATGACATATACGCTGGTTCACCCTGATGAAGTTGCATATACACGCAGGTTCAGCACTTCCAAGTAGTGTATGCACTCTGATGCATGATTTTGATGATACAGTTGGTTCTGATTGTTATTGCAGAGTTCTGTTATCTGCTCCGTGTTCTGGTGACTGTGTTGTTGACAGGGTTTTAGTGTTTCAGTGATTTAGAGATTGATGATGCTAGTATTGATTGTTTTGAGCTTCAATGATATTTATGGGTCCAGTATGAAAATTGGATGAAACATGGCCTTTAGATTATAGTGTTGTGCTTCAGGAGTATCCAGTCTGAAAATGTATGAAATGTGGTCCCTGGAGGACGAAAGAATATTGTAGGCCGACGCCTACGTACTAGTACATCAGCGAGTACAAGAGCAAAGGGGGTAGTAGCTCCCTTCCAGTAGCAGCTGGAGAACGAGTGAAGATTGGAGCATTCAGTAGGTAGGCACCTACGTACTAGTAAATGGATCAGCTAGTACAAGAGCTAAGGGGGTTGTAGCTCCCATCCAGGAGAGTCTGGAAAACGAGAGAGGGTTGTAGCCCTTTGCAGGTAGAAGCCTGTGTACTGGTAAAGGACTGCACCAGTACAAAATATTGTAAAATGAAGTATCTTATTGAAAGAAGATAGAGACGACTTGCAGCAGGTGGTTTTCACCCACATTGGGTTTCCACCTTATATCATGGTGTTCATGTGTGCTTCTTGTGTGTGATGATCTGTTCTATTTTACTGCACCTGCTTACTATACATATGGTTAATGAAGTTCTGATGCACTAACTAAAGATCAACATTTAATGGATTAACTGAATCATAAGTATTCTGGATATACGCTAGTTGCATTAGACACAGTTGCGTATACACGCGGGTTCCATTAACTGAAGTAGCGTATATGTAACTAAGTATGGAAACAAAAAAGTTTTATTGCTTTGATAATACTGATTCACCCCCCTTCTCAGTATTATTTCCAACACTTAGGACTCATTCGGTACACTGCCTTGTTTGGTAGACTAGCTCCGGGTATAAAGTCTATGTGATGACTGATACTTCTCTTAGGAGGCAATTTATCCGGTAAATCATCGACTACAATGTCGCTGAACTCCTGCAGCATGTTCTGAATTTCTTCAGGCAAATCTATAATTTCGGTGTGCAACAACACTGTTTTTGGCCTCTTGACAATAGCATAGTTTATCTCACTGTCCTCGATCTGTTCCAAAAATTCCTTTCCTCCCACCAGCAACACTTTGGTCCCACTAGTTTCTGCTACTTCCTCCTCTTTGATGGGCACAAGCGTGTGTTTAATCCTATCCTTGACAAACTTGTAACAGTTTGTCTTTCCATCATGAACTAACTTATGGTCATACCGCCATGGCCTTCCTAGTAGTATATGACATACGTCCATGGGCATAATGTCACAAATAACCTTGTCCTTATACCTGCCAATATGGAACTCAACTTCACACTGTTCATCAACCAACAACTGATGGCCTTTCTGCAACCACGATACCTTGTAGGGAGTGGGATGTTTTAGCCACTTCAAACCCAACTTCTCCACCATCTCTGTGGCAACCAGATTATCCATACTCCCACTGTCGATAATCAACTTGCAGCATTTTCCGTGTGACTTACAAACTATCTAGAATAATGCCTTCCTTTGAGTTTGTTTAGCTGTCTCCTTTGCTGGCTTCAGCAGTACTTTATTCAAAATTAAAGCTTCCCCTGTTTTCGGCACATTCTCTACTTCCTGGGGTGGTGCATCTACCTCCTCGGGTTGTGCAACATACGCTCCTCTTGGACTAGCTTGTTCTCATTCAGGACACTCAAAAGACCTGTGCCCCCACTTGTGGCACTTGTAGCACTGGTAGGCAGCTCCTCTACCTCTGCCATTTCCCCTTCCTCTCTGATATGGCCTTCCTCCTCTAGTGCTGTCTCCTTTTTCTGCTGTCCCTGAAGTTTTAGAACTGCTGCCCTCTTCACTATTGTTGGCAGTTCATCCTCTGCCATAGGATTGTCCTTTTCCCCTACCAGTTCCTCGTCCTCTCCTGGCATTTTGTTTTCTTGTGATCTTCTCTTCTGCCTTTATGGCACTCTGGTATGCTTCTTCTATGTTCCTTGGAGAGAGAATGCTTATCTCATCCAATATCTCCAACCTTAGGCCATTCACATATCTTGCTGTCTTTTCTGGGGTATCCTCCGTGTAACCAGCTCTTAAATTCACTTGGTAGAATTCTTCAGTATATTCTTTCACCGTCATTCCTCTCTGCTTCAAATTCTGCACTTGTCGATGCAAGGCAATCTGGTAATCTTTGGGCAAAAATCTGCCCTTCATCTTGGCTACCATTCTTGGCCATTTCTTAATTGGCAACTTATTCATCCTCCTTCTTTCTGCTTGGACACTGTCCCACCACAAGGCCACATGTCCCTTCAGCTTGGTTGCAGCGAATCTAACTCTTCAATCTTCACTGACCTCCTCACATTCGAAATATTTGTCCAATTCACTAATCTAGTCCAACAGTACTTCTGTGGACAAGCTGCCATCGTAATTTGGAATCTCTGGCTTTGGCTTACTGCTAGCCAATAAGACTAATCTCAATAACCTGATTTCATGTCCTTCCTCATCTGATCCATCTATCATAACTATAGCTGCTTCTTCGTTGTCATCTCCTACCTCCGGATCCATTCTCCTCACTGCTTCGACTGCCTCGAATTGGGCACTAAGTATCCTAATCTCTTCCCGTAATCCTTCCTCTGCTACTCTCTAAGCACCTCTCCCACAACCTCGTCTTCCAACTTCCATTTCTCAAGAAAACTCCAAATCCTTCTCTAATACCACAATATGATGGGCCCAGCCCTTGAATCTGTGGGTTAACGAAACTTAAATGATGATTAACAAGTGATTAACAATCACTACAACTTGGATTATCAATAAAAAAATGATTAACGTAGATATTTGTATTGGCTTAATGGCGCATTTAAATTTTTTTGTACGATGGTAGGTGAGAGGGGACACTTGTCCTTGCTCTTGGTCTTCACACTCCCGCGCTTTGTCTATACTCCTCTACCCCATGTTCATTCACCACTTTAGCACTTGGCCTTGCTTTGCTCATGACGAGGGTTTACTGTTAGTTTGTCTGTGACTATGCTGAGGGTTATTGATGGTATTCGGTCTACAACTGGGTTCTTCTGCTGGTGACTTGGCAGCTCTGCTTGCCCTTCCTACTTTGTTGTTCGGTTGGTTTCACCTGGGCTCGGTGTGGATAGATCTGTTGGTTTCCTTAGAGGGTTTCCTTTGTCCTGAAATTATTTGGTTCTCTGTATGCTTTCACGGTATATTTATTTGTCTGCTTGTTCATTCGTGCTTCTGGTTAACTGAGCCTTTCTCTGCATTGTGTTCTTTCAGGTTGTGGTCATAAGGGACTGGTTCCTTGGCTCTGCTTAGCAAGGTAAGCCCTCTGCCCCTGATACATTTCTTTTCCTCACTTTTTCATTTTTACTGAGGGTGGCCACTCCTTGTGAGCAGGGGTTCCCTTCTGTGGCTGCGACCTGGTTGTGGTTTCTTTGGGCCGATGCTGACCACTCTTCCGGTAAGTTTACAAACCCTCTCTCCTGCTGTTATTTTCTTTTCTTCTTCAGTTCTTTGAGCTCAATTTCTAACACACTTGTTTGGCTGTGATTGCAGGTGGGTGGTGCCTTGGGATAGCCGCTTCCGCGACTGTCGCTGTTTGGTGAACCAGTAGGGTCGCTCCTCATCACTATTATAAGTCTTGGTTTTATTTTGTTTGATTGTGGTTCCAGCACTTTGGTTTCTGGTGGTTGTTGGGCTCTGAGAGTCTTGCTCTCTGGTTACTGTTGGCCGCCTCTGGCTATGCCCCTTGTATGTTATTTATGTTTTTCTCGGCAGTCCTTTATATTTTAAGGGCTTCGAACCCTGGAACTGTAGTGGGTGGTCTCTGACGAGACTCGTCCCACCTTGGCAATGACTTATTCTGATATCTTTTTGTAACTTAAATGTCTGCCCATCTATTATTTAAAAGAGAATTTTTTTTTTGTTGGTATGGCTATGGTTTACCTGAGTATACATTGCAGTTGTATTTAAGCTGAGACTATCAATTCTGTAGAGGCTTCTCTGTGTTGTTTGTTCGTCCTTCATAGGCTTGGAATTTGATTGCTGTCTGGAACTTTATTTTCGCTCCTTGCTTTGGAAAAGGAAAGTAAAAATACTCCACTTTATTTTCTGTCAATGCACACAGTAGTTATATGGAAGGGTCTAACAGTTGCTATCAATGAATTCATAGCTTTGTCCTGGTTGATATACATAGTAATATCATAGAAAGGATTAATGGCTAGCTGTAAATGAAATTCATCTCTTTGTTTTGTTAAATGCACAGTAGTTAAATGGAAAGAGAATAATAGAGGTTGTAAGTGGATACATATGGTTTGCACAGAAAATGAAATTCTTATTTACTTTCTTCTGTTTTTTGTCTTTCGCATTCCAACCCTTACAAAATATGATTTTTCTTCTTTTGTACTTTTTCGAGACAGTTTCTCACAACTGCTCGCAGTTACATAGTTGTGAAAACTATTTTTGTGTTTTCTTGCTCTGTTGAAAGAAATATATGTTTTTTTTTTCTTTTTAACGAAGACACTGTTAATTTCGAAAAAGAAAAATAAATAAAAAAAAGTGGCTGTAACAGCCTTCCCCTAAACATGATGTTCCTAATTACCATTCAACTAAATAATTAAAAATGCAAGTTCTTAAATTCTGTTTTAACCAACTACTGAAAATGAAACTAAACAATAAGTGTAAACCTGTTTGTCCTAGCTGAGACCAAACACCCCAGCCATGATACCCTCAGCTGGATGCTCCTGCATCATTAATGGATTGGGGTTTATGAATGCTTCGACATGTATATATTATGTATCATAACATTGAAAGGAATATAATGAAAAATCAATCTGGTAGTCCTGGTTTTGGGATCTAGGGGGAAATCTTTGTCTATATTTGTTTATGTTTTATGCTCTCGCCATTGTTTATTTTCTGTTTTTAGAATTCGTATGCAGGTAATTTTTGTACGAGGTTAAAACCTACAACCCCCTCAGCCTTTTTCATAGTGGCTAGACGATAGCACGACAGAGAGAATGCCGGTCAAAATAACCCCATAGTAGACCACAATAGTCACCTAACACATCGCATAGAAACCACGACCCCAAAACAACTCCTGCAAGGAAAAAACCATGGCATCAATGAAAATGAAGGTGCGAATAAGGGTGAGAGTAACTAGGATTTAGCCACCCTAACCCCACTCCCTCCATTTCTCTCTAATCATAAATAGATATATGAGACAGATAACAAAATACGAGTTAACACACTTAAAAAAAAATCTTTTATTATAAATATAATCTTTAATATAAATTTTATTATTAATTTAATGTAAAAAAATTGAAGCTAAGAATTTTTTTATATGATTATATACACATTTTTATATTTTCAAATGTATTCAACATATTATTTTAAATTAAAACAAGGGCTACTTAGTAGCTACTACTTTCCGCTTAGCTTAAATATGGCTTAAGTAAACAAAAAAATAACAAAGACAAATATTTCATCACAAAAATAAAACAACTAATAAAATATTGTATTGTTGAATGTCATCACCAAAAATTAAGAAATATGATTAACTAATATACATATATTTATATGTGTGTGTTTTATTTTTATTAGTATATATAATTATTTATAATTAAATGAATTGAAATATGTTTTTAATATAATAATAAGTCATTTTAAATTGAAAATATTGTGAAAAAATTATAATTCATGTAAGCAAAAAAAGAAAAATAAAAAATCAAGAATTCAAATAAAAATGAAATAAAATTAAAAACAAAAAAATAGTAACTAATAGAAATAGAAGTTACTAACCTCAACCAATAACCTTACAAATAAATAAATTTAAACAATAATAAAAAAAAAAAATTGAATTCTTAATGTTAAACTATAGATAATTGTCATAAATTTTTGGTCAAGACAAATTAATACCCAGTCAAAAACAAAATTGATTATATTACACATACCTAAAACAAGTATAATAATAATAATATATATCAAAATTTAAAATTTAAAACTAAAAAAATAATAATATATACTAAAATTTCAAATTTAAAGAAATTAATATAAACCATTCAAATCAAAAAAATGTCAAGAGTCCACATAATTATGTGTTTTACAAAATGTCTAAGGTCCCTAACATAGATGGCTTTATGCTATGGTCTACCTGGAATAGGTGATCCTCCCGTAGAGGCATTAGGGGAATAACTTGTTACATTAAGAAGAACATCTCCCCCCATGCTAGGATTTATAAAAACAACCCTTACAACCAATATAGTTGGGTAGAGATCAATGAAATTAATAATAAAAAGACCTACATAGCAATATGTTGTTTCCCCCCATCAATTCTAACTTTTATAAGAAGAAGAATCTATATAAAAATAGTCTTTACAATGATTTAGAGAATGATATTTCTAGCCTAAGGAATGAAGGTAATATCCTTTTAATAGGTGACTTTAATGCTTGAACTTCAAGCAACCAAGCTATTATTCTAAGCAATCATTCCAACCCTAATCCTCTTTGGTTAGACGAAGACCCTACTCTGACTATTAGGTACAAAAGGAGCTCTGAAGACCTCGGGGAGAATTTGCTTGGGTCGGAGCTAGCTAGCTCTGTAGTGCTCAGGATCTCATAATTTGCAACGATCTAAAGAAATGGTCCAATTCTAGCTAGATGACCTACATCCATGGGCTTGGTAGCAGCATGGTAGACTATGTTATTTCCAATCTCCCTTTATACAATGAAATAATAAATTTTGACATCTTAAACGACCACGAGCCTGACTTTGATCATAGGCCTTTACTTATAACTCTCAATTTTGTCATGCATAGAGATCCCATAGAAAATAATCCTTATAGCCAAAAGAACTTAATATTTGATAGAAATAAAAATGATCTCTTTCTAAATGAATTAAAAACTAATTTGCTTCCTTTATCTAGTATAAACAACATAGAAGACCTCTATCATAATTTTACTACAACCCTCTCATATGCTATTAACAAGTTCTCAATTGAAGTTTCAAATAATAAAAGAAATAGAAAAACCAACCCATGGAATGAAAAAGATTGTAAAAGTACGAGGAGAGAAATTAAGGAAGCTGTTGATGAATCTTTTAAAATGGGCAAGATAAAAATGTACAAATCCTTAACTAAAAGGAAAAAGAGGTAGTACATTTGTCAAAGACAAGAGAATCTTTTACACCTCTATAAGGTAGCTCCTAAGAAATTTTGGAGGTAGATTCTGACTAGGAAAACTAAAGATAATAATAAAATTGCTCTACACGATTGGAATTCCTATCTTAAAAAGCTTTATGAATCTCCAAATGTCATGGATAACTTTGAAACCCTGCTCACAACGAAAGAAGTTTTCTCTTTAGAAGACATTGAGTTTGGGGTTAATTGCTTGGCTAATCTGAAAGCTAAGGACATTGAAGGTTACCAGGCGGAAATCTTAAAATTGGAGGTCCTGTCCTCATCCCCCACATCCACAAGCTTTTCAATCAAGCAGTCAAGCAAGGGTTCCCTAAACCTTGGATTGAGAGCCTCATTATCCCTATTTTTAAAAGTGGGGATACAAATAACCCCTCTAATTATCAGACGATTATGATCAGCCCTCTCTTAGCCAAGTTATATGGTAGTATTTTGGAAAATAAGTTGAGCATATGGTTTGAAAGTGAAGGTAAGCGGGCTAAGGGCCAAGCGGGTTTCAGAAGGCATCACTCAACAACAGACCACCTCGTTACGCTTAGGATCATTGTGGAGGAATGTTGCAATGATAAACCCAATCTCTTTTGTTGTTTTGTGGACTTTAGAAAGGATTTCGATACAGTTCCTAGAAACAACCTTTGGAGTAGATTAGAAGAGCTAAAGGTTCCTTTCGAGTTGAGAGCTACCGCTATAAGGTTATACGAGAATGTAATTGCCAAGCTAAAGAGAAATGAGGGGTGGTCGAAAGATATTAAGTGTAATAATGGAGTTAAACAAGGTTGCCCCCTCTCCCCTACCCTATTTGGCATTTACATTAACAAGCTCGAAGGTTATTTAGAGGAAGCAAGATGTGTTGGCATGATCTTAGCTAGGATAGTTGTCATCCTTCTTCTCTATGCTGACGATATTGTTCTTCTCACAAGGTGCCCATTTGATCTTGATAAGCAACTTAGGTTTCTTAAGGATTTCTGCTCTACCATGGGTAAGGCTGTTAACACTGACAAAACAAAAGTTATGATTATCAAATCCAAGAAGGACACTTACGCTAATTTTATGTACGACAATAATATTTTGGAGGAAGTGTATTCTTACAAGTACCTAGGAATTGATATTCATCACAAGCTCAACTGGAACTATAGCAATGAGAAAAGGATTAATGGAGGGTGAAAAGCTTATTTTGGTCTTGAAAATAATTGTAAAATGGCAAACCTCGTAATATGGGATAAAAAGAAGTTCCTCTTTGAAACTATAGTCACTCCTGTTATCTTATATGGATGTGAGGTTTGACGTTACAACATCTCTAGAGAATCTTGGAGAAATATTGAGGAAATCCAGAAGCGTTTTATAACGTATAACCTAAAAATTAAAAGCAATACACCCTATCCTATTCTCCTTATAGAAGTAGGTATTTCCCCTATCGAGAGCCTAGCTATGATTAGGCTTCTGTTGTACAAGCACAAACTCAATAACATAGGAGATCATAGACTTCCTAAGCTAGCTTTAAATTCCAGCCAAAACCACCTAAGGCTCAAACGGGGGTGGTATAAAGACACGAGGGCCTGGTTAAACTATTGGAAGATCAACAAGAATGATGCATTGCAAAACATTAATAACATTAAAAATATTGTTACTTCTAAGTTCAAAGATAAAATGTAGTGTGAGGAAGATCTAGCGGCTAAAAGAAAATTAAGTTATTATAAGAAGGTCATCAACCCCACCCGAGAAGATCAAAAGTATCACTCTATTTTAACTAGCTCAAAGAAGAAAATTAATATAGCAAAGATTAGAACGAACTCTCATGAGCTCCATAGTGAAACAGGTCGTTGGGCAGTTCCTAAAACACCATGGATGGAAAGGATCTGCCATCTTTGTGAGAATAGGAACATCGAGGATGAAAACCATTTCCTCTTAGAGTGCCCCACGTACAACCACATTAGATCTCAGTTTCATAATCTTTGTTGCAATACTGACCTTGCTAGCCTTTTATGATGTCAAAATTATAGTGAGCTCGGGAGGCTTCTCTTCGAGCTTTTTGAGCAGAGGAATAAAATCTTAAATCAAACTAAATAATTTGTTTCTTTAGGTTCGATAGACCAAAGTTTGGTCTCAGTGGACGTTAACCACCACCATCATCATCATCATCAAAAAACTATTTTGATTTATGCGATTTTGAATAAACCAAATATAATAATAATAATATATATCAAAATTTAAAATTTAAAACTAAAAATAATAATATATACTAAAATTTCAAATCGAAGGAAATTAATATAAACCATTCAAATCATAAAAAATTCTAGAGTCCACTTAATTATGTGATTTAGAATGTTTATTCATGGAGCTATTTTGATTTATGCAATTTAGAATGTTTATTCAAAAAGCCATTTTGATTTTCATATATATAATTAAATTAGTAGATGGATAAATTTATGTTTTTAAATTAAAATTAATTTTAAAATTTAAATAATATAATTATTTAAAAAATATTTTTTTCACTAAATTTGTTTTATCTATAAAATATATATCATAAATTACATCTTTTATATATGAAGAGCTTCGGAAAAAATTATATTGAAAATATTTAGTCTACGCGTTTTGAACTAGTTAGTATGGTTCATCTTCAAGACAAGATGAACCACACTGACTGGTTCGAAATGCCTCGACCAAATTTTTTCAATGTGTTTTTTCCAGAAAATATTCTTATATTAACAAGTTATGGATCAGAGAAGTTTGAATTTGAATCTTTTATATACTTAAAATACAATATAGAATAAAACCATTAAATTTATTTATCTATAAAATATATATCACAAATTACATCTTTTATATACTTAAAATACAATATAGAGTAAAACCACTACAAATATGTACACAAGTTCACTTACAAAATCAAAATAAAAGAATGTATAGTGTATTCTATTTTTAAAAAGTAACTTAAAATATTTCTCTTTTTAACCATAACTATGATTGTGTTCGGTGGAATTATATCTTATAAAACAAGCAGAGTTGCGGGGCATCAAGTCTCTACTACCATATCTATTGGGTATATTAGAATCTGGATTCAATTCAATGCTACGGTGAAATTAATATATCACGTTAAGCAAGTCGGGCACTAGGTAGGGAGAGAGCAAAACATAAATTAAAAGTTACAATTATTTAAATCGGTTTCTAATAACTAATTTTATGTGCTTGCGTCTTTATAACTTTTCAGGTTAAAAATGATAATTTACATTTTCCAATAAAAAAATTTCGTTGAGAGTTATGACTTAAAACTTTAACTTAGGTGACTGGAGTAAGCTAATAGAGCATGGCGTTTATTACAAGAAGCTGAGGAAATGAGTGAATAAAAATGATTAGCTTAGGTTTGTTCTTTCTTCAATGCAACCAATTAGTTGACCGGAATATTCTTGTCTCTTCATTTTAATCAAAACATTTTAGAATGACTTAAAACTGGTGACTGGAGTAAGCTAATAGAGCATGGCGTTTATTACAAGAAGCTGAGGAAATGAGTGAATAAAAATGATTAGCTTAGGTTTGTTCTTTCTTCAATGCAACCAATTAGTTGACCGGAATATTCTTGTCTCTTCATTTTAATCAAAACATTTTAGAACATGCTTATGTGTGTCACCTCCTCCATAAGTGTAGATACATATTGTCTAAAAGTGAAAAGGTGCTCCTCCTCTATATTTATATTTATAGCATATGATTTTAAAGCGAGTTAAACTCTTCTTGGACATTTATAGTAAATGTTTATTTCCTAGAGATTTGAAGGAATACCTGCAAAAGTTGTTGGATATGGATAAAGTGAGATTATGCGTTGCATAGGTTGCTCCAAATTATAATTTATTGTATGTAAAGTGAGTTTGACATGTGTCTAGGGGCAAATATACATGGAAACTCTATCCATCTAATTCTACACCAACTTTTACCAAACTGTTCTCTCAAATCCCTGCTAAATAAACATATACTATGTTATTAATGTTGTAAAGGAGTTTAAATTTTAAACCCATTCAAAATCATTAAAGGGTTTTAAACTAAAGATTTTTTATTACTTGATCTTTAATTCAAACGAGACACATAAATTACAAGACAAATCTCATAAATTATTAAAGTATCTTTGCCTTACATTATGAATGTTAGATTGAGAAACATATACTATGTTATTAATGTTGTAAAATAGTTTAAATTTTAAAGCCATTCAAAATCATTAAAGGATTTAAATTAAATATTTTTTATTACTTGATATCTAATTTAAATGAGACAAATAAATTATAAGAAAATTTCATAATTTATTAAAGCATTTTTTCTTTACATTATCAGTGTTAGATTGAGAAACTTCGATTTGATATAAACTATTTTACTATGGGGCTCAATTTTCTTGACAAGAAGCATCCTGCCCTATCAATGCAAGATAAGTTATTGCATGTAGCACACATGGTTGTTGGAAAAGCCCCAGTTAAACAAATATTCCTCTCAACGATCCCATCCCCTCTCGTATCACATCCTCTCTGATAGTGAGTTTTAGTTCACCTTCAAGCATTTCACAAATTGCATCTTCAGGATACTGAATCTCATAATTCATAGTTGATTGTTTATGGTAGCAACACCAGTCACTGGAGAAGTAGAGGTAGGTAATATATTGGATAGGCTATAGCTATGAGAGAAACAATAGGAAGCTAAGTTGGTACGGAATCAATTTATTCATTAGAAATCAAACCATAAGTATCGACATCAAAAGTTTAACAATAAAGGCAGAGGTGGGGGTTGCAACACCAAAAATTCAGTAGATCAACAGTAGAGTGAAAGACATTGTTGATTAACCACCCAATCGACCCCATAGTAGATTGAAATAAAGATGTAGATCAAATAGAAGAACCAACTTTTGACCTTGAACTAGTAAATAGGCAAGTTGGTCTTGTTTGACCATATACAAATCTGCCATCAATGTTATACCCAGACATGAGGGTGAGATTAGTTACAAATATAGTTAGAAAGGAAAATCCACTCAGCCTATATCAAGTCAAGTTGTGAATTTTATTCAAGTTCCATTAGCTCGCTCTTTCACTCGCTACCTCCATGATCCGTAGAAGACTACTATTCTTGATTAATGCTTGTAGTGATTATTCTCTGGTATGAATTATTGTGTCTAGTGATGATAAAGGCAAGGAAGGCAAACACACTATAACTTAATTACGTAGGTAAGCACTTAAAACGAATGAAAGCAATAATGGTATGCACTTACAACAATAGAGTTACTCTTGTATTGTATTCTTCAACTATTTATTAAGCAATATCATACACAAATCCTTCCACAATGGGGCTAGTACTTGTATGTCTTTCTTTATTCACTACCCCAAAAGGGAGTCAACCAGTCGTTCCCTTTATTTGACTAGATTCACCCAGTTTTGGGTTGTGGTGTATATATCCTTATACTGCTCAACCACAACTAGTATTTTTTCCTTCATCACTATTGATGAATGGGTGGTGCCTTGCAATGAGTTAATTTCTTAAAGGAGTTGGGAAAAAAATAATAGCATGAATTCTGCAACATTTAGAAGGCAGGTGAGATATCTAACTAGAAGGAAATGTTAATCTTTTAACAATTTATATTATGGAATGGAATTTTTCATATGTGCATATGTTCTTGCAAATTATAATTTGCATGAATTTAAATATTTTTTAGCATACAATAATGTCATGGCCGAGGATGGCTTGAACCCTTCTATCAGGAATGGAATGGACTAGTTCTGCAGTGTTTAGAAGGAAGGTGAGATATCTAAATGAAATTAATGGAATATTTAAATAAATGGAGCTTTTGCAGCAACATGCATATTACTTACAGAGACAAGGCACACTTCTAGTACAGTTACTAGGGATGCATCAAGGACTTGCTCTATAAACTTCGTTCATCAGTAGGGGCTCTTTTTGTTCCATGAGTGCAATAAAAGAGAGAATACCCATATGCAAGCTACAACTATTGTGGAGACTTTGTTGTAGAGGAAACGAAAAAAATCATGCAAATGGAGGAAACCAACTCAAAGTAAGTAATATTCCCCCTTTTCATTTGGTAAGCTATATAAAATTTATCAACTGCATATAACAACCCAGTAAATACTAAAAATAAATAGTAAGTAAATATTTTTTTCCTATTTTGATTCTACAATGCATAAGACTTCTAACACTAAGGACCTCGCTGTAATCACTTCATATCATGGGAATTTAAATTCATATGCCCTTCTGGAGCTCAAAAGAAATCGATGATAAATATTACTCCACCAACATTAATTGTCTTTATTTGACAGCTGCAAACAACATTTTCCGACAGTTAGTCCATTGTTGTAGGTTGTAGTTAGTCTACAATGTTAGTGTCCTATTATCTATAGGATCATAAGTTGATTATCTGTGAATTTTCATGTATATGATTATTGTAAATAATTTTCCTTTCTGCAAATTATTTCCAAAAGAAAAGAAAAAGAAAAAATAGAATAAAAGAAAAGAAAATAAAGGGGATAGAAAAAATGTATCTATATATATATATATATATATATATATATATATATATATATATATATATATATATATATATATATATATATATATATATATATATATATATATATATATATATATATATATATATATATATATATATATATATATATATATATATATATATATATATATATATATATATATATATATATATATATATATATATATATATATATATATATATATATATATATATATTGTGAAAAAATGAAAAATGGAAAAAAATGAAAGAAAATTGAAAAAAGAATCAAAATATCCCCAATCAGTGAGCTAGTCTAAATGCCACTTAAAAATAAAAATAGATGTATTTTTCAAAAAAATAAAAATAAAATGATGAATAACCTTAAAAAAAATCAACATGTGCTTGCAAGTCCAAATGCCGCATTAAGGTTAATTAAGTGTGTTTAAAATTAATTAATCACATCGTATAAGTGCGATTAATATAGTTGTAATAAAGTTATGTGGTGAATACGATGTTTTTTCGTTTATAATAAAAAGTGTGCAAAAACGAGCGGCCACGACTCACCCCACCCAGATCAACAACAAGTGATCACATTCACCCCTACCCCGCCTCCCCCCCCGCCGAGCCCCTCCGACGTTTAATCACAAGGAGGGGTACGACAAGGTGGAAATTGCTTTCTTGCTTTGGGAAACATGGAGGCCTCCCAGGTGCTTTGCACCCTCCTCCTAAAGCCCCTTGCGACCTTCCCCCCCCCCGAAAACTGCCATCCGCCTCCCACCAAAAATAAGAGCATTACCTCGCCACATCTCCCATCCCATCCACTAACCTTCTGCCACATACCTTCCCCGCTCTCGCCTACTGTTACTCCTTCCCCCACTCATACTCCAACCCTGTCCTGCCATCTATCCTGACCGTTATGCATATCTGTTAACTAACTGTTCTCTATGTGAACATCCCCCTTTGTCATCGGATCTGCTCCCTAATGGCCCAAACTCAACTGTAAGCTGATATACGCTATAAAATACCCACAACCCCGTTTAGTGGTCCCCTTCTGTGTTCTGTTCCCGAAAATTAAAAATAAAGAGATTCTTTGTAGTGACCAATCAATGAAATCTACCTACCTTTGTGTCTTAGTCATTAGAAGCAGAGCCTGTACAACCTTCGGTCATCAAGACTACTTGTCACAACCATAGGAACCAAGCCACTAATCTCAAGTTTTTCTTTCCCGGGTAATTACACCATCCATTTTTCTTTTTTCTGTTCATCATGGCCCCTAAAGGAAAGTCTAAAAAAACTGAGGAAAACCCCATGTTATCCTCAGCCATAGACATGGACCATCAACCTCTAGTGGACTAGGAGTACAAAATTGTTGAAACTAGTTGTGAATTCAACTTATATGAACTTCACAACTAGTTAAAGAAAAAATTCTTAGACCAGAGCGATGATCTGAGTCTCTGGGACTCTCTTCTACCCAAATTTGTCTTCCCCCAGACACATCATTTCCTTGAATTTGTCTCCTGGTGTCAGTTTAGGTATATTCCTAGTCAGAGGGCAGTTGTGGCCCAGAATGGAGACATTCTGTTCACCATAACCCCTGAGTCAATTAACCAAATGTTGAAAATCCCAAATAATGACTCTCTAAGCCCATTTTCAGTAGATTCCCTCATGGAACTCTACAAGAAACTTACCTTCCCACAGAGAGCTAAAATTTTTGAAATTTTCCTACCAGAAGATGTTCAGTTACCAAAAAATAATCCACCTTACCCATCTTCTATGTTTCCATACATGACCAAGAAGATTATTTCATTAGTATCATGTCTTTTAGGCTATCAATCCGATTAGTGGGTTGATGAGCCCATCCTAGGTTTTCTGTTATTTTTTTCCACATGATAGAAACCTTCTGTCATTTTAAGCTATAAATAGTTCCTAACAGATACAATTTATGATCAATTTATGAAATTATCAACAAGGAAGTGTTTAAATATGCATCTATATTAGTTTATCTATTTTTATTTCACCAAGCCAAGAGATTCCATATTTCATTGAAAAAATTAGATGATCAAGGCAATGCTCAATCAGTAATTCATTGGAATTTCTTGATGAGAAAGCATTCCAATGAGTTTACCTTTAGTGAATTTGTAGATCAATTTCTATATACAATTTCTTGCTTGCTGAATAGTGATGTAGAGCCTAGGATAGGACCAGAAATAAAGAGAATTCAACACCTCATTAAGCAGACTAAGACAGGAGATTGGTACTTGTACCAAAACTATACCGAGATTAAAGTTTATGGGTGTGAAATGCCACCATACAGGCTGCCAAAATTTGTTCCCATGAGGATCTTCTCATTGGAATACATAAGATAGACGATGAATATGGATGATCTCCATTTTTTTGCAGCAAAGAAGAAGTCTCAGTTTAAGATCAAGACACAGGTTGGACCATTATATGTAGCACCGGGGCAACAGGTAAGGAGGCATATTTTATTCATAAGAAAATGCAATTAAAGTTGAGTTTCACTTGGTCATATGACCCCTTTGGCATCATTTGCAAACTAAGAGTGGAGCATAAAACCACTCCCTATACTCACACTTCTAAGCCAGAGATAGAGAAATTTATGAATCAAAGTCAATGGGAGGAGAATACTCTATAGGAGGTAGAAGAGCAGGTGATATCCACAACTACCTCATAGACTCTAGTACCCCAAGAGAAATAGGACAAGAGTCCAAGGGAGGATGTTTCCCATTTAGTGACAAATATTGGAGTCAAAGAGTTTCAGATATACAAGAAGAAGCAGAAGACTAATCCTACACGAGTTTTTCTGTAGGAGGATGATGATCAGTCCACCATAGTCCTAACATGCTCTCATGCTTCTACAAGTAAAGAATATATCCTCACAGGATCTCCATCTTCCTCACCTTCCCAAGTTCCCCAGATACAGCTCAAACAATAGAGTTGGTTCAAGACAAGGTTGAACCAAACGTTTTTTCCAAATTCAAAGAAACCAAGAAAAAAATGAACTTCTCAAAGACACCACATACTCCCAATTATGGAAGCAGACAACTTCTTCACAGCACAGGCTTCTTTTAGCCTTTGACACAGAAAAGGGGAAAATGCAAATTACATTCCTTCAAGTGTAGGTTCCATTTCCAAAAACTCTAGTTGATTACAAGAAGTCTGTATTTTCCTTTGATGCCCAAAAAAATTTACCCCATTAACCAAATAGACATGCATAAACAAACTGGTGAAATGCTATACTCTACTTTGACCAATACTACCATGAAAACATCCAAATTGTAGGCCTCAGTCAACAACATAAAATCTTAGTTAAAACTTGAAAAGATTTCATATTTGGCTAAAGATACAAATATTAAATCATTAGAAGACCTTGTAATCAAACTGGGGTACCATCCTATCGATGTGAAAGCAACATAAGAGATTATAAAAAGGAAGAATGATGATATTGCAACACTCATGAAGTAGCTCAAGCTTCCCTCTACAGAAGACCCACAGACAAAGGAAGTTGGGGATCTTGAGAAAGAAAAAGAGGATATGTTCAAAATTATAATTGAACAAAATGGTCAGATTAAGGACATGGAGGTTGAAATGGAAACACTGCTGAAGGAAAAGGAGCATACTTTACAACTAGAAATAGTTCCACTAACAACAATCCCTATTTTAGTTGCATCCACAACATGAGCATCTACATCGACAACAACAAAAGAACAAACCACAGATTCCTCAAATGAGCTGGTTAAAGCTATGGAAGACTTGTCCATCAGAGGGAAGGAAATTGAAAAATTAAAGGCCCAACTTAAAACCTTACAGGAGCAGAAATTGAACAAAAGTAATTCATATATTGCAAAGCTATAGAAATCTCACAGTCTTATCCAAAAGATTCAACCGCTAGAAAATGGATCTATAATGGCTCAACCACTGGCATAGGCCAAAGAAAGTATATGGATTGAAATCAATGAGGCCATCATAGAAATTTGGCCTTCAATTGAAATAATATTTGAACAGGAGGACTTAATACAGAGATCAAAGGAGTTAATTGAAGAAGTCAGAAACAACTTGGGACAGAGGCCAAGGGAAGCTAATACTTTAATTAAAATTTTGAATTCAAAGACCAAGGATGAGTTAGCATAATTTGAAATTGCAGATAGGACAAAGACTATTTTGGAAATCAGGAGAGTCCTTACTAAAAGGAATTTACTAGTACAGTTGGAAAACAAGTGCCAACATTTGGAGACCAACATCCAGAAGTTCCATAAGAAATTCAATGTATTACATTTAAAGGGACTACCAAGACTAAAGGGGATTGGAGAAAAGTTAGTTCCACTAACAAATTACCAGCATAAATTGTACTCAATAACCCGAGACAAATCAAAGTTTTCTACTATCAAAGGCAAAATTAGAGGAAAAGATTTCATGGAGGCTTTCGAATTCGATCTGCTTATTAGAGCTGAAATCAAGCATTTATTTTTGGTCAACCCAACTTTCCAGAAATACACTGAGGTAGATGAAACTTATAGAAAGCTGGTTAAAATGCGCATTATAGATGAAGACAGATGGGACCAGCTGTGTCAACTCTTGGAGTAAAAACATTTTTATCTTTAGTAACAGAGAAACACTTTTTTAGGCCCAGTCATCAACAACAACCCTCAAAGATAGTGCGAGTAGATTCAACAGTTTAAAGTTATCTATATTTTTTTTCTAATTTTACAAATAGTTTAGGATATTTTGTAAAAGATCTTGAGGTTTTAACTGAAGATAGTTTTTGATAATTTTGTATAAGTACTTGATAAATCAAAGTATAAATGTTGGAATTTGGATGAAGAAAGCAGGATCGTGATGTAAAGTTGTTCACTAGGCTAAAAGTGATCATTTCTTTAATACATAAATTTGTTCTAGGATTCTTGTGTCAAGTGAACTGGTGATGTTTTTCTTTTTGTAAACTTGTTGTATTTCTGTTTTCCATATGTTATTCTAATCTATATTGTTTAAAGAAAATGAAAGACTGAATTTTTTTAATTACACTCTGTCTTGGCTTATAAGCAATATCTATGTTTTCAAAATGAAATTAAATATAGAATTATTAAATGCTCTATGTTTAATCGAACCACGAAGATCCAATAGCCGGCCTACCTTGCCCTGTTACATCTGTTCTTATATTTCTGCATCTGATCACCCTAAGGCCTTTGACTCCATTTTCCCAATGACATTTCTCTACAATTTCAACCAAACAATTCAAAAAACCAAATTCTGAACCTTACATCTAGCCTAAAATCCTAAAGAAATAAAGCTAAATCTGACAAAGAGATCCCTCTTTGAGTTTAGAATGGCTAGCTTCTAAACTTAAAAGTGGTTTTTTGGTTACCTTTGCAATTCCTTTACAACTTGAGAAATTACGGAGTGATAACATATAGTTAATCCATTGTTGCAATTTATTGCTAGTTTAGAAGAACCATGGACGAATATGTTTCCCTCAAAAAAGGGAAACAAACAAATTAAAGAAATTAATCATACAAGTTTAAAACCCTTGGTCAAAGGAAATGAAGGAAATTTAGGTCATTCAAACCACAAGTGTAGTGGTGAAGCCAAAAGTGTCTCTTCCATATCTTCCTGCACCAACAACTGATCAACAACCTATCCCACTGCAGATTGGTTTTAGATTGAATTGCTTTGATCCCTCAGAGGCAAATGTAAAGGTTGGAAGAGAGGTAAGAACACCCTATTCTTCGCCAAAGGTCGTATGTGCTCGCCATGCAGAGCCCAGATGTCACAACCCAAATGTCCCAAATGTCCTAGTGCTAGATGTTGGAAATACAAATACTTAGATATCACAAAGATTGAAAGTTAATTAAACTTAACATTTATTGTGGATGGAATAATTGCAAGCAACAAAAAGATTATTTACATGAAAGAAACTGGTTTATAAAAGCCATTGTATATCCTTGTATATCCTAGCTTTAATTGGGTCGGTGCCTTGGGGAGTGTTACACAATATTTTGTCACACCTCTTGCACTTCCCTGTGACATACCCTGAAGTGCCCAAAACATTACCATTATACAGTGTACTCATTCACATATGTAGCTTAGATCCTTCCTAAGACATTGATTGGAAAATTCCTTGAGCTTTCCCTTAGACAAATAGCTCTAAAACCCTAATTTGAGAGTCATCACGCTTATGAGACTAAAAGCATCGATGATCGCCTATTGCACTGCACTTGACCCATGATGGCATTGCTCGGTTCACTTGTATACCCTTGATGATCCAAAAAAGGAATTTTTCCCAAGGAGGATGAGAAGCTTCGTGATCTAGAAGCTTCTAGAGTGGCGAGCTAGAGGTTGTTTGGCATAGATGAGGTCGAATTCTCCCAACTTGGCCTCTTGGTCTTATCCCTATGATCTACCTCCTTGATATGAGGGCCTAATCCTATCTTTGGATAGGTCCTAACTCCCTTTCCCATCCTATATATTCATGTTTGGACAAAACTCCTTGGAACAGTCTCCATCATCATTCTTCATTTCTTCCCAACCTCGGTGAGATGCCTTCGTGTCTTGAAGTGTTTGTTTCTCATTGCCCAACGAATCCACTTCAAACACTTGTTTTGGTGCATGAAGTCCTGTGTGAGGGTAATATGAGAAACATTACTACTACTATGCCTCTTGACATTTCCATTAAACCTGGAATTGTCGAGACCATTCATATTAGGGTGTCCTATTCTCCTGATGAGATCAAGGTTTACACCCAAATTTTCAAAGAATTTCGAGATGTATTTGCATGGTCATACGAGGAAATGCCTGGTATTGATCTAGCAATAATGGTACACAAAATACCTACCTATCCTGGTGCAAAGCCTGTTCACCAATGGCTTCGCCCTGTGCATCCTCGAAAGGCTGCTGCTATTAAAGCAGAAGTGGAAAAGATTTTAAAAGCTAGTTTTATCTATCCCATCCCATTGACAGATTGGGTGTCTAACATTATCCCTATTGCCAAAAAGCAGGGCACAATTCGCGTCTGTGTTGATTACCATGACATTAATCGTGCTTGTCCAAAAGACAATTATCCCACTCCTTTTATTGATCAAATCATTGACGAGTGTGATGGGAGTGAGATTTTCTCATTTATGGATGGTTTTTTTGGCTACAACCAGATCAACATTTCACCTGCTGATCAACATAAGATGACCTTTATCTGTCCATGGGGCACCTTTGCCTATAAGAAGCTTCCTTTCGGTTTAAAAAATGTTGGCGCTACCTTCAAGAGAGCAATGTCTTATGCGTTTCACGATATTTGACACATTGTTCAGCCTTACCTTGATGACTTACCAGCCCATTATGCTAAGTGTCGTGACCATCCAGACCACTTGAGATCCATATTTTTACAATGTCAACATTATAACATCCGTCTCAATTCGTACAAGTGCATTTTTTGCATTGAATCTGGTCGACTCTTGGGTTTTGTGGTGTCTCGCGAAGGTATCCAAATTGATACTTTAAAAGTTGAGGCTATTGTCAACTTACCACCCCCTACCTCATTGTTGCAATTGCAAAGCCTGCAAGGAAAGGCTAACTTTCTTCATCGATTTGTTCCTAACTACGTTGAACTCGCCAAGGGTTTTACTCGCTTGCTTAAGAAGGGGATCCCTTTCATTTGGGATGAAGTTGCCCAAAAATCCTTCGATGCTTTGAAAGACACGCTTATTAGTGCTCCTTTACTGCATCCCCCTGATTATCGATGTGATTATTTCCTATACTTGGCTGCAACTGATACTACCATTGCTATGGTGTTAGTTTAGGATGACGACGATGGAAACGAACATGTGGTTTATTATTTAAGCCGAAATCTTCTTGACATTGAATCTTGATATGCCCATGTTGAGAAGCTTGCCTTGGAAGCAGTCCATGATGTCCAAAGATTTCGTCATTATATCCTTTTACAAAAAACCACGGTGATTTTTGATTGCAATCCCATGACCTATATATTGGCTCGTCAATTAATGGGGGGAAAATAATCCAGTTGGATTGTTATCCTGCAGGAGTTTGATTTGAATTTTACCGCCGCTAAATCAAAGAAATCACTTGTTTTTCTTGAGTTGATATGTATCCTTCCGTCTGCAAGCACTTATACTAATTTTACTGAGTAGATTCTTGATGAGACTCTGTTTCTCATCATCACTCTTGACCCATGGTATGGAGATATTATCGTTTATCTTCAAACCCAAACCTTCCGATCTGAGTTGTCTCAATCTAACCGACGTTGCATCTGGCATCAATCCCAACCCTATCAGATTCTTGGTGATACATTGTACTGAGTCAGTATGGGCTTTGTTCTTCCTAGATGTCTAACACTTGAAGGGGCTGAATGGGTCTTGAATGATTGCCACTTTGGTGCCTATGGTGGTCATATGTTTGTCTATGCCACTGGTAAGAAAATCCTCTGCACCGGTTATTTCTCGCCTTCCATCTTTAAAGATTATATTCTAGCTATTCAAAAATGCCATGAATGACAGATTTTTAACAGTAAGCAACGTGCCCTGCCAGCACCTTTACACCCAGTAGTTACCATTGGACCATTCTCTAAATGGGGCATATATTTCATGACATGTAACCCTCGCTCGGTCGGGGGGCATGGATATATTATCTTCGTCGTCGACTACTTCACTAAATGGGTCGAGGTGATGCCCACATATAATGCTGACGATATTATTGTTGCTTAGTTCCTCTTGAACCACGTCATAGCACGTTTTGGTGTTCCTCAAGCCATTGTAACTAACCATGGATCACATTTTTGTCCATACATGATGGCAGAGCTAACTTATCAGTTTGGCCTTCATCATGATAGCTCAACTCCTTACTATCCACAGGCTAATGGCCAAGTTGAAGCAATTAATAAAGTTTTGATTACTATGCTTCAATGCACCATTAGGAAGCACAAAAAGGACTAACATTTGATGCTATTCTCAGCTCTTTGGGCTTACAGAACTTCTCCTAATATGACCAATGGATTTACTTTATTCTAGCTGGTGTATGGTTTAGAGGAAACTCTTCCGATTGAATGCAAAATCCCTTCGCTCAAATTAGATGTCAAACTTCTTCTGAATACCTCTCCTAAAGAGGAGTGGTTACTCTACCTTGAGAGGCTTGATGAGGCCCATTGCATCACTGCGTTGGTAATCAAAGCCCAAAAGAAATGTGTCAAAGATCATTTTGATCAAACCATTTCTCCTCGCACATTTTCTGAAGGCGACCTCGTCCTCCTTTATGATCAGGCTAACAATAAGTTAGGCAATAGAAAGTTCAAACCTACGTGACATGGGCCATATATTGTCAAACATGTCTTCCAGAAAGGTGCCTACGAGCTAGTTGATTATGAAGGAAATGCATTTTCACAGCGCCGAAATGGGTTATATTTGAAAAAAATTTATGCGTGAAATTCGTGTAATGAATTTTTGTAAATTAGTGTGTGAATTCATTAGTGTGTAATTTTTGATTTTTGGTGTGTTTGTTTGCTTTGTAGACATGTGTTATTCTTCTTAGCTTGTGTTCCACTCAGTTTGCAAATGTCGTCAAGTCATTATGTCAATTTTGCTGACGATGCTTGTCGTAGCACACAGAACTTGTCTTCTGTAGTGTGGGTACTCTATGCCCCTGATGGCGAGTTGATTGATTTACAAGGTATTTTCCTCGGACGGACAACTAACAATATTTTTCGAATACAGTGTAGTCATTGAACTATTGTCAGAAGGAGTTGCTCTTGGCATTAGAGATTTAGATGTCAAGTTAGATTCAAAGCTCATTGTGTTATAATTAAACAATCATTATTCAGTAAGAAATCCACAAATATTTCCTATGTATCTACGTGTTCGATTACTGGAAAGAAATTTTGATTTTATCACATATCACCACATTCCACGCAATTTGAATACATTAACAAATGCATTAGAAAATTATGTTCTTGATAGAGATTTGTGTCATTTATAAAACTGATCATATTCTAGACACATAAGTAGAAAATAAAGCGCACGCGCACACACACACACACACATATCGAGTCTGTTGAAGTTTTTACATCAAAATCTCAAAAAATAAAGTGTTTGGGACACTTAGGCTTTCAAAGCCTACAAAATGTGTAAAATAGCTAGAAAGGCTCTCAACCTACACTGTGCTCATGGTAGCATGAGACTGCTCTGATTAGTCAGCCTAATAGCCAATGCAGTCTTGCAGATACTCCCGTTGTGTGTCTCTGCTAGCACAGTGGCACCTCCTCTATAGTTGCATACTTCAGAACTCTCTGAGTAATTGCTTCTAGGTTGCACTCCATCTCAGTTAAGGGGTCTGCCCCTTCCTCGTAGTCAGTGCCTACTATCTGATGAGTATCCCATTGTGCTATTGGCAACATTCCAGGTGGTCTTTAAGGTCCCACATCTGTACATTTGTCATAAGTTGAGTCTCAGTTTACACTTTTACAAAAAAAAACATAAGACTTGAAAAATTCCAAAAAACAAGTCTTTCCCTGCATCAATCCACTATTATCCCAGTGGCAGAGGTAGATCTGGATCCCATCGGAAATCGGTGCTAGCATATGCATAGTCGTCCACCATAAGTAATTGGCACTACAACCAAGTAAAAAATTATGGAGGGTAGTGCATCTGCTGACCCGTCCCTCCTCGAGGCATGAGTTGACTCCACCTCACTAGCTTCAGGTCTTATGGAACTGCTTAAAGAATGAAAAGGTCAAAAGACTGGCTAATTAGACCACTCATCGCATCAGTTCCTCATGAAAGGGTAAAAAAAACCAAGTGAAAGCGTATAATCGACCAAGCAGATGGGGACGATGGAATGAAAAAAACAAGGCTCATCTGGTAAAAATAGACTAATAAAAATGGCAACCACGAGAGTTAAAGTGTGAATGGTTTCATTCTTACACAATATTGAAACATGGGAAACTATGCTTGGGGATACTTAAAGATGGTTTCATTTTTTCACAAGCTTGAAACATGAGAAAAAAATATGCTTGGATTTGGTTTCAATTTTACACAAGCTTGAAATGAAGAAAAACTATGCTTGATATTAATTTCATTTTTACACAAGATTGAAACAAAGAAAAACTATGTTTGAGATTGGTTTCATTTTTACAAAATATTGAAACAAAGAAAAACTATGCTTGAGATAAGTTTGCATGCCCCTAGCATAATGACTCAATTCGAGGTACATGCCCCCCAAGCTTCATTTCATTCACCTAAGTAGACTACTGGTTACTAACAGGTGGATGGAATGAAGGTTTATTTACGAGATTAAGTGAAATAATCGACTAGGAATTTA
This sequence comes from Pinus tabuliformis, assembly GCA_031772625.1. Taxonomy (NCBI): domain Eukaryota; kingdom Viridiplantae; phylum Streptophyta; class Pinopsida; order Pinales; family Pinaceae; genus Pinus; species Pinus tabuliformis. Next base: position 1,568,180,312 of record CM062819.1, on the reverse strand, counting down.
TGAGATCTAATCAAAGACTCAAATTGGAAATGGATTTATTTCATTTTTTAACGAGATTGACACATGAAAAGAACCATGCCAATGACACCGTGTTTCATTTTTTAACGAGCTTGACATAAGTAAAGGAACTCTACTTTGGGAACCTTGATTATTTTTTAAGGAGCTTGACACAAGACAAGGAACTATGCTCCAACACTTTGTTTCATTTTTTAAGGAGCTTGTCACAAGACAAGGAACTCTACTCTAGGAAAATTGATTCATTTTTTAAGGGGGTTGACACAAGTAAAGGAAATCTGCTCCAGGAACCTTGATTATGGAACTCTTGTAGGGAAAAACCAACAACCCCCCCATTTTTGACATATCTACTTCAAATAATGGGGACCATTTCCATTAATTTTCGGCTAAGTCACCTTTTTGATATTTTATTTTGGTTAAGTGTCCTACAATTTTGCCATTTTTTCATTTTCATCAAATTTCTATTTTAATCACTTCATGGAGTTCTAGTTTTCACTAGCTTTCCATCAGTACATGTTTCGTCTCATTTGGTTACATGGTTTGCAAATGGTGCTCATTTGAAGTTTGATAATTTTTATCGCCTGGGTTAAAAAATGTATATTATTTTAAATTTTGTAATTAAAATGTATATTATTTTAATTTTTGTAATTAAATTAGTAATTCATTGTAAATATTAATCCCTAGTTAGTTTTTACTAATTTCTTAATTTTTCACTAATGGTCCTACAAAATCACCTAGCCAAATTGTAGAACAGTTAAAAAATGCATTTTCGGGATCTTGGTAATTTATTCTAGTTTCTAACTTTAAAATAAATTACCAAACTTGAAATATCGAAATTGCAAAGTGGCTGTAGTTCATTTTGTATAATTTTTAATTCCATGTGGACCCCACTTCACCTTTCCTCCTCCCTTCCGAAATAAAACTTCTGATTTTGAAATCTCTGATTTTTAAAAAAGCTTAGAATATCGGCGTTTTGTATATGGCACTCATTTTAAAAATTACGATTTATAATTCCTTCAATTTTTGATTTAAGTTTTATACCGTGACTAAAATTTTTACTATAAAGTTTTTGTTTTACCTCCTTATGACTCTCGCTCTGTCTTCCCTACGTCAGGGTGACCTCACCCTCACCTCCTTATCCCTCCACCTCACCTACATACCTCTCCTTCCTCCTCCATTAACTTTCATACCAGGTGAGTTTGTTTTTTATTTTGGATTGATATGATTTTAATAATATATATATATATATATATATATATATATATATATATATATAAAGGTGGGAAAACCTATCATAGCTCAGTTGTCAAACCAACAGTGAGGACAACCATCTCTGGTTGCTATTTGTGAAGGTAGGCTGCCTCATAACCATTATTCAAGGAAAACCATGCCACTTGGAATAACTATTGGTGGTCCATAAGGGGGCAGACTTCCAGTCTTGCCAGATGCCTCTGGGTCTTGGGCCATGTTGTAATGGCTACAACCACCCTTCAAAATTTTGTCCTCGCTTCGTTTTGGAGCCTCCCTCCTCAAAATCACACAACTCTCTTGCACTGATAATGTACTTGTTCTTATTTGAGTTCATTTGTCGTTTCATTGCTTGTGTACAACTCACTTGTCCCATTGGTCAACCATAAGCACACCCAACACTTGGTCCACATCTGATCAATTGGCTATCAGGCTAAACTGCACAAATTTGGAGAACAACTTGTCTTCCTCTCTAGAAATGAGCAGAGTAGCCCAACAGTTTTCCTGCACTCAGAAATTGTGTATAGTAGACCAGGAAACCTTGCTCTAGAAATTGCACAGAGCAGGCCAGTCGACATTGCGCTGAAAAATTGTGCATATTCAGCCAGCTGTATTGCCTCCAAGAATTGCGCAAAAATTGACCCAGCTGCATTGTCTTCCAGAAATGTGTAGAGTAGCCAGGTCATCTGCACTGTTCTCTAGAATTTCACATAACTGGCTAGCTACACTGTCTTCCAGAAATGCATAGTGAAACCCAGCATCACTAGTTTAGAAAATTGCTTAGAGCTAGTCAGTCAACCAAGGTCCCTCAGTCCAGAAACAATGCAAAAGCTCTCCCGTACCAAATCTTTGTTGCATGTGTCGTCAGGTTGTCTAGTTCCATCTAGAACTATGCAATCCTTCTTTGCATGGTGGGAAGCATTTCCCGAAAGATCAAAAAGAAAAAAAGAGAAAAAGAATCCCTAGATTTTAGGGATCCATTTTTAGCAGTAGCAGTTACATGCAAAAACATTTTTAAAAATTCGCCCCCAAGTGTTTCTCTTTCCTAGATTTGTGGCATCCACGTCATAAATCCTAATTTTTCCAAATCCATTTAATAGATGCCTCAGAACTCATTCTTCTTATTCAATCTTGGAGCTCTGATATTCTCGATACATCTAGGAAGCTTTGGCACAGTTGGCGCAACTTTTCCGAGTAAGTTTTGCTTTTCATGTCATTTGCTGCTTTTTCTGTTGCTTTTTAGTTTTCGGCTTGTATGAGTGTTGTTTCCTTGATTTTATGAATGAATGTTGGCATTTCATTGCATTTTAGCTTCTGGAAGTGTTGTTTCAAGTTTTTCATTACCTTTCCTTAGTGTTGAATGCATAACACTATTTCTGTACTCACAGTCTCTGTTTCGACGAATTACTTCTTGAGCTTCTTGGTTTTGTCGATTGATTGATTTCTGCACTCACTTGAATCACATGCATGATTATTTCACTCAGGTCCACACCAAATTGCACATGCATTTAGTCCTTAGTGATTTTCAGTCGCTCGTCGGCAGGTCTAAGCTGCGTTGGCCAACACCTTGCCTTTCCCGGCTTGCACTGCGCATTTATGGGATGGAAGACTCTGCCTTGCTCCTAGAAATTGTGTAGATCTTGCCTCCCATAGGCTTCCAAGGTTGTGCTTTGTGCAGTTTTGGGAGATAGTGCCCTAGTTGGCCACTAGGATTGCACAATGCATTTTTCCCGGGCAGCAGTCATGCTGACTGAAACTGCGCATTGTGTAGTTCTAGTCCTTAGTAGGCCAGGCTAGATTGTGCTCTGCGCAGTTTCAATAGACAATCAACTCACTAGCAACCTAGACTATGCTCTACGTAGTTTTAGCTATCAATCTCTCGGCCTCTCCGAGACAAAATTGCGTAATTTTTCGAAGCCGTCAACCAGGTGTGTTGCATGTCAGTCTGCAAGTTTCTTTTGGTTTTTCTTGCCATGAGTGTTGCTTTGTCTCCAGGTACCATAGGGGTTTATCAATCTCTCAACAATATAGGTACAATGGCTTCCAAGAAAGCAGGATCAAAAGAAATGTTTGAGAGAAGTACCGGGGACATGGTTGAACATGGATTAATAAGCTTAACCATGCACACAGACATACACATGTTCGTCTAGAAGGATATAAAGATAAAATGGAAAGAGATCAACACCATTTTTTTAGGCAAATTTGAGGAGAATCTAGAGGATAGACAGGTATATGTGAACATCCATAAGTCAGGACTATACAAGGTTGCATACAGGTTTCCCGTGTTTCCATGTGCAAATGTGATCCACTAGATTGTCTCACATACTGATCCCAAGACAATGAAAATGAGTAGTTCCATTGGAACAAGGCTTGCTTCCTTCAGGAAGGAGGATTATCAGGAGATATATCATTTCCCATTCCCAGTAAGTAGGATGGATGCACCATTTTACACTCCCAACGACAGCATGAACACAAGAGATATCTTAAAGCATTGGGTAAAGGAGCCAACAAAGTTTATGATGGAACCCAACCAGATATACAAGATGAAGACACTCAGGAAGGCATATCAGTTCTTGGTCATCTTCACGAGCTGCCTGCATGGCCAAGGGAGTAAAAAAACCTTCCCGAAGAGTTGGGTTGCTATGTTGGATCAACTAGAAAATGAAGGAAAACCATCCAATTGGCCTGACACATTGGCTCTCTAGTTCAAAGTTCATCTCTCCATTGCTCAAAGTCCACCCAAGTATAAGAAAGCCAAGTTCTTTATGTCTACATACTTGCTTGATGCAATCTGTGCATGTCAATAGTTTCCTGGCATGGGTTGGGCATGGACACCTTCAGAAAGATATGTGAACATATATTGCAGGTTTCATTCAGATTGCAGCTACCTAGGAGTCATGGCTAGAATATGTGATCATTTCATTGCCCCTCTATACATGATGATCTTTGAACAAGATCCACCCTACATGTCCTCGATTGTAATGAAGGCGTTGCTAAACATTGCAGATTGGTACGCCTCACTCGAGGGAACCTTCATCAGAATGTACAACATAGAGAAAGCTCTGCATGTGTTTCCAAGGTTTGCCACAGACAAGTTGGTCATGCAGGAGGTTGCATACCACATCTCGATAGGGTTGTCAGTTGGATTGCATAGGAAGAAGAAGGAACCATGGCCCACACTTCCTATGTGAATTGGGTTGTACGCGGTTGGGAGTTTGAAAGAAGAAGATGCCAAGTGGAAGACTTCAAGAAGTTTAAGTTCGGCACCAAGAGTTTCAACCCATACGACCCACATGGTTTATGCAGGGACCACTATGCGAGAGTGTACTATCCTTGGATCCACGGGGCATGTCATTGGCCAGAGGAAGACCCATGGAGATATTGTTACAACTCCTCTAGGCTCAATGAATCGGTCAACATTGCAGTGGAGTGGCTAGCAACACTCAAGGTAGCAGCACCACAGGGAGAAACAACAACAACAACAGTAAGAAACAAACCTATGCAAGACAAAGGCAAGAGGAAGATTGTCGAAGGCACAAAGACTGAGAAAATATGAAATTTTAAGGAAGACCCACATGTGGAAAAAGTAGCTTTGGAGATAGATGTGAAGAGGCAATAGCGTGATAGGAGGATTGGGAAAAGAAAGAGAGAGAAGAATAGGCCGGAAGATACTGAGAGGATATTGCAGGAAGTCCAGCAGAAGCTTAGGGAAGAATAAGAACTACACAGAAGAGAGGAGGAAGAATAGCACGAGCATGAACAGGAACAGGAACTAGAACAGGAGGAAGTGCAAGGTGCATAGACAATGCAAGCTACACCAATATAGGATGAAGACTTTGAACCAGCAACATATGAGGAACAGGGTGAGAAATCCTAGGAATAGGAACTTGCTCTACAAGGTGAACAGATAGTAGAACAAAAGGACATGGAGGTGTGATGTAGGAGCATAAGGCTTGAAGACAAATTCGAAGAATTATTCCAAAAATACAAAAAAATATTACAAGCAAAGGAGTGGGATCCTTTAGCCATCAATTTCCATGTTTTCCTAGTTAAGCATAGAGCTAGAATATAGGATTTGATCATGATGTAGTAAGTTTTAGTTAGCTATAGTGGAGATTCTCGAGGAGAATGTCTCACAGGACAGATAGGTTTAATAAATTTTATCCTTTGAATTAGGATCTGGTTGTTAGGATGAACCAGTACTTATGTAATTTTCAGACTATTGTAAAGGGATTTTGACTGTTAAAGAAATTTGGCTTTCGAGGAGCACATCCAGTGAATTGGGAAAAATTAGTCTCTGTGCATGTGAATGAGAAATTCCTGTCAAATCCCGAAGGATAATCTCCTTCGAAATCTCTGTGTTGTCGTGAAATTCGAAGTTTAATTGTTGTTCTGTGAGACTAAATGAAATTGTGTTGACTGTGTTAAATTCTTGTTTTTCATTTTAATTGAGTTTCTCATGACTTCTGAGTGTGTTTAGCGGACGGTTGAGACCAGTGGAGGAAGACCAAGGATGCAGTGGCATGAAGATTGAACTTGGACCATTAGATCTTGGTCGAGGTAGATCAACGGTGTTCGGGCGCAGAGGTTAACAGACAGTTAACGAGCCGAAGCGGGTTGGAGAAACCCATAAACGGATTTTGGGTAGAAGAAAGGCTGTAAGCGGTATTTTCTAATTGGCTCCAATTCCATACACATCGTGACACGTATCAGAGAGGAGAGAGAGAGAAACTGCTTATTGGTCGGGTTTAAAGTGTGCAAGTGTCCCAGCCGATATTTGTTTGAATCGTTAGATCTGGTGGAGCAAGATCGACGGTTGACAAACAAGGAGCAGGTTTGAGGTTAGGGAGAGTTGTGACCGTTGGATCTTGAATAGATCAATGGTGAAGAAGTTACGATGGGTTTTAGAAGGTGGATTTAAAATTTTATTAAGCTATGGTTTATATTACCATCAGGTCTAAACTAGTGGAGGTTTAGCGGAACTCTGCGGTTCTTAGAGGAGTCTGCTAACTTAGTGGAAGCTCTAAAGTTGTCAGTGGATGACAAAGAGCCCATTGAACTAGCAATTACACCCGCAAACAGAAGTAGAAGATATAATCTTGTAGTTTGAGAGATTAACACTCCTGCCTGTACCCAGATCGCCATCATTAGTGGTATTAGAGCAACTTGTTGACACTGAATTGAATCTCAGAAGTAAGGGAAGGAAATCCAATATGGCTTTTAGAGTTGGAAGAGGATGAGGATGTGGTAGAAGAGGACGACCAATTGCAAATGCTGAGGTGATGGAAGCTATAAAAAAGATGCAGGCTAGATTAGGAGCATTAACAGCAGGGAGAAATATAATTGATGGATATGTTAGTGAGCCTGAGGTTGAAACTGAAGAAGAGGAGGAAACTATAGCAGTTACTCCTGAGATGAGATTCTTCCAATCAGTGTTGAGATCCACAGCTAGGCCAAAAACTGAGGTTTCAATATATGCAGGAGGATTGAATCCAAAAGAATTGATAGACTGGATTAATGGCATGGAGAAATTCTTTGATTATGAAGAAACAAAAGATGAGAAGAAAGTAAAGTTTGTTGTCACCAAGCTAAAAGGACATGCAACACTTTGGTGGGATGGAGTGCAGGTAGAAAGAAAGAGTCTTGGCAAGCAACCAATAAGAAATTGGAATAGGATGGTAGCAAAGCTAAGAGGTAAGTTTCTACCAGGTAATTATCAACAAACCTTGTTTAGACATATGCAGAATCTTAGACAGAGGTCTATGATAGTGAGAGAATATACAGAGGAATTCTATAAGGTAAGTATAAGAGCTAGAGAAACTCGGGATACAGATGAGAAGGTGGCTATATATGTGAATGGTCTTAGGATGGACATTCAAGATGAGGTAAGTATACTGTCTCCTAAAATAGTAGAAGAAGCTTATTAGGTGGTACTGAAAGCTGAATAAAAAATCATGACGAAGCAGTATGCTAGAGGAAGAGGTACTTTCCGAGGAAAAGGAAGTCAAGGTGGTTGAGGAAGATCTACAACACCTAGAGATGGAGCTAGCAGTAGCTCAAACCATCATGTTACAGGAAAATTTGGGCACATCAGCCCCAACTTCCAGATCTATATTATTAGGGTTTATCAACCCCTAATTCAGTTGTTTTCATTCTCTAATGAAGTTAACCTACATCATGCTTGCTTCCCAAAAGTTTCATGACACCATTCATCCAAAAAATGTCCCTAAGGAGATCATCGCAGGTGGCCTTCTATCTAGCTGCAATGAATGGCAGGCACTACACTGTCTGGGTGCTATGCATAACACCTAGCCTTTGTTGCACCTACAATAAGCGAGATCCATTGAATTTTTTAAATGAACTCATTGGATTCCTCATCCAATGGATGCTTTTGTAGGTTTCTAGAAGGATTGGGCTCGCTTTTGGATGAGGAAGGAGATGAATGAACCTTAATCCATTATCCCTTCCTCCATGGAACCACTTCCCAAATATGGCAAAGAATTCACGACGTCCATTAATGGCCTAACCTCCTCCTTTTAGCTATAAAAGGACCAGGCATTCAAGGCTGGTCTAAGGTTGAGACTTCTTAAGCTAAGGAAATGCTGCTTGGATGAGATTAGTAGAGAGAGTAATGTTATCATGTCAAATTGTTGTTTCCATGAGGAGAGAAGGGTTTGAAGATGGGAGGATGATGATGAATCGAACATGTATCTACATGGGTTGTAATCTTTCCTTCTATGAATAAAGAGTTCTATGATTGCCCCATTCATGTATTCATGTGATGTATATTGTACTTTCAATTCTATAATATGTTTAGTTAACAGATCGATATGCATGCTTTGATGGTTTTCTATCTCGGCTTGTGTGTAGGTACCTTTCAAGCGAGTTAATTATGGAAGGGAGTGGCAAAAGTGGTCAAAGGGAAGAGGGATCGAGCGAGAGATATAGGTTGGTACTTTTGCTCCTCTTTCTTTTATCCGTTGGCAATAGGAAAAGTAATGGAATTACTTTAATTGTTGTTCTAGACTTGCTACTAGGTCTAGGGGTTAGTTGTTCAAAAAGACACTAAATTTGCCTGTAACAAAATGGTGACTCCCCTGGGGAGCAATTTTATCCCTTATAGTAGCTAATCAATCTCTTGGAACACTTTGACATACTTTACCCTTTGTTTCTCATCGAATTCAAGTCCAATTCACTGAAATTTGAGTCAATTTTGAGCATAAAATTGTCATTCTATAATCATAGCACCTTTGTAACTAACACAGTGCAATGCATTGCACCCTCTGCACAGAGACAGTGCTATGCATCACACTATCTCTCACTCTGGCCTGTGATGATTCCTTTTGGATCAGTTTTTCCCATCTAGGAGCTGAAACCTTAAGTCAATTTTTAGTTGTTTGAATTGTCTGTTGGATTTAGATGAGTTCTTGTCTCTAAAAGCAGTCTTTGTTTCCTTGTTTCGACCCATTTTAGATTGGATTGTTAAATGTTTGTTTATGTATTTGTTTTATCATTTGCATTCCATTATTGAAAGTACTTTCAGTCGATTGTTTTGTCAAATATGAAGTGTCATAAAATCTTCCTTCATCAAAATAATCGATTGGTATACTTGTGCATATGATTCATATTTTCATTTAAGTGTTGAAAATCTTCGTTTCCTTAAAGTTAAAAGTGTTGTTTAGTCTTCCTTTATCTTTAAGTGAAATTGTTATAAATCGACATTTTTGTGAAAAAGAGATTTTGAATCATTGTGCATTTGTTTTTCTTAGTGCATAATTCACATTAAGGAGAACTGGAAAGAAAAAGAAATACATGTAATTGTATTTTAGAGATTGATTGTGTGTGCTTAAAAGGAATGGTTAGGGAAGTGCATTAGTTGTGCTCTTTGTTGTTTGATCCAAAAAGTACTTGTTTGCTCTATCCCTTGTAGCTAGGATTTTCATTGTTTAAACAAATGAAAAGAATGCTTCTAATATTAGTTTCATTTTTAGTAATTGTTGGGTCCCTATAATACTAGTGATTACCCCATTACTATTGTAGTTATACCCCTTATTAATATTTTTGTGCCCCTATTGCCCCCATATTGTTATTACTGTGCCCCATAGAATCCCTCTATTGTTATTTTTGTGGCTTTATATTATTATTGTTAGGTCAGCTGGATTGTATTGTGACTCCTTAGACTCCTATATATAGAAAGGAGGTTTTGTCATTTGAATCATCCAAGAATTGTTCATTTATGTAATGTAAAGGACGTTTCCCCCTCGAAGAGGCTGAATTCTAAGGCGTTGATCTATCTTTTCTATATTTTCTTGAGCTGGTTTCATAACATTTGGTATCAGAGCTTTGGATTCTAGGGTTTCGCTGCTCCAAACAGGTCATCGTGGAATTTTCGCTATAAATTTTTTTCTGTTACGTTTCAGAAGTTGCAAAAAAAACCCATTTGAGAAGAAATCGCACTGAACCTTGGGTCCAAATTTCAAAGCTTTTTGCACAATATTGGTGGAGATATGATCTGAGGAAGTTGGTCTTTTGCAGACTCCTGAATTACATTCAAAACAGGTGACCTGGGGAAAATCGTCATAACTTTCACTCTGGGGATCGGATTGAAAATTCGTAAGAAGGTACAGAAAGAGGACAGACTGTAGTTTCTCGCATGCATGTTTCAAATCCAAAGGGCAAAACATTGACTCGTGGCACGTCGTACAAGTTCACTCTACTGAACTAGTCTATAAGCAAGTCACTGTGGGAGATTTCACATAACTCTTCCTTGGAGAATCCAATTTGGGTCAGAATTGTGGCATTGGAAAGAGGACACAGAGGGCTACTATAGGTCAAATATTTAGAACTAGATGATTGGAAAGTACAGAGATACATCAGAGGCAATATCGAGCTCCGACAAAGTGAAAAATGGTGTGTAGATTTTCTTAAATTTTTGCTTAAGCTTGGTTTGAAAATTTATTTTGAAGGAATTCAAAGGGCATAGTAGAGCATTATTATCGGTAACTGATGCCCCGAGGAAAGAAAATGCAAACACCTAGTAAGGAACCTGAAAGCTCTAGCATGACTCATGAAGAAGAGGAAGAAATGCAACATGATATATCGAAATTACAAGACCAAGTGCAACAACTGTCCCTTGCACAAAAAGGAACAGAATCTAAGATGGATGGTTTAAAGAAAGATGTAGAAGCTAAGATGGATGGTTTAAAGAAATGTGTAGAAGCTAAGATGGAATGTTTAAAGAAAGGCGTAAAAGCTAAGATGATTGACATGGAAGCTAAGATGGATGATTTGAAGATAGATTTGAAGATAGACATGGACGAATTGAAGATAAATTGTTATGAAACCAGCTCAAGAAAAGATAGAAAAGATAGATCAATGCCTTAGAATTCACCCTCTTCGAGGGGGAAACCTCCTTTACATTACATAAATGAACAATTCTTGGATGATTCAAATGACAAAACCTCCTTTCTATATATAGGAGTCTAAGGAGTCACAACATAATCCAGTCGACCTAACAATAATAATATAATGCCACAAAAATAACAATAGAGGGATTCTATGGGGCACAGTAATAACAATATGGGGCCAATAGGGGCACAACAATATTAATAAGGGGTATAACTACAATAGTAATGGGGTAATCACTAGTATTATGGGACCCAACATGCCCCTCTCCTTCAAAAAAGTGTTGTCCTCAACTCTTGAGTAGTTCTGGATACTTCTGCATAAAATTCTCATCCTCCCATGTGGAATCTTCAGCGGATAAGTTCTTCCACTTGATAAGATACTCTGAAATTGAACAATTTCGTAGCTGTCGAGTTCTTGTTTCTGTGACTGCTTCCGGTTCCAATATAATTTTTCCTTCCTCGTCAAGTTCTGGCAATATTGTTTGAACTGGGAGCTTGTCACCTATAACCTTCTTTAAACATGAAACATGGAAAACTGGGTGCAATTGAGAAGCTGCAGGAAGCTCCAATTTGTATGCCATAGTACTAATCTTTTGCAACACCTTGTATGGACCATAATACTTTGGTGATAATTTATTATCCTTCTTAGCTTGCTTGAGGGACATTTGCTTATATGGTTGTAGCCGTAGGAATACCCAATCACCTACATCAAAACTTCTTTCACTGCGATGTTGATCTGCCTGTTGTTTCATTCTATTCTGTGCCAACACGAGGTTATCCTTTAAGAGTTGGAGGACTTGTTGTTGATGTTCGATGTGATGTTCCACTGCCTGAACCTTAGAATTTTCTCTTAAATATGATGTGATGGATGGTGGTTGATACCCATAAAGTGCCATAAATGGGGTCATTTTTGTTGCTATATGGAAGGAAGTGTTATACCACCATTTAGCCAAAGGCAACCATTTGACCCATTATGTCTGTTTATCAGATACAAAGCAACGAAGATATCCTTCCAAACATTTGTTTACTATCTCTGTTTGCCCATCAGATTGAGGATGATAAGATGAGCTATGAGCTAACTGAGTACCAAGACAAGAAAATAATTCTGTCCAAAAATTTCCAGTGAAAATGGGATCTCTATCACTTACAATAATCTTTGGGTTTCCATGTAGCTTTTGAATTGTTTCCATAAATGTAGTAGAAACTGTACTGGCTTTAAATGGATGTGATAATGCACAAAAGTGTGCATACTTGGTAAGTCTGTCAACTACCACCATGATGACACTCTTTCCCTCAGACTTGGGTAAACCTGTGATAAAATCCATTGAAACCTCCTCCCAACGTTGGCTTGGAATTGATAAAGGTTGTAATAGACCCGATGTCTTAATTGTTTCAACTTTATTTTGTTGGCAAACCAAACATTCAGCCACAAACTGTTGAATATCTGATTTAAGGCCATCGCAAAAAAATTCCTTCTTAACCCTGTGGTAAGTTTTTAAAAATCCTGAGTGCCCTCCTAAGGGAGAAGTGTGCAATTCCATAAGAATCTTTTGTTTTAGCTGGGAATTCTTACAGAGGTATAAGCGATCTTTGTACCATAACGAATCATTTTGCCAGCTAAATGTACCAGACGTACTGGAATCTTGTTGTAACTTTCGAATAAGTGCCCACACTTCTTCGTCATTCTTCCATTCCTCCCTTGCTTCGTTTATCCAATCTGGTTGGATAATAGAAATGGCGCACAACAATGCTTCCACATCCTCATCCTTTCTTGAGAGTGCATCTGCCACCACATTTTGCTTCCCTTTTTTGTAGATGATTTCAAAGTCATAACCCAACATCTTTGTGACCCACTTTTGTTGCTCTTCAGAGGATAATCTTTGTTCTAAAAAGTATTTAAGGCTATCATGATCCGTTTTTACCTTGAAGTGTCTTCCCATTAGGTAGGGTCGCCATTTCTTAAGTGCATGGAGTATTGCCAACATTTCCTTCTCATAAATAGCTTTGCTTAAAAACTTTCCCTTGATTGGACGACTTTCAAAAGCAATGGGTCTTTCATCTTGCATTAGAACAACACCAATTCCATTTCCTGAAGCATCACATTCCACAATAAAGGTTTTTGTGAAGTCCGGTGTAGCTAAGACCGGTGCTTGGCACATTGCCTCTTTAAGATGTTCAAAGGCCTTTGTTGCTTCCGGAGTCCATGAAAATGCATCTTTCTTCAATAATGTTGTTAGAGGTGCTGCTATTCTCCCATAATTCTTAACAAACTTGCGATAATACCCTGTCAACCCGAGAAATCCTCACAGATGCTTTATGGATGTGGGGATTTTCCATTCCTTAATGGCTTTAATTTTGCTAGGGTCTACCTTAACTCCTTCATGAGATACAATATGACCCAAATATTCCACCTCCTGGACTCCAAAGAAACATTTGGATCTTTTTGCATATAATTGTTTCTCCTTCAATAGTTGTAGCACCCTGTCAACATGTTCAACATGATCCTTCCAAGACTTGCTGTAGATTAGTATATCATCAAAAAATACTAACACAAATTTTCTAAGGAATGGTTTGAAAATTGAATTCATCAAACCTTGAAATGTTGAAGGTGCATTGGTAAGGCCAAAAGGCATGACCAAAAATTCATAATGACCCTCATGAGTTCTAAATGCTGTTTTCGGAATGTCTTCAGTCTTCATTCTGATTTGATGATATCCTGAATGAAAATCCAACTTGGTGAAGTAAATTGATCCATGCAATTCATCCAGTAATTCATCAATGACAGGAATGGGGAACTTATCTTTAATAGTGAGCTTGTTGAGCTCCCTATAATCCGGACACATGCGCCATGATCCATCCTTCTTGTGCACCAATACTACTGGAGCAGAGAAAGAACTTTGACTCGATTGAATTATACCAGCCTCTAGCATTTCTGCAACCATACGTTCAATTTCACTCTTTTGGACATAGGGATATCTGTACGGCCTGATGTTTGGAGGAACACTTCCTGGAATCAGATGAATAGCATGATCATGATCACGCATAGGTGGGAGACCTTTGGGAGTCTCAAATACCTTGGAATGATTGTCCAGGACTTTTTGGAGATCTGGAGAAATAGATGATTCCGATGTGGAAACATCTAGCGAGCATAATTGTGCAATTACACCTCTTTGCTCCTTTTTTAGAAGCTTTGTCATACTATTAGAGCTGATTATCTTTTGTGGTTTCCTTGTAATACCCCTTAATTCAACTTCCTTTCCTTCCATAGAAAATTTGATGAAAAGTTCTTGAAAATTAAAAGCTATTGTACCCAGGGATTGTAGCCATTGGACTCCTAGTACAACATCAGCACCTCCCATTGGAATGGAAAGCATTGGGCTAGTCAATACATATTCTCCCATGGATAGCTTGATATTATGGCACTTTCCAGAGCAATTTATTGTTCCTCCATTTGCAATCATCACTTGACACTTTGGTGCTGGATATAGGAAGAAATTCAATTCTTTTGCTACCTTACAATGAATAAAATTGTGGGTGCTTCCTGAATCAATCAACACTATTACCTTTTTCTTCTTGATTTGTCCTTCTATCTTGATGGTTTGAGGAGTGGTAATTCCCGCCAATGCATTACAAGATATGGTCGGATTTATTTGTTCTTCATCTAGGCTTTGTTCCTGGAGTATATCCTCTTCTTTTGACCTTTCTTGCTCCTTTTCTTCTTCCTCTTCACAATCTATGTAGAATAATTTCTTCTCAGAACACTTATGACCTTTAGTGTATTTGCTATCACAACTGTAACAAAGCCCTTTTGCTCTTTTTTCTTCCAATTGTTGTGGTGTCAACCTTATAGGTTGTGGAAGACTAGGGGCAACAACACTTCCGTCTTTATAGTTGTGAGTGGTATGCTTCCTGGTTGCCATAATTTTGCTTTCCATTTTTCTTGCTAACCTGAATGCCTTCTCTAATGAATCAGGTTCCCAAAGGCGAACATCATGTTGGATATTATCCTTTAAAGACCCTATGAACACATCAATCCTATGCTCCTTTGGAATATCTTTTAACCTTATGTTCAATTTTTGGAACTCCTCAATGTGCTCCATTATTGAACCCTTTTGTTTGAGACTTATCAATTGGCTAAAAAAAGTGTTGCTTTTTGTATCCTCATAATGTGCTATCAATTCTTCCGTAAAAATTGCCCAAGTGATAAATGGTTTACGAGAGCAAAGCCATTGATACCATACAAACTGATTTGGTTCCAAATATAAAGTTGCCATACGTACCTTTTGTGTGTTTTGCACATTATTGAGATCGAAGAATTGCTCCATCTGTAATATCCATGTGGCAGGATCCTTGCCATCAAACTTCCTCATATCGATTTTTGGAATATGGTGAGTCTTCGATCCAACATTAGCGTCTATGGAATCATGATTAACATTTCTTTTGTTCTCATCATGAGTTTCCTTTAGTACCCTTTCACCCTTAGGGACCATTTCTTGTAGCAACTTATTCATATTTATCTTCAATTCATCCATGTCTGTCTTCAAATCTATCTTCAAATCATCCATCTTAGCTTCCACGTCAATCATCTTAGCTTTTACGCCTTTCTTTAAACAATCCATCTTAGCTTCTCCACCTTTCTTTAAACCATCCATCTTAGCTTCTACATCTTTCTTTAAACCATCCATCTTAGATTCTGTTCCTTTTTGTGCAAGGGACAGTTGTTGCACTTGGTCTTGTAATTTTGATATATCATGTTGCATTTCTTCCTTTACTTCATGAGTCATGCTAGAGCTTTCAGGTTCCTTACTAGGTGTTTCCATTTTCTTTCCTCGGGGCATCAGTTACCGATAATAATGCTCTACTATGCCCTTTGAATTCCTTCAAAATAAAATTTCAAACCAAGCTTAAGCAAAAATTTAAGAAAATCTACACACCTTTTTTCACTTTGTAGGAGCTCGATATTGCCTCTGATGTATCTCTGTACTTTCCAATCATCTAGTTCTGAATTTGTGAGCTGTAGTAGCCCTCTCTGTCCTCTTTCCAATGCCACAAGTCTGACCCAAATTGGATTCTCCAAGGAAGAGTTATGTGAAATCTCCCACAGTGACTTGCTTATAGACTAGTTCAGTAAAGCGAACTTGTACGACGTGCCACGAGTCACTGTTTTGACCTTTGGATCTGAAGCATGCATACAAGAAACTACACTCCGTCCTCTTTCTGTACCTTCTTACGAAATTTCAATCCGATCCCTAGAGAGAAAGTTATGACGATTTTCCCCAGGTCATCTGTTTTGAATGTAATTCAGGAGTCTGCAAAAAGACCAACTTCCTCAGATCATATCTCCGCAAATATCGCGTGAAAAGCTTTGAAATTCAGACCCAAGGTTCAGCGAGATTTCTTCTCAAATGGGTTTTTTTTGCGACTTCTGAAACATCACAGAAAAAAAGTTATAGCGAAAATGCCACGATGACCTGTTTAGAGCAGCGAAACCCTAGAATCCAAAGCTCTGATACCAAATGTTATGAAACCAGCTCAAGAAAAGATAGAAAAGATAGATCAACGCCTTAGAATTCAGCCTCTTCGAGGGGGCAACCTCCTTTACATTACATAAATGAACAATTCTTGGATGATTCAAATGACAAAACCTCCTTTCTATATATAGGAGTCTAAGGAGTCACAATATAATCCAGCCGACCTAACAATAATAATATAAAGCCACAAAAATAACAATAGAGGGATTCTATGGGGCACAATAATAACAATATGGGGGCAATAGGGGCACAACAATATTAATAAGGGGTATAACTACAATAGTAATGGTTTAATCACTAGTATTATAGGGACCCAACATAAATATGAATAAGTTGCTACAAGAAATGGTCCCTAAGGGTGAAAGGGTACTAAAGGAAACTCATGATGAGAACAAAAGAAATGTTAATCATGATTCCATAGACGCTAATGTTGGATCGAAGACTCACCATATTCCAAAAATCGATATGAGGAAGTTTGATGGCAAGGATCCTGCCACAAGGATACTACAAATGGAGCAATTCTTCGATCTCAATATTGTGAAAAACACACAAAAGGTACGTATGGCAACTTTGTATTTGGAACCAAATCAGTTTGTATGGTATCAATGGCTTTGCTCTCGTAAACCATTTATCACTTGGGCAATTTTTACGGAAGAATTGATAGCACATTATGAGGATACAAAAAGCAACACTTTTTTTAGCCAATTGATAAGTCTCAAACAAAAGGGTTCAATAATGGAGCACATTGAGGAGTTCCAAAAATTGAACATAAGGGTAAAAGATATTCCAGAGGAACATAGGATTGATGTGTTCATAGGGTCTTTAAAGGATAATATCCAACATGATGTTCGCCTTTGGGAACCTGATTCATTAGAGAAGTCATTCAGGTTAGCAAGAAAAATGGAAAGCAAAATTATGGCAACCAGGAAGCATACCAATGACAACTATAAAGACGGAAGTGTGGTTGCCCCTAGTCTTCCACAACCTATAAGGTTGACACCACAGCAATTGGAAGAAAAAAGAGCAAAAGGGCTTTGTTACAGTTGTGATAGCAAATACACTAAAGGTCATAAGTGTGCTGAGAAGAAATTATTCTACATAGATTGTGAAGAGGAAGAAGAAAAGGAGCAAGAAAGGTCTAAAGAAGAAGATATACTCCAGGAACAAAGCCTAGATGAAGAACAAATAAATCCAACCATATCTTGTAATGCATTGGTGGGAATTACCACTCCTCAAACCATCAAGATAGAAGGACAAATCAAGAAGAAAAAAGTAATAGTGTTGATTGATTCAGGAAGCACCCACAATTTTATTCATTGTAAGGTAGAAAAAGAATTGAATTGCTTCCTATATCCAGCACCAGAGTGTTAAGTGATGATTGCAAATGGAGGAACAATAAATTGCTCTGGAAAGTGCCATAATATCAAGCTATCCATGGGAGAATATGTATTGACTAGCCCAATGCTTTCCATTCCAATGGGAGGTGCTGATGTTGTACTAGGAGTCCAATGGCTACAATCCCTGGGTACAATAGCTTTTAATTTTCAAGAACTTTTCATCAAATTTTCTACGGAAGGAAAGGAAGTTGAATTAAGGGGTATTGCAGGGAAACCAGGAAAGATAATCAGCTCTAATAGTATGACAAAGCTTCTAAAAAAGAAGCAAAGAGGTGTAATTGCACAATTATGCTCGCTAGATGTTTCCACATCGGAATCATCTATTTCTCCAGATCTCCAAAAAGTCCTGGACAATCATTCCAAGGTATTTGAGACTCCCAAAGGTCTCCCACCTATGTTTGATCATGATCATGCTATTCATCTGATTCCAGGAAGTGTTCCTCCAAACATCAGGCCGTACATATATCCCTATGTCCAAAAGAGTGAAATTGAACGTATGGTTGCAGAAATGCTAGAGGCTGGTATAATTCAACCGAGTCAAAGTTCTTTCTCTGCTCCAGTAGTATTGGTGCACAAGAAGGATGGATCATGGCACATGTGTCCGGATTATAGGGAGCTCAACAAGCTCACTATTAAAGATAAGTTCCCCATTCCTGTCATTGATGAATTACTGGATGAATTGCATGGATCAATTTACTTCACCAAGTTGGATTTTCGTTCAGGATATCATCAAATCAGAATGAAGACTGAAGACATTCCGAAAACAGCATTTAGAACTCATGAGGGTCATTATGAATTTTTGGTCATGCCTTTTGGCCTTACCAATGCACCTTCAACATTTCAAGGTTTGATGAATTCAATTTTCAAACCATTCCTTAGAAAATTTGTGTTAGTATTTTTTGATGATATACTAATCTACAGCAAGTCTTGGAAGGATCATGTTGAACATGTTGACAGGGTGCTACAACTATTGAAGGAGAAACAATTATATGCAAAAAGATCCAAATGTTTCTTTGGAGTCCAGGAGGTGGAATATTTGGGTCATATTGTATCTCATGAAGGAGTTAAGGTAGACCCTAGCAAAATTAAAGCCATTAAGGAATGGAAAATCCCCACATCCATAAAGCATCTGTGAGGATTTCTCGGGTTGACAGGGTATTATCGCAAGTTTGTTAAGAATTATGGGAGAATAGCAGCACCTCTAACAACATTATTGAAGAAAGATGCATTTTCATGGACTCCGGAAGCAACAAAGGCCTTTGAACATCTTAAAGAGGCAATGTGCCAAGCACCGGTCTTAGCTACACCGGACTTCACAAAAACCTTTATTGTGGAATGTGATGCTTCAGGAAATGGAATTGGTGTTGTTCTAATGCAAGATGAAAGACCCATTGCTTTTGAAAGTCATCCAATCAAGGGAAAGTTTTTAAACAAAGCTATTTATGAGAAGGAAATGTTGGCAATACTCCATGCACTTAAGAAATGGCGACCCTACCTAATGGGAAGACACTTCAAGGTAAAAACGGATCATGATAGCCTTAAATACTTTTTAGAACAAAGATTATCCTCTGAAGAGCAACAAAAGTGGGTCACAAAGATGTTGGGTTATGACTTTGAAATCATCTACAAAAAAGGGAAGCAAAATGTGGTGGCAGATGCACTCTCAAGAAAGGATGAGGATGTGGAAGCATTGTTGTGCACCATTTCTATTATCCAACCAGATTGGATAAACGAAGCAAGGGAGGAATGGAAGAATGACGAAGAAGTGTGGGCACTTATTCGAAAGTTACAACAAGATTCCAGTACGTCTGATACATTTAGCTGGCAAAATGATTCGTTATGGTACAAAGATCGCTTATACCTCTGTAAGAATTCCCAGCTAAAACAAAAGATTCTTATGGAATTGCACACTTCTCCCTTAGGAGGGCACTCAGGATTTTTAAAAACTTACCACAGGGTTAAGAAGGAATTTTTTTGCGATGGCCTTAAATCAGATATTCAAAAGTTTGTGGCTGAATGTTTGGTTTGCCAACAAAATAAAGTTGAAACAATTAAGACATCGGGTCTATTACAACCTTTATCCATTCCAAGCCAACGTTGGGAGGAGGTTTCAATGGATTTTATCACAGGTTTACCCAAGTCTGAGGGAAAGAGTGTCATCATGGTGGTAGTTGACAGACTTACCAAGTATGCACACTTTTTTGCATTATCACATCCATTTAAAGCCAGTACAGTTTCTACTGCATTTATGGAAACAATTCAAAAGCTACATGGAAACCCAAAGATTATTGTAAGTGACAGAGATCCCATTTTCACTGGAAATTTTTGGACAGAATTATTTTCTTGTCTTGGTACTCAGTTAGCTCATAGCTCATCTTATCATCCTCAATCTGATGGGCAAACTGAGATAGTAAACAAATGTTTGGAAGGATATCTTCGTTGCTTTGTATCTGATAAACAGACACAATGGGTCAAATGGTTGCCTCTGGCTGAATGGTGGTATAACACTTCCTTCCATACAGCAACAAAAATGACCCCATTTATGGCACTTTATGGGTATCAACCACCATCCATCACATCATATTTAAGAGAAAATTCTAAGGTTCAGGCAGTGGAACATCACATCAAACATCAACAACAAGTCCTCCAACTCTTAAAGGATAACCTCGTGTTGGCACAGAATAGAATGAAACAACAGGCAAATCAACATCGCAGTGAAAGAAGTTTTGATGTAGGTGATTGGGTATTCCTACGGCTACAACCATATAAGCAAATGTCCCTCAAGCAAGCTAAGAAGGATAATAAATTATCACCAAAGTATTATGTTCCGTACAAGGTGTTGCAAAAGATTGGTACTATGGCATACAAATTGGAGCTTCCTGCAGCTTCTCGATTGCACCCAGTTTTCCATGTTTCATGTTTAAAGAAGGTTATAGGCGACAAGCTCCCAGTTCAAACAATATTGCCAGAACTTGATGAGGAAGGAAAAATTATATTGGAACCAGAAGCAGTCACAGAAACAAGAACTCGATAGCTACGAAATCGATCAATTTCAGAGTATCTTATCAAGTGGAAGAACTTATCTGCTGAAGATTCCACATGGGAGGATGAGAATTTTATGCAGAAGTATCCAGAACTACTCAAGCGTTGAGGACAACACTTTTTTGAAGGAGAGGGGCATGTTGGGTCCCTATAATACTAGTGATTACCCCATTACTATTGTAGTTATACCCCTTATTAATATTGTTGTGCCCCTATTGCCCCCATATTGTTATTACTGTGCCCCATAGAATCCCTCTATTATTATTTTTGTGGCTTTATATTATTATTGTTAGGTCGGCTGGATTGTATTGTGACTCCTTAGACTCCTATATATAGAAATGAGGTTTTGTCATTTGAATCATCCAAGAATTGTTCATTTATGTAATGTAAAGGAGGTTGCCCCCTCGAAGAGGCTGAATTCTAAGGCGTTGATCTATCTTTTCTATCTTTTCTTGAGCTGGTTTCATAACAGGAATTTTGGAAAAACATCACGTGGTGAAACCCAATGGCAAATTTTAAGCAAAATCAACCTAAAATTAACCTCAATTAACCTAATAACATATTGGAATTTAACGCAAACATCTAGAGGTGTCTAGGCTAGAGACGTGTTCCGGCGTCTTAAAACCTAGTGGTTGTCGTTTTCATTGAGGTTGGGTGATTCCTCCTCTTTGAACCGATAAGTACTAGTATGAACTTGTGCTCCCTGTACCGTCGAGTATATAGTGGGAGACCCCAATAGGTTGAAATCCTTTATCCCTAGGAAGATGAGTCTACCGCCTTACCGATCACAATGCACCGAACACAACATTCAAGAAGACTGACTGTCGTATGGTAAATCCTTGGTAATTTCTCTTTAATTTACCATCAAGGTGTATATTGCAGTTTTGTGATTAGTTCGGTAAACCCTCTTTCTTAGTATCTCCAGAGTAGTCACTTTTGTTCCTTTTCGACTCCTTAAAAGAAAAGGTTCATCTAAGCACTTGTCCTTTCAAGCTCATTAAACAACGAAAGCGACTAGAGCCATCTTTTGTTTTTTCTCAACTCTTAAAAAATGAAAAAGCAAAGTTAAGTTCTAGTGTTGTAAAAGTTAATTGACCGCAGATAACATCCTCTATGCTTGTTTTTTAGTTGATCTTAGGTTGAAACATATGGTGAAAAATCCGGAGTCCACCAATCAAGGAATTCCTTTTAATGGGAATCCTAGTCCTTTTCCTCCATTTGGAAATATTGGTACTCCATGTATGGCTACATTGTCCCTTCCGGGATTTACTATTGGCTTGCCAGTATGGTTTTTTCAACCTCTTTGGTTCAAAATGTTGTGATTTCTCCACAATCGAGTACTCCTCCAACTGGAAAAAAATCAACCTCCAGTTGATCTTAAAGTAGACCCTTTGCCTTCTTCCTCGTTTCTTTCTTCCTCCCCTTCTTCCTCTTCACCTGGTGAAAGTATTGGTACTAGTAACCAGGTGGCTAAGAAGAAGAAGAAAGAGAAGAAGAAGAAGATGAAGCAAATTCAGCAGAGGGGCGATCAAGCAACCATTGCTTTGAATACAAAATCTAATGATAAACCATCCTTTAAGCCTCACAACGTTCATTATCCATGCAAAATTTGTACGGGATGCCATCTTCTTCAAAATTATCCTAATATTCCTCAGATCTTAGAAGAATGGTCTTCTCGTTCACATCATCCCGTGTCATCAACCTCTGGAGATCATGTTGGTGACATACCATCAACTAGTGATAGTAAAGTTCATGGAAAGAAGGGAAAAGTCAAGTTTCCATGTAGGTTATGTGAAGGGAATCAACCCATTCACTTTTGTCCCTATCTAGATGAAGCCATAAGAGTGTTGGATAACCATCTTGCTTCACCGCAACGACTTCCATCTGGTTATAGGAAACTCTCCCTAAATACTTCACTAGTTGATGAATTGACTCACCAAAATCAACCGTCGGTCAAACCCACTCTCTCTGAAAGTGAATCCTCTGAGTTTATACCCGACCCAAATCAACAGGTCGACGTAACAATTGACCCGGTTTCACCTTCAGTAAATCGTACCATTCCCGAGGAGAGTGAAAATGATACCACTCAAGTTCTTTTTGTTTCTTCAGATTCTAATGAGCTTGGGGGCAATCCTCTTATTCCATCAAGACAAGAGGAAAATCCTCCCGCTCTTGTAACTCAAGGGGTTAATCCTCCTGTTTCTACAGTACCCCCTCCAAGTAGTCTAGTCACTTCCTTTGATTGGAATCAATTGGCAGCATTCTGCGTTCCTTCTTATGTGCCTTTCCAAATCATAGTACAAGTTTGTAATATGATTGTATCAGGCACTATTATAGATGAAGGAGCATCAGTAAGTATCCTTTCCTCAATTGCTTGGCAAGTGCTTGGTTCACCACTGCTTGTGCCTGTTACATAGAATCTGTTGGGTTTTAATAGAGGAACCAATCAACCATTAGGGATCCTCCCTCGGTTACCCATTACTTTGGGAGGAAAAACCGTTTATCTGAATGTGATGGTAGTCCTAGGCCCTTTAGATTATAACTTACTACTTGGGCGCGACTATGTTTATGGCATGGGAGCTATTGTTTCAACACTCTTCCGAGTGATTTGTTTCCCACATGAAGGTAGAATTGTCACTGTTGACCAACTTTCATTTTCCGGTCCAAATATGGCTCCTAGTCAACCATATCCCCTAATTGGTCCATTTATACCAATGGTATCATCCCTGCCACGGGTTAATTATATGGAAACCTGTTCCATACCTACATCAACTGATGATCAATTCAGTGATGTTGTACAACATGTACTGGGGGCATTGGAACCAGATCTCTCTTTCATGACCTCTTATGAGTTGTGATCAGAGGTCCGAGGATAGTTCGTTGTCTTGTGTTAACCTCGTTAAAAAATGAAACAAGGAGTATGAGGATAGTTCTTTACTGTGTCAACCTCATTAAAAAATGAAACATCTCCTGAGGATAGTTCATGGTCTTCTGTCAACCTTGTTAAAAAAGTGAAACAAGGGTCTGAGGATAGTTCGTTGTCTTGTGTCAACCTCGTTAAAAAATGAAACAAGGGTATGAGGATAGTTCATTGTCTTGTGTCAACCTCGTTAAAAAAATGAAACAAGGGTTCAAGGATAGTTCATTGTCTTGTGTCGATCTCGTTAAAAAACGAAAAAAGGGTCTCCGAGGATAGTTCCTTGTCTTGTGTCAACCTCATTAAAAAATGAAATAAGGAGTTTAAGGATAGTTCATTGTCTTGTGTCAACCTTGTTAAAAAATGAAACAAGGGGTCTGAGGATAGTTTGTTGTCTTGTGTCAACCTCGTTAAAAAAATGAAACAAGGAGTCCGAGGATAGTTCGTTGTCTTGTGTCAACCTCGTTAAAAAATGAAACAAGGGTATGAGGACAGTTATTTTACTATGTCAACCTCGTTAAAAAATGAAATAGGTCCTATGAGGATAGTTCCTGGTCTTGTGTTAACCTCGGTAAAAAAT
Organism: Pinus tabuliformis; assembly: GCA_031772625.1. Taxonomy (NCBI): domain Eukaryota; kingdom Viridiplantae; phylum Streptophyta; class Pinopsida; order Pinales; family Pinaceae; genus Pinus; species Pinus tabuliformis. The sequence continues at coordinate 1,568,156,175 of CM062819.1, read as the reverse complement.
GAAATAGGGAATATGAGTAGAATTCCTAGTCTTGTGTCAAGCTCATTAAAAAATGAAACAAGGTCGCCTAGAGCAAAGTTCCAATTTGAGTCTTTGAGTAGATCTCATAAAATCCCAGTCGAGTCTTTCACTTGATCTCGTAAATGAACCTTCATTCCATCCACCTGATAGCCGTGAGTAGTCTACTTAGGTGAATGTAATGAAGCTTGGGGGGCATGCACCTAGTAGTAAAGTTAAGTTTCCCTATAGGTTATGTGAAGGGAATAACACCATTCACCTTTGTTTATCTAGACAAAGCCAAAAGGTGTTGGATAACCATCCTGATTCACCGCAGCAACTTCCATCTAGTTACAGAAGACTCTCCTTTTCATCATGCTGGGGGCATGTAAACCAATCTCAAGCACAATTTTTTCGATTTAAGCTTGTGTAAAAATGAAACTGAATCCAAGCATAGTTTTTTCATTTTAAGCTTGTGTAAAAATGAAACTGAATCCAAGCATAGTTTTTCATTTTAAGCTCGTGTAAAAATGAAACTGAACCCAAGCATAGTTCCCTATGGTTCAAGCTTGTGTAAAAATGAACCCATTTCCATTTTTAACCCTCATGATTGCCATTCTTTCAGCCTTTTTCATTAGATGAGCCTTGGTTGTTTTCATTCCATCACCAGCATCTCTTTGGCTGATCATACACTTTCACTTGGTTGTTTCACCCTTTTTTGATGAGCAAATGCAATGAGTGGTCTTATTAGCTAGCCTCTTCACATCAATCAATATGTTTTGAGAAATTCCTGTTAGGACATTCCGATACATAGGAAATAGTTAAGTACAACTTGGTCTAGTATAGAGTTAGGTATAGAGTTAGGTAAAGTGTGTTTCTTTACTATGTACATTTTGTACAATCCGACGGTCACGATATGTAGTGATCCGACGGTTCATTCTCTCCTCGGTATTACTGACACTTGATCTGTGGCTTAACACCCAATTGGTCCATGACCTCTATTTAAAGAGCATGGAGGGTCATTTGTAGGGTAATCCATCTATGAGAGAAGCATATGTAAATTTTCATTCTTTTATTAATAAATTGCTTGAAGTGGCCGCATTGGCTCAGGCCGTGGATTGTTTCCCTCTTTGAGGGTTTTAACCACATCAAAATACTGGTGTATTGATCTGTGATCTGTTTGTGATTGGTGTCCTTTGGTGTTCTGTCTGAGGAACTTACCCTGTAAATTCCTACATGGTATCAGAGCTAGGTTGAGGGCCGCGTCCGTTGGTGATCCAAATCTGAAGCTGGTAGAACTGCATCCGACTGCTGTTTCCTAGATCTACTGCTTCTGACTGCTTTCGAGCCGAGAGGACTGCTCTGTTGTGTTGGGAGCATCTGTTCCAGTGAGGAACCCCTTTCGTTTCACACTAAAAGGTTTCCGGTAGCCCTAGCTGCGTCATTTTTAAGATCTGGAGGTATACAGTGTTTATTTGCAGTTTACAGTTATTTTCTCTCTGTTTATTTCGATTTCGGTTTATTTAGTTTTTTTTTAATTATCAGATCTATACCTTTCATTTCTGCGTATGCTCTTTGCCCTGTGACTCTGTGCAATCTGGGAAAATCAAAAACAGAAAGGAAGGATTTTTCTCATGCGTATGCTCTTTTCCACTGCGCCTTAGTGTGATCTCAGAAAATCAGAAACATTGAGGAAAATATTTAGTTTCCGGCTAAAGCTAACTTCGAGCCGCAAGGTTCATTTTTGAAAATATTTAGTTTCCGGTTAAAGCTAACTTCGAGCCACAAGGTTCATTTTTTTTGTATGTCCGTGTTGGGTTTTGTGTTTTTTGTTTTGTAGGGAAAAAGAGCTTTCTCAAAGCAAGCACGCAACCCAAAGCATCAACCCCCCCCGCCCCCCCCTCTCTCTCTCTCTCTCAAACTTTTTATATAGCTCACTTGGTGCAAAGCTAATTTATGAGAGTAGAGGTCTTGGGTTCATGTCTCCATTTTGTGGGGGTGGATTTTTTCATTTCCGCACATTCCCGCACTTCGTCGGCGACTTTGTCAATTTTTTTTCAAAAAGCCATAACTTTTTCATCCAGAAGCCGTTTTTAGAACCGTTTTTTTTGAAACGGCCTAATTTTTCAAGATCTTTCCATTGGTACACTTAGTTTCAGCATCTACAGCTTCAATTTCTGTTAAAAATGGAAAGTCCATGCCAAGTCATTCTTGATAACACTAACTACTTCCAATGGTGGTCCTACATTGTGGATTTACTTAGAAGTAAAGGTCTTTACAGAATAGCCACAGGCCAAGAGACCAAACCAAAAGATGAAGATAAGGCAGCTAAGTGGGAAAATAGGCAAGACCAAGCACGTGGGTTGATAGGGATGTCTATTTCTCCAGATCTTAGATTCCATATTGCAGAACTTGATACTCCTGATGAAGCACTGCAACAAATTACTAAAGTCTTTGGAATTAAAAATGAACTTAAAGCCCATCAACTTGAAAATGAATTGCTTACATTGGACCCCAATCATTTTTCTTGCATTGAAGATTTTTTGTCCAAGTTCAAGACCCTTAGACTTCTCTTGGAAGGTGTTAAGGTTAAGAAAGAAGATAGTAGCCTTATCTACTCCATTCTTACTAAGTTGGGACCAGCCTATTCTGTGTTTGTTTCCACCTTCCATTCTACAAGAGAAGCCTTCATTTCTCAAGGACAAACCTACAAGTCCCCTTCCTTTGATTCCTTTTGTGATTCTTTAATAAGAGAACAAGAAAAACTCTTACACCTTGGTCTTCTTCATCTTGGAAACTCTTCTAAGAAAGCGTTAGCCGCCCAGCAGCAACCAAATCCAAAGAATCCTAAGAAGTTGTATCCTAAAAAGAATGGTCCTAAACCAAACAAGGGTCCTAAGCAATTTCAGCCTCAAAATGAAAAATCATTTCAACAAAATGATAAGACAAATAAAAACAAATGGAAGAAGACTGATAGACATTGAAACTTTTGTAATCGAGATGGCAACTTAGAATCCAAATGCTTTAAGAAGATGGAAGCCTTGGAAGCAGCAATGAAGAAGCATAACATCCATTTGGAGCAATCTTCAACTTCAACTTCATCTTCAGGAATGGCACTTTCTGCATGTGGTTGTCAAGCATCTCGGTCTGGCTATGCACTAAATGTATCTTCTTCTTCTCATTCTCATGAGTGGCTCATTGATTCTGGAGCTTCTTATCACATGGCCAAAAACAAAGCCATGTTTTCTTCTTTAAATGATTGTAACACCAAAAATATATATGTTGGTGATGATAGATCTCTTAGTGTTGTAGGGATTGGAACTGCTCATCTAGACAATGGCCAGTTTAATGATGTATTATGTGTTCCAACCTTATCCTGCAACCTTCTATCTATATATCAGATAACCCATTCAGGTGAAGGTAAAATCGTTGAATTTTCACCACATGATGTTGTAATTAAGGACCTAAGAGATCCTAGATAGATTTTAGCTACTGGCATTGCTGATGATTCTACAAGGTTGTATAAGTTTCACAACTTTGGGTCATCAAATCTTCCCTCAGTATTTGTTGCTCATAATGATGAAGTGAGCAAACTTTGGCATGAACGATTTGGTCACTTAAACTATCGCTCTCTTCAGAATCTATGTAAAGAAAATATGGTGACAGTTCTTCCAATGGTATCTTGCAGAGATGGTGTTTGTTCCGGATGTGTACTCGGAAAACATCATCAGGACAGTTTTGAAAAACGTGCCTCTTGGCATGCCTCAGCCCCTTTACAGCTCATGCATAGTGATTTATGTGGTCCACTTCCAGTTGCTTCATTCTCTGGCTACAAGTATTTCTTAACTTTCATTGATGATTTCTCCAGACACACTTGGGTATACTTCTTAAAACTCAAGAGTGAAGTATTTAACATGTTCTTGGCCTTTAAGGCCTTTGTTGAAAAACAATCTGGACATCAAATTCTTAAGCTAAGATCTGATAATGGCAGAGAATATGTTAAAAACACATTCATCAACTTTTGCACTGAGAATGGAATTCAAATGCAACATACTGTTCCATATACTCCACAACAAAATGGTGTAGCTCAAAAGGAAGAATCGCACCTTAAAGGAAATGGCTAATTGTATGCTTCAATCTAAAGGACTTAGTCTTAATTATTCGGCAGAAGCAATTAACTGTGTAAATTACATAATAAATCGCACTCCTACTAAGGTTTTAAAGAATATCACTCTAGAAGAAGCATGGAGCTCAAACAAACCAGATGTAAGTCACTTTCGTGTTTTTGGAAGTGAAGCATGGGCCCATATTCTAGATGAGAAACATAAAGCTTTAGAACCAAAGAGTGAAAAATGTATTTTTGTTGGATATTCTGAAGATGTCAAAGGATATAGACTTATTCCACTTAAGTCCAAAAATGTTATCATTAGAAGAGATGTAAAGTTTGATGAAAATATATCGGCCTGCGAGCCTAGTTCGACGGATGTGCCACCTCTCCCTATCTCTTCTACTCTTGAAAATATTTCTTCTTCAGATGATGAAAACGAGGATGAAAATTCTCCCCCACCTTCTCAGGATCCTCCTTCAGCTCCTCAGCTTCCAAAATGGGTCCGTGCTACTCGAGATGCAGCAGGTGATCTTGCCGGTGATCCTATAGATCATCGACGTACACATTGTTAGTTCAAGAGAGCCTCTTCTTTACTGGCTCAAGCTTTAGTGAATTATGATCCTGACACCTTTGCAGAAGCTTCAGGCCATCCAGACTGGGAAGCAGCTATGAATGAAGAATATCATTCATTATTGGCAAATGATACATGGGATCTTGTTCCTCTACCAAAGGGACGAAAACTTGTTAGATGCAAATGGGTTTACAGAACCAAGTATGGACCAGATGGGAAAGTTGATAAACATAAAGCTCGTCTTGTTGCTAAGGGTTTTTCACAAGTTGAAGGCATTGACTACACTGAAACCTTCTCCCCTGTTGCCAAAATGAACTCTATCCGCCTTGTTCTTTCCCTTGCTGCTTCTTTCAAATGGGAAGTCCATCAGATGGATGTTAAATCCGCCTTCTTGTATGGGGACTTGCATGAAGAAATCTATATGGAACAACCTATTGGCTTTATACAAATAGACTCCAGCCTTGTATGTCGGCTTAAGAAATCCCTTTATGGTCTCAAGAAAGCTCCTCGAGCTTGGTATGCCAAAATGGATAACTTTCTTTTAGAATCTGGCTTCTCTAGGTGTCATTCTGACAATACTGTCTACACCAAGAAAGTGGGGAAGTCTCTTATCATTCTTGTTCTTTATGTTGATAATCTTATCCTAACTGGTAGTGATCCCAACCTTATAAACCATGTGAAGTCTAGCCTTAAAAGGAAGTTTGAAATGACAGACTTAGGACACTTACATTATTTTCTCGGTCTTCAAGTCTTGCAATCCAAGGAAGGTATTTCCCTTTCTCAGTCCAAGTATGCCTGTGATATTCTACGCCATTTTCACATGGAAGACTGTAAGCCAGCCCCTTCTCCCTTTTAGTCTGGAGTCAAACTTTCAGCCACTTGTACTTCTCCTGAAGTTGATGCTACCTTATACTGTTAACTTGTAGGAAAAATTTTGTATCTAACCCATACTTGTCCTGACCTTTCCTTTGCTGTTGGCCTTGTTGCTCAGTTTATGCAAAACCAACGTGAAAGTCATTGGAAAGCAGCTAAAAGAATACTTCGTTATGTTCAAGGTACAGTTCAGTTTGGGATTCATTACAGTGCCGAAGCATCTCCTCTATTGGATGGTTTCACTGATTCCGATTGGGCGGTTGACCCTGATGATCGGAAGTCTACTGCAGGTTATGTGTTCACTCTTGGTTCAGGACCTATTACATGGGCTTGCAAGAAACAAGGTGCCATTTCTCTTTCTTCAGCGGAAGTAGAATATCGTGGTGCTGTAGAAGCTAGTAAGGAAGCCTTGTGGCTTTGTCAGATCTTGTCAGAGTTTGGCTTTTAGCAGCAGCATCCGACTACACTTTGGTGTGATAATCAAAGTGCCATTCAGCTATGCAAAGATCCAGTCCAACATCAGCGCAAGAAACACATTGAACTGCACATGCACTTCATCAGAAAGCTCATTCACGACCATGTTCTTGAAGTGCAATATTGTTCAACAGATGATCAAGTTGCAGACATCTTTACAAAGGCTCTCATAGAGGCGAAGTTCACTAAACTTCGATTTATGGTTGGAGTTCAGGAAGTTGTCACTAAGGGGGGATAGGCTCTAGTGCCTCCTTCCTTCTCCTATTGCGTCATATTTGTAAATCCTTCAATCCTATCCCAAGTTGTTCTTAAGGGGGGATGTTAGGATATTCCGACACATAGGAAATAGTTAAGTACAACTTGGTCTAGTATAGAGTTAGGTAAAGTGTGTTTCTTTACTATGTACATTTTGTAACTTACAATCCGACGATCACGATATGTAGTGATCCGACGGTTCATTCTCTCCTCGGTATTACCGACACTTGATCCGTGGCTTAACACCCGGTTGGTCCATGATCTCTATTTAAAGAGCATGGAGGGTCATTTGTAGGGTAATCCGTCTATGAGAGAAGCATATGTAATTTTTCATTCTTTTATTAATAAATTGCCTGAAGTGGCCGCGTTGGCTCAGGCCGTGGACTGTTTCCCTCTTTGAGGGTTTTAACCACGTCAAAATACTGGTGTATTGATCTGTGATCTGTTTGTGAGCGGTGTCCTTTGGTGTTCTGTCTGAGGAACTTACCCTGTAAATTCCTACAATTCCAACATCACCGGAACTAGTTGCTACCTTAGACACCACTCGTTCCTCAAAATCGAGTCCTCTTTAAGCTCTTTTCAAACTCTCTAAACATGAAAAGATTGCTGAGCGCTTGTCGTTTCTAGCTCGTTAATGGATTAGAATCGATATCTACTCAGTATAGTTTTACCCCTTCTTCGGGCTGAGATAGATTAACTATGAAAAAGGTACTCATTGGTCAAACATGATCAATAGGTTCTCTCTTGTATTGTTTTATGCTTTTTTGGGCTTGAGAGACAAATTTACGAAAAAGAACTTTTGGAGTTTTCTTTTAGTCCCTTTTCAGACTCTCTAAATGTGAAAAGGACCGAGTTATCTTTGTCGTTAAACTCGTTAAAAATATCAAATAGCGACAAACTTGTCCATCTAGACAAGACCGAGTTTCACCTTCGCTAGACTCATTAAAACATCAAATAGCGATGGATTCACCCGAAGGGTGGAATTATACAACAAGCATATGTTATCCTCCTCAAGCTTGATTAAAAATAAAGAGGTACTGGTCAGAAATGACTGGGGAAAATGGGAAAAAGCCAAGAATACTTTATGGTAGCAGGTCGCTCTTGAACATGACACTTTCACCTCATCATCGTGACTATGTGGGTTGGGTCATTCAGCTTGATGGTTATCACACCGTTGGTCTATCATACCATCCATCACTTTGTTTTGGGTCAATTCTACCAATTCACTTCAGTGTCGCCGATATGTTCAAGAGAATTCATTTAGTTCAAAACTTCATCCTTTACAATACAATAAACCTTCATTTTCATGCCCTCCATTCCTAAACCTTGTGTCGGTAGCTGATGTTTCATCTCCAAAATCATTTGCCTCGTTTTGTGTCGTTGATGTGGGATACATCAAGGCCAACCTGCGATGAGTTTCTTCTTGTCGACATCAGCACATCATCCAAGAAGTTGACTTAGAAACACCCCTTCAGTACCTTGAGTCTTGCACACATCAATGGCAGGTTTCTTGCTTTCGGTGATAGGTTGACATCACTGGCCTTTAACCGAAAGACTTCGTATGGTGTTCGACATCAAATCATTTATTCACACCATGCGAAATGTACTGCAATACCTTGAGGCTCATTATCATTATAGGTGATTCCTCTCACGTCTGTTAATGGCTTACATCATTGGTTGGTAATCAGACGATGTCTCTCCATGTTCGACTTCAGATCATCTATTCACATGGTTAGACTTGTACTTGAGTGAAATATTGGACGAGATTGAAGACCCCAGATCTAGTTTCATCCATCCGGGCTACGATATATTTTCAGGAGTACTATATCAAATGTACAATGGCCTTACATTTATGGTCATCCATTCATGGGTCTACATCTATAGACGACTATATTTGTACATGTAATGAAAGTTTATAAAGCTGAGAATGGGTTTGCCTTCCCTCAGCTAATTGTGAGAAAAAATCAAAGTATCATGATATTTGTATTGTAACTGATGCAAGTCACTTTCTAGTTCGAAACCTTCTCTCCAAAGTGGTAAAGCACCTCACTCGACATGGTTATTTTCGACTTCATGCTTTAGGGGGCATCTGTTACAAGAAAATTTGGGCACATCAACCCCAAATTCTAGATCTGTATTATTAGGGTTTATCAACCCCTAATTTAGTGGTTTTCATTCCCTAATGAAGTTAACCTACATCATGCTTGCTTCCAAAGAGTTTCATGACACCATTCATCCAAAAAATGTCCCTAAGGAGATCATCACAGGAGACCTTCTATCTGACTGCAATGAATGGCAGGCACTACACTGTCTGGGTGTTATGCATAGCACCTGGCCTTTGTTGCACCTGCGATGAGCGAGATCCATCGAATTTTTTAAATGAACTCATTGGATTCCTCATCCAATGGATGCTTCTGGAGGTTTCTAGAAGGATTGGGCTTGCTTTTGGATGAGGAAGGAGATGAATGAACCTTAATCCATTATCCCTTCCTCCATGGAACCACTTCCCAAATATGGCAAAGCATTCATGAGGGCCATTAATGGCCTAACCTCCTCTTTTCAGCTATAAAAGGACTAGGCATTCAAGGTTGGTCTAAGGTTGAAACTTCTTAAGCTAAGGAAATGCTGCTTGGATGAGATTAGTAGAGAGAGTAATGTTATCATGTCAAATTGTTGTTTCCATGAGGAGAGAAGGGTTTGAAGCTAGGAGGATGATGCTGAATCGAACATGCATCTACATGGGTTGTAATATTTCCTTTTATGAATAAAGAGTTCTATGCTTTCTTGATTCATGTGTTCATGTGATGTATATTGTACCTTCGATTCTATAATATGTTTAGGTAACAGATCGATATGAATGCTTTGATGGTTTTCTGTCTCGGCTTGTGTGCAGGTACCTTTCAAGCGAGTTAAGTACAGAAGGGAGTGGTGAAAGCAGTTAAAGGGAAGAGGGATCGAGTGAGATATACAGGTTGGTACTTTTTCTCCTCTTTCTTTTATCTGTTGGCTATAGGAAAAGCAATGGAATTACTTTAACTGTTGTTCTAGACTTGCTACTAGGTCTAGGGGTTAGTCGTTCGAAAAGACACTAAATTTTCTTGTAACAATAAGGTAAGTATAAGAGCTGGACAAACTCAGGATATAGATGAGAAGGTGGCTAGATATGTGAATGGTCTTAGGATGGACATTTAAGATGAGATAAGTATACTATCTCCTAAAATAGTAGAAGAAGCTTATCAGGTGGTACTGAAAGCTGAAGAAAAACTCATGAGGAAGCAGTCTGCCAGAGGAAGAGGTACTTTCCGAGGAAAAGGAAGTCAAGGTGGTAGAGGAAGATCTACAACACCTAGAGATGGAGCTAGCAGCAGCTCAAACCAGCATGCAACCACAGGAGGTGATGTAGGTGGTAGAGGAAGTTTTTCTAGAGGAAGAGGAAGCAGAGGTAGAGGAAGAGAAGTAAGATGTTATAGGTGTAACAAACTGAGACACAGAGCTTTTGAATGCCCAGAGAATGTAGGAGCAAATAAGAGGAATGCAATTGTTGCTCAAGTTGAGGAAGAAGCAACAGCAGTGACAAAAGAAGAAGATGTACTAAAGAGAGGAGAATCTTTGGTAGTCAATAAAGTTTTGCTCAAGTTAGCAAAGGAGATAGTTGAACCATCACAAAGAAAGACTTTGTTCAGAACAATGTGTAAGGTTCAAGGGAAATGCTGTCAGATGATCATTGATAGTGGCAACACTAATAATTTGGTTTCTACAAAAGTGGTGGAGAAATTGAAGTTGAAGACAACGAGACATCCAACACCTTACAAGGTGTCATGGTTACAAAAGGGACATTAGTTGTTAGTGAATGAATAGTGTGAAGTGGAGTTGCAGTTGGGCAAATATAAGGATAAAATTGTATGTGATGTGATGCCTATGGATGTGTGTCACATATTGCTTGGAAGACCTTGGCAATATGACAGAGGAGCTATGCATGATGGGAAAAGAAACACCTACAAGTTTGGTAAAGATGGTGTCAATCATACATTGCTACCTATGGAAGAAGAGGATGCATCAGGAAAGAAGACTGATCCAAAAACTCTATTACTAGGAGGAAAGGAATACTTACAGCAAATTGAAGAAAATGAGGTAAATTTTGCTGTAATTTTCAAGCCCAAGGTAATAATGACTTCTACTAAAGTTTCTGATTTACCCATTGAAATTCAAGAAATGTTGGACAACTATTGTGATATCATTGTTGATGATTTTCCTAATGAGTTACCACCCATTAGAAGGATTAGCAATCATATAGATTTGATTCCTGGAGAAAATCTACCAAACAAAGCAACTTACAGAATGACACCCACAGAAAATGAAGAGGTTAGAAACCAGGTTCAAGAACTGCTTGATAAAGGACTGATCAGAGAAAGTTTGAGTCCTTGTGCAGTACCAACAGTGTTAAGTACAAAGAAAGATGGAGGCTGGAGAATGTGTACTGATTGAAGAGCCATCAATAAAATCATAATCAGGTACATATTTCCTTTACCTAGAATTGAAGATTTGATGGATTGTTTGAGTGGAGCAAAGTATTTTACAAAACTAGATCTTAAGAGTGGGTATCATCAGATAAGGATAAGAGAAGGGGATGAGTGGAAAACTACTTTTAAGACAAATGAAGGATTGTATGAATGGAGAGTAATTCCTTTTGGGTTGTTAAATGCACCAAGTATGTTTATGAGACTCATGAATGAAGTTCTTAAGGAGTTTATTGGTAAATTTGTAATAGTATATTTGGACAATATATTAGTTTACAACAAGTCTAAGGAGGAGCACATGAGACATCTAAATTATGTCTTACAAAGGTTACAACAAGAGAAATTATTGCTGAATTTGAAGAAATGTTCATTCATGAAAGAGGAATTAGTGTATTTGTGTTTTGTTATTTCCACTGAAGGGTTGAAGATGGATCCAGAGAAGATCAAGGTAATCATGGAGTGGCCTTCACCTAAAAGTACTTTTGAGGTAAGGATTTTTCATGGTCTTGCTAGTTTTTATAGGAAATTCATAAAGAATTTTAGTAAGATCAATGCTCCTATTATTGAGACTATAAAGAAGGATAAGCAACCATTTAGATGGATTGCTGAAGGAGAAAAGAATTTTCAGCTGTTGAAGAAGAAGATCACTGAAAAACCTATTTTGGTTCTACTTGATTTTAATAAACCTTTCCAAGTGTAATGTGATGCCAGTGGAGAAGATATTGGAGGTGTTTTAAGTCAGGAAGACAGATCTATAGCTTATTTTAGTGAAAACCTAAATGATTCAAAGAAGAAGTATTCTTCTTATGATAAAGAGTTTTATGTAGTTGTGTAGTGATTGAAGAAGTGGAGACATTATCTAATGTCAAAAGAGTTCATACTTTATTCAGATAACCATGCATTGCAGTATATTATACAGTAGCCAAAGATTAACTAGAAACATGCCAAATGGGTAGAGTATCTTCAGGGCTTCCATTTTGTCTTGAAGCATATAAATGGCCAATCAAACAAAGTTGCAAATGCTTTAAGTAGGAGAAATACATTATTTCAAGAGAGTCAAATTCAAGTGTTGGGTTTTGATTTTCTTAAAGAATTGTAAGAGAGAGATTTAGATTTTAAAGAGGCATTTGAAGCTTGTAAGAATCCTATTTTGATGGATAGGAATAAATGGTTGGATTATTTCTTACAAGATAGATTGTTGTTTAAGAGAAATTAGTTGTTCATACCAAATTGTTCTATGAGGGAGAACTTAATCAAAGAGAAACATAGTGGTGGACTTGCAGGACATTTTGGTATAGATAAGACTTATGAGCAATTGAAAAGATTTTATTTCTGGCTGAAAATGAGATCTGAAGTGGAGAAGTATGTGAAAACTTGCAAAGTCTGTCAATATGCGAAGGGAAGAAGCCAAAACACAGGTTTGTATGTTCCATTATCAATTCCAGATAGGCCTTGGGATATGGTAAGTATGGATTTTGTTTTGGGCTTACCAAAGACTCAAAGAGGAAATGATTCAATTTTTGTTGTAGTGGACAGATTTTCAAAAATGGCACATTCTATTCCATGTTATAAAAATAGTGATACTACTGACATTGCTAATTTGTTTTTCAAGGAGATTGTAAGATTGCATGGGTTGTCTAAGAGTATTGTCTCAGACAGGGATTCCAAATTTGTTGGACATTTTTGGAGGACACTATGGAAAAAGTTGGGAACTAAACTGATTTTTAGTTCTACCTATCATCCACAGACTGATGGACAGACTAAATTTGTGAACATGAGTTTGGGTAATATTTTAAGGAGTCTTACTGCATAAAATCCAAAGTAGTGGGATCAAGTATTGGCATAGGCTGAATATGCATATAACGACTCACCTAATAGGAGTACAAGATAGAGTCCATTCCATATAGTTTATGGAATGCATCCAAGAGGAGTATTTGAGTTAAGAAACTTGGGAAAAGATGAGATGAGAATTGTAGAGGGAGAAGATTTTGCTTCAAAAATACAGGAAATACATGAACATGTGAAACAACAGCTACAGGATAGCAACATCAAGTACAAAAACAGAGCAGACATGAGAAGAAGAGAAGTGAACTTTGAAGTTGGGGATTTGGTTTTAGCACACCTAAGGAAGGAAAGATTTCCAAAGAGGGAGTATAATAAATTGAAGTTCAAGAAAATTGGACCATGTAGAGTATTGAGGAAATTTTCTACAAATGCATATGAAATTGAATTACCCCCTGATGTTGGAATATATCCAATTTTCAATGTTGCTAATTTGTACAAGTATGAAGGTGAAATTGCAAATGATACAGAAGAAGACCAAGAGACATAGGAAATTGACTGGGTAAAAAAATTACCTACAACAAAGGAATTACTGCCAGAAAGGATTTTAGACAAGAAAGTGTTCAAGAAAACCAGAGGATAGGGGTATTTTATGTATTTGGTCAAATGGAAGGATCAACAAATTGCTGAAGCTACTTGGGTAATAGAAAACATGCTACAAAAATTAGGCAGTTCTCTAGAAGAGCTCATGAACAGGAGACCATGAAGAATTTTGTCCTCAGGAGTTTTCTGCAGGAGCATAAGGCTTGAAGACAAATTCGAAGAATTATTCCAAAAATACAAAAAAATATTACGAGCAAAGGAGTGAGATCCTTTAGCCATCAATTTCCATGTTTTCGTAGTTAAGCATAGAGCTACAATATAGGATTTGATCATGATGTAATAAGTTTTAGTTAGTTAGCTGTAGTGGATATTCTCAAGGAGAATGTCTCACATGACAGATAGGATTAAAAAAATTTAGCCTTTGAATTAAGATCTGGTTGTTAGGATGAACCAGTGCTTATGTAATTTTCACATTATTGTAAAGGGATTTTTACTGTTAAAGAAATTTGGCTTTCCAGGAGCAAATCCAGTGAATTGGGAAAAATTAGTCTCTGTGCATGTGAATGAGAAATTCCTGTGAAATCCCAAAGGATAATCTCCTTCGAAATCTCTGCGTTGTTGTGAAATTTGAAGTCTAATTATTGTTCTGTGAGACTCTCATGAATTTTGAGTGTGTTGAGCAGACAGTCGAGACCAGTGGAGGAATACCAAGGATGCAGTGGTGTGAAGATTGAACTTGGACCATTAGATCTTGGTCGAGATAGATCAATGGTGTTCAGGCGCAGAAGTTAACAAATAGTTAATGAGTTGAAGTGGGTTGGAGAAACCCACAAGCAGATTTTGGGCGAAAGAAAGGCCGTAAGCGGTATTTTCCGATTGGCTCCAATTCCATACACATCGTGACACGTAGCAGAGAGGAGAGAGAGAGAAACTACTTATCGGGTGGGTTTAAAGTGCGCAAGTGTCCCGACCGATATTCGTTTGAACCGTTAGATCTGGTGGAGCAAGATCGATGGTTGATAGACAAGGAGCAGGTTCGAGGTTAGGGAGAGTTGTGACCATTGGATCTTGAATATATCAACGGTGAAGAAGTGCCGACGGGTTTTAGAAGGTGGATTTCAAATTTTATTAAGCTATGGTTTATATGACTGTCGGGTCCAGACTAGTGGAGGTTTAGCGGAACCCTGTGGTTCTTAGAGGAGTATGCTAACTTAGTGGAAGCTCTAAAGTTGTCAGTGGATGACAGAGAGCCCATTGAACCAACAATTACACCTGCAAATAGAAATAGAAGATATAATCTCACAGTTTGAGAGATTAACACTCCTGCCTATACCTAGACTGCCATCAAGGTGGAGCAACCTGAACAAGATCAGGATACTGACCTCATGCCAATAAAATCTGAGGTCACTCCACAAGCTTCACCAGCTCTAACAATAGAACAAGTCCCATGTGAACAAGGGGATACCATTCTCCTTGGGGACCATCTGGGAATAAAAATGTATAACATAACCTTTAATGAGTCACAACACAGAGTTTTACAAGCACGTAGAGAACAGACCCCAGACGAGAATGTATCACTTGCAGACTTGGAAGAATGGGTGATTGTGTGAGATGTATAGAGACATCTAGCTACCTTGGATGATGCTACAAAGGCTTATGCCAAAGCCACCAACTCAAGTGTTAGGTTCTTGATAGCATAAAAAGAGCGCATGGCTAAGGAATTGTAAGAAACCAAGAAGAGCGTGGAACAATCAACAGGATCCACCAGAGTAGAGATGAAGATGGCCATACTTGCTGAAGTATCGATTCTTGAGACAGTCATGCAAAGACTATATGATAGTTTCGTCACCATGCACAAGGCAGTTGTCCACCTACATAGTCATCAACAACATTGCACCAAGATAGTTTGAACACTTACATACATACATGCCGTAGTTGATCATGTATAGACATGGACAATGAGGTGTTGGCATTATGATTCAAGTGTTGTCCTTGATGGCAACTCACTCAGAGGTTGGTACAGGTGCTCAGAGACTGGTACAGGTGATGACAACTTAACTAGTGGACAGATCTCAGTACAGCAGGACAAGAAAGAGATATACGCAGGTTCAGCAAGGAGAATCAGCGTGTACACGCAGGTTGGCTTCAGTAAAAGCGCGTACATATGAAAACGTACCTTTGGTCAGTGGCAGTTAGTCCTTGGAAGTTGTGCCTATGGTTTTGGACCATGGCGTCTCGACGGACGTGTTGATCCCTAGTTTTGAGGTTGATGGTATTGTGTTACTATGGTTTTGGCTCTTGGTATTGAGCAAGGCCTAAGGCTATATAAGGAGAAGATCACTAGGCCAAAGTGTGCAAGTGTGAGTGATGAAGATCTGAGAAAGTGTGTGATCCAAGTGCTGGTTATGGGTTGGTGATCTGAACCAAGGTTTCACCCATGTGGAGGATGATGAATGATGGAACGAGATCTCAAGGCTTGGAATGATTATCTTCATATGGTTTGACTCTGGATAGACTAGATCTACTGACGCATGTTTATTATTATGATCTGGGTATGTTTTGATGTCTGATATAGCTGCAGAGTTTTAAGGTTGAATTTATAGATCTGTACGCGAGTTGGTTTTGGTAAAAGTGCGTATACACGCAGGTTGGGGTCATCCAAGTAGCGTATACAATGTGAAGTATGATATTTGAATATGGAGCTGGATCTGGTTGTTGCTATGATTGTCTGGTTATTGTTGACAGGGTTACAGTGATTCAGAATTGGGTGTTTCAGTGATTAATGATGCAGGTTGTACTACAATGATGATTGTCTTATGGATCCAGTATGAAAATGTATGAAACGTGGTCCCGGGTAGATCGTAGGCCGGCACCTACGTACTGGTAAACATATCAGCCAGTACAAGAGCCAGGGGGTTGTAGCTCCCTTCCACTAGCAGCTGGAAAACGAGTAAAGAAGCATTCTGTAGGTAGGCACCTACGTACTAGTAAATGGATCGGCTAGTACAAGAGCTAAGAGGGTTGTAGCCCTCTGCAGGTTGTAGCCTGCGTGCTGGTAAAGGACTGCACCAGTACATTGTAAAAGAAGTTCTCATTAAAGAAGAAAGAGACAAATTGCAGCAGGTGGTTTTCACCCACATTGGGTTTCCACCTTATATCATGGTGTTCATGTGTGTGGCATTTGTGTGATGATCTGTTCTGTTATACTGCACCTGTTTACTGTTAATTTACTGAAGATAAGATTAACTGAATCATAAGATCTCTGTATATACGCTAGTTGCATTAGACACAGTCGCGTGTACACGCGGGTTCACTTAACTGAAGTCGCGTATATGTTTCTGAGTATGAAATTGAAAAGTTTTATCTGATCTGATAATACTGATTCACCCCCCCCTCTCAGTATTATTTCCAACAATTGGTATCAGAGCAGGTCCTTCAGAGAAGCTTGATCGCTTGAAGGAGATTCGTAGAACAATGGGGAAGAAAGCACGTCAGAAGAAGAAGACAGCTCAAAAGAACAATGACAACCTGTCGTTGTGTGGAAGCAAGTATTCAGATCCTGAAGCACCTCAGATTGAAGATGGACAAGCAAATGAAGCGTCAGATCAAATCATAGATCAACAAGATCTACCTAGCAAAAGGGAGAATGCCCTCAAAGAAGAAATCATCAGATTAGAAGAACAGTTGGAATGTGCCTCCAGAGTTCGAGAAATGCTGCTAGCACTGAATAAAGAGCAAGAAAACGAGATCCTCAAACTAAGGCATCAGTTGGATGAAGGAAGGAAAGTTGAAGAGACCTTGAAGAAGCAATGTCTTGAAAAAGAAGAACAACATCAAGTTGAGGTAAATATCTTGAAAAGCAAATTAGAAGAAAAGGATAAGCTTTTACGATTTCAAGATAGCTCTAAAGTCTTGGATGATATTCTTAGTAGTCAAAGATCTCCTGCTATCAAGACTGGTCTTGGTTTTCATGAATATGTTGAAGGTGAATCTAGTTCACAAGGTGAGGCAAGAAACTCTAATGAGAAATCTGAAATGCCCAAAAAGGAACAACCAAGGAAAGAAATTCCTCAAGGAAGATTCTCTACTCCTAACTATGGACGTGATAGACGATTATTTCCTCCACTGAATAATGTTGAATGTTTTGTATGTCATAATCTTGGACATGTTGCAGCCATATGTAGAAGAAGAAGGTTTCAAGACCATCATGCAGAAAGATCATCACATTCAAGATACTTTAATAGATATTGCTTTTCTTGCAATATGTTTGGCCACAAAGCTGCTGATTGCTACAAGAGGAATATGAAACATGTAAGATGCTATGCATGTAACAAGTTTGGACATAAAGCAAGAGATTGCAGGAACAAAGCTCATGATAAGAAGAAATCATCAACATGCGTGAAGATATGGAAGAAGAAGGAAGTTCAGTCAGAAAGATGTGGCACAACACAGGGTACTCAGCACAGCACAGACATAACAGACTCAGGGGGAGCTGAAGGTATAGAACTTCAGTGTTCTGATTCTCATACGCAAGTTTCATGAAGACAAGTCGTGTATATACGCGAGTTACAGGCTGCAAAGTCGTGTATATGGAGAAAGGGCAACAGAACAGACCCAGGTTCAGTCATGGTTGGCTCAGGCTCAGGGGGAGCAGAACAGACTCAGGAAATGGTTCAGACATGGTTGGCTTACACTCAGGGGGAGAATATTCTTCGAATAATGCATTGTTGGCATTATGGTTAGAAGGTGTTGATAAAGTCTATGAAGCTAAATGATACATCTTACTGTTTAGGAATGGTATTGCAGGCTGATGCTTATGGTACAGATCATGATGCTGTTGGTGGCTTTCATAAGTCTTGGTCTAGATATTTCATCACTATGTCATGTATCTCTTTTATGATGTCAAGGTCATGTAACGGCCTATGTTGGTTTCCCCACTATGCCTGGGATGAATGATGAAATGTTCATGTATTATCATGTATCTTCACATGGTTAGGTGGATGAGTCAATATTGGTATATCCCCACTAGGTTGGGTGATGAATGTATGTTGAGTCTTTTGGTGATAGGAAGGTCTTCTATGATGTATAAGTCTTTGTTCTTCTTGAAGAACATCTTTTGCAGATCTTGCCTACAGTCAAGGGGAGCATGAACAGCACAATTCAGCAAGAGCAGGATGGATAGATTGGTACACTTTGGCATACACAAAGGGGGAGCACATTTGGAGATTTCAGCATGTACTCAGGGGGAGTATGGACAGCAGTATGGACAGCAGAAGGTATACCAAGGAAGAGAATATCTTGGTCCACCCTTTGCCCTTGATGTCAAAGGGGGAGAGTGACTTGGTGTGGTGGTTGCCATCAAGTCCAAAGGGGGAGATTGTTGGCATTATGATTCAAGTGTTGTCCTTGATGGCAACTCACTCAGAGGTTGGTACAGGTGCTCAGAGACTGGTACAGGTGATGACAACTTAACTAGTGGACAGATCTCAGTACAACAGGACAAGAAAGAGATATACGCAGGTTCAGCAAGGAGAATCAGCGTGTACACGCAGGTTGGCTTCAGTAAAAGCGCGTACATATGAAAACGTACCTTTGGTCAGTGGCAGTTAGTCCTTGGAAGTTGTGCCTATGGTTTTGGACCATGGCGTCTCGACGGACGTGTTGATCCCTAGTTTTGAGGTTGATGGTATTGTGTTACTATGGTTTTGGCTCTTGGTATTGAGCAAGGCCTAAGGCTATATAAGGAGAAGATCACTAGGCCAAAGTGTGCAAGTGTGAGTGATGAAGATCTGAGAAAGTGTGTGATCCAAGTGCTGGTTATGGGTTGGTGATCTGAACCAAGGTTTCACCCATGTGGAGGATGATGAATGATGGAACGAGATCTCAAGGCTTGGAATGATTATCTTCATATGGTTTGACTCTGGATAGACTAGATCTACTGACGCATGTTTATTATTATGATCTGGGTATGTTTTGATGTCTGATATAGCTGCAGAGTTTTAAGGTTGAATTTATAGATCTGTACGCGAGTTGGTTTTGGTAAAAGTGCGTATACACGCAGGTTGGGGTCATCCAAGTAGCGTATACAATGTGAAGTATGATATTTGAATATGGAGCTGGATCTGGTTGTTGCTATGATTGTCTGGTTATTGTTGACAGGGTTACAGTGATTCAGAATTGGGTGTTTCAGTGATTAATGATGCAGGTTGTACTACAATGATGATTGTCTTATGGATCCAGTATGAAAATGTATGAAACGTGGTCCCGGGTAGATCGTAGGCCGGCACCTACGTACTGGTAAACATATCAGCCAGTACAAGAGCCAGGGGGTTGTAGCTCCCTTCCACTAGCAGCTGGAAAACGAGTAAAGAAGCATTCTGTAGGTAGGCACCTACGTACTAGTAAATGGATCGGCTAGTACAAGAGCTAAGAGGGTTGTAGCCCTCTGCAGGTTGTAGCCTGCGTGCTGGTAAAGGACTGCACCAGTACATTGTAAAAGAAGTTCTCATTAAAGAAGAAAGAGACAAATTGCAGCAGGTGGTTTTCACCCACATTGGGTTTCCACCTTATATCATGGTGTTCATGTGTGTGGCATTTGTGTGATGATCTGTTCTGTTATACTGCACCTGTTTACTGTTAATTTACTGAAGATAAGATTAATTGAATCATAAGATCTCTGTATATACGCTAGTTGCATTAGACACAGTCGCGTGTACACGCGGGTTCACTTAACTGAAGTCGCGTATATGTTTTTGAGTATGAAATTGAAAAGTTTTATCTGATCTGATAATACTGATTCACCCCCCCCCTCTCAGTATTATTTCCAACATGAGGTACAAGGGAGCTCCACTTCACTTGCACAAGATGATGAAGCCATAGGTGGAGTTGGAAAAACCATGCATTCAGAGTCAGATCTGGAACTATGAGGAACTCCCATCACTCATCACTAGTATTGAGGCTTCGTATACACAGTTGTACAGTAGTTTGGATTTCATGGTGAGGAAGTATGGTGCCCCTTCAATTGGTACACTCACCGAGGCCAGAGAGAAAAACAAGTCAAACTGGATCTCGATGCATACTTTAATCAGTTGATGTTCATGGCCACCAGCGCAGATTTGCAAGTCAACGCAGATAACATGTGGATGTACATCACTGGTTCGACCATGCTCAAGACTAAGTTGTGCATGTTATAGGATGAGTTGGATCGAGCTTCCAAGACAATATACCTAGAAGCAATGGAGTCAAGATTTCATTTTCAGAAGGACTTCATCAAAGAGTACAAAACACCATTGCACACTATTGTAGCATCCATTGTCATTTGAATTTTATTTTTTATATTATCACAAAATAAAAAAAATCAAATATTATGTTTAAATTTTTGAAAAATAGAAAGAGAATTTGAAAGTCCGAAGTAGTGATTTGATTTATGTTATGGGCGGCATTCAAAGCAATATAAAGTGGGCCCGACCCATCTATTAAAACTTGAACGGTTCTGTGAAGTGTGATCAAATGAAAGCTTAGGATGCGGGCAAAGCTCTTTGTGGGGGAACAATGAGCACGAATTATGATTTAGGCTCAACCCCTAAAGTTGACCATGATGTCAACACGGTTGACCAAGATCTACGGCCCGTGATTGCTGTGGGGGTTCAAGCCTGATGAACCTCCCGTACACTCCCTACCCCGTAGCGGGCCACCCACACCGTTTCACTCCACCTCACCTCCTCCACGTCATCCGTCACTCCCATTCATTACCGTCCACCTCACCCACCATACCCCATCACCTCATCTGCCACTCCATTAATTCGTTACATTAATTATAGGTTTCCCTATGTTTGGCTTACCATATATAAAAGAAAAGTAAAAAACCCCATTGCATTAGTCATTTTCTTTCAGTAACGAGCAACCTCCCCTCCAGTTTAGCATTCCGAGTCAGCAACTATCATCAGCAACTATCATCTACAAACACCATGGCCAAACAAGTAAGTTCTTCCTCAGTCATCCATACCCCGTTAATGGATGTTGAACGTGATATTTCTGATACCCTCTGCACAATTAAGCACCTTTCACTATATCAAGAAGTCACTCTGAACCATAAAAAGTCTCCTATATTCATGGCAATGGTTAGGTCAGGTGTTTTAGCAGTGTTTGTCCCAAAGACTCACTTGTTCCCTAAATTCATTCAGTGGTTAGCCTCAACAATGTACCCCAAGAAGTGTTTTGTAATGAATCAGTCTGGGGAGAGTGTTTTCCAAGTAACCTCTCAATTAATTCACAATGCTTTGAATTAACCTGTATCTGGAACATACACCACCTTTACTGAAGAGTCTTTGGTCTCATATTATGATAACCTGCCATCCTAGGAACTTTCTTATGCTACCTCATTCCTAGCTCCTAAATTTGGACAATTCTCTCTAGATGGAAATCTGTTCTCTTTAGACATATTTGCAATAGATATAAGACCAGTCTTACAAGTAATTTCTAAAATTTCGGGGAAGGAAGACTCCAGGCAAGTTGATAAAGCAGTGCTGGGATTTTTCTCTTTAATGATGAAACCAGAAGTAGTACTAGATATTCCAACATTTTGGGTAGAGATTATAAATACTCAATTCATGACTTTGCCTCTTACTGGTCCTTTAAGTTTCCTTCAGTTATTACTTATTTATTTCTGTATCAAAATGCTTAATATTTTACTGGTTTGGGACTAAATTTTGTTAACATAAATAAGAAGAAGCAATCAGTGGTATTTTGGACAAACCTGATAAGGGGTGATCTAGGAGATGGCAGCTTGTTTGAATTCACTTCTCTATTCCTTCCAGTGGCCTACAAGATCTTGAATGGAGCCTTGCCCCCAACATTCCTTCCTAAAGCTCATGAATTCCTTCAATTGAGTAAAGATGTGAGGTGTGGAGACTG
Organism: Pinus tabuliformis; assembly: GCA_031772625.1. Taxonomy (NCBI): domain Eukaryota; kingdom Viridiplantae; phylum Streptophyta; class Pinopsida; order Pinales; family Pinaceae; genus Pinus; species Pinus tabuliformis. Next base: position 1,568,134,082 of record CM062819.1, on the reverse strand, counting down.
GCTCATATTTGAAGAACATGCAGAGATCAGACTTTATGGAGCCTCTATCAAACCATATAGGTTACCGAAATTTGTGCCAATGAGGCTTTTTGCTCTTGAATTTATCAGACAGAGCTTGAATGTGGATCAGGTCCATTTCGTTCCTATGAAGAAAGGCTATTTCTTTAAATTTCCCAGAGCAGTAGGACCCTTCATTGTGAACACTAGACAAGCTTCTCAAGAGGTTGAGAAATTATTGAATGACATGTGTCTTTTACAGGTGGTTGAGTGGGCTTATGACTGTCATAAAATTATTTCAAAGAGGAGGTTGGAGAATGGATATTCATCCTTTGTGCATGAGAGTAGACAAGAAACTGAGACAATGGAAAATGGAGGTTTACAGAACAAACAGGGGACAGAGATTGAAACCCCTAGTATTTCGAAAAAAGGTGTCAAGAGGGCTAGAGAAGATCTTATTGATTTGGATGAAGAAGAATTAGAAGCAACAAAAAGGATTAAACTTCTGGATGAAATGTCTTCAGCACAACCTGGTTTAGTAATTCAATAGGGAGAAACAGAGGGTGCACCAACTTCTCCATCCTCCAGAGAACTTGTTCATGATCGGGTTCCTATGATTCAAAGTATGTTTGCTCAAGTAGATGAGAGAAACCAGAAAGTGAAGTTAAATATGGAGGCTCAAGCTGAGTCTCAAGTTGTTCCTGAGCAAACCAGATTGTTATCTATTATGGATTTGGAGAAAAGTCAACTTAAAATTGCTTTCTCTCATCCTATTGAAATGTCAGTTGGGTCCACCAGTAATTTCAAAACTGTTAATTTGATTGTTGATACTCATAAGATTCCAATGCTTGACAAGATCAATTTGCACATGCAAACTGGGAAATTGATTGTAAATGATTTACATAAAACAAATGCAGCTGCTATTAAAGCAGAGAAAATGTTAAATAAAGTAATTCAACAATTGAAGTTGGAGAAAGACAACTCCAGGGCTCTGAGTGCTCAGGTAGATGAATTAAAGAAGATCATTGTAAAGATAGGTGTCAACCCTAAGGATCAACCTACAATACAAAAATTGTTGCAATATGCTAAGTCAAATATTGGGGTTTTAAAGAAGAAATTGAATTTTCCTACATCAGAGCATCCCATTGCTGCAGGGATAGTTGAAGTTGAAAATGAAAAGGAGAAGCTGTTACAAGATGTATTGCAGAAAACTAAAGAAGTTTCTTTACTTAAAGAATCTTTGGATAAGCTTCAACAACAGGTAGATACTCATGTATGTACAATATTAATTCCTGCCAATACAGAGGATCGAACAGCACAGGTATTACAGTTGGGAACAGAGTTAAAAATGGTTGAGCATGATGTGAAGAAAGCACAAAGGGAATTAGAAACAACTTGTAAGTTATTGAATTTGAGCGAAGAAGAAGCAAGAATGGAAAAGGAAAACACAAAGAAGTACAGAGAAGATCTTCTAAGGGCTGAAGAGGAAATTAAAAGACTGAAGGAGAAAATGAAGGGAAATATGTCCTTAATTCAAGCTAGGGAGATTCTATGGGATGAAATCATTGAAATTATCAGGGGCATATGGGAGTTCCTTGTTATTATCTCTGATGAGAAAGAAATTGTTTGAGACATGGAAAGTGTGGTTATGAAAAATAAGCAGAAAGATTTAGATAGATCAAAGTTTGCAAAGAGAATGATAGATTTTATTAATTCTAAGTTTGCTTCAAAACTAAAGGAACATGACATGCCAGACAAAACGCTATGTGCAATAGATTTTAACAAGATGATTGTTAGAATTATTTACAGAAATACTGCTGAGAACAAGATAAATGAGGTAAAGGAAGTAGTTTCCAAGTTTAACATCCTGTTTGATAAAAGGGTTAGATCTAGGCTTCCCTCTTGTTGGGATCTACAAGGAAACTTGCTGCCATGAAAAACATATGAGACTTTGCTAGTTGAGGCAAAAAAAAAAGTTGACAACACTCATGAAAAGACAACAGTATTGAAGGGAGCCAATATTGTGAATTACCTTAATAAAGATTTCAAGATTCTATGGATGGTGAAGACTTTGTTTATAGATAAGCCTACTTATAGTAGTATTACAGCATGCAAAATAGTACTCGACAAATTGGAAGAAGCACCAAAGTCAAATGTACCATTGTGGAGAAAATGAAAAGAATGGATGATAGAGCAGACAAAAGATACACCAGCAGGACCACCTACTCAAGTGACAGATTCGAACAGTGATCAGCAATCACCAATCATAGTTGAATTCCTTTTTACTTTATGTTATCTTATTTCTTGAGGAAAATGAGGTGTCTTTTACCCTCCAATGTAATGTTCTAAAATGAATTTTTAGTTTAGGCAGTTAGAAAGTAGTTAAGTAGGTTGACAGTTTTGGTAGTTACCAACTGTCTCGTGATGTATAAAAAGAGGTAAAATTATATAAGAAAGGTCCGAATTTTTAAGAATCTGAAGACTATACTATTTTGTAATTGATAGACTGATGAGTAATGAAAGAATTAGGAGTTTTCCATATAGTGTTGGGTATGATTTTGTAATTTCTCTATTATGTGTCATTATGTCTCTTCCTCTCTTTAAATATGGTAATGAAGCTGTAGGTATTTGTTTTCTTATGTGAATAAAGTTAAAATTCCTTAAAATAGCACTCCCATATTTAAAACTCCTTTCTCTATATTTCTTCTAAGTTACAAATAATAGTTTCTGTCAAACACAGCATATTGTCTTTAATTTCTCAAAATATTCTTCACACAACATTTATATTTAGCATCACATGGCATCTTGAGACTTTCATATCAGCTAAATATTAAGGGTTTAAGGTCAGGTCCTTTAGACCCTTCGAATGAAGATACATTATACAAATAAGTGACATGCATAACAAAATTTAATGTCTTAGGCACAATTGCTCGATAGCCTAGAAATTGGTTTCTTAAGGGACAACATTAATTGGCGCTGTTGCCGGGGAACGAAGGCAAGAATGTTTTTCCCTAGTTTTTTAATATTTTCCTCTAGTTGTTTAGTGAGTAGGAAATATTTGGCTGTATTGAACAAGAGTAACAACTCTGGCTTCAAAAATGCCTCATATGAGGTCAGATACCTCGCAGCAGAAAGCTGAAGTCCTTTTAGACGCTGAGAGATTAGTTTCCAAGAGGGTTGGAAAGCGGAAAACTCCATTTAAACCAAGTCCTACACTATCTACACATGGCAGCAGTTCTGCACATATTTCATCCAAAGATTCACCTTTTCTTGATCAAGAATTACCTTTTACATCCACTTTATTTGAAGAATGCAACTGCCAAGAACAATCTTTAGAGTCTGTTTCTTTTTCAGTATTTAAAAATATATCTGCTATAGTTGTTCAACCTGAACCTATATCTACATTACCCCCTTTTCATACTCCATTTACCCCTCAGACAGGTTCTACATTTGCTAGTACTCAAGGTTCAGTAAGTTTAGGTGCAAACATGGCAGCACCTGCATTCTTGTTGAATAGGTATGCACCTATTCAGTTGCCTCAACAATTGAATCCAATGCCTCAAGAATACCTAAAAATTCTTCCTCATTTCTCAGGGGAAGATGAACAAACAACAAAGAAGCATACAGCAGTGTTTTGTAATTTTGCAGAAAATCTCAATGTTGAACGTTTGGATGTTGTTTTAAGACTTTTTGTGTAATCCTTAGATGGTGAAGTAAGAAAGTAGTTTAAAGGGCTTGCTAATAACTCTATCCCTACACAGGAAGAGATAGAGCACCAATTCACCTAAATATGGGGAGAGAAGCGTGATCATGGGTATTCACTTACATAATTCAATTCTATTAAAAGAAAATTTGATGAAAGAATTATTGAGTTCATCAAAAGGTTTAATAAGCTTTACAACAATCTTCCAATGGAGATCAAGCCCCCTCCTCCTGGTGCAAAAATAACTTTTGCAGGGGAATTTGAATCAGATTTTGGATTTACATTAAGGGAGAGAAGATCCACAACCCTTGACCAGATTCCAATTGATGCCCTAGAAATAGAAGCAAATCTGGTGGCTACAGGCAAAGCACCAAAGGTAAAACCTACCCAAGATAAGGGAAAGGACAAAGAGGAATCCTCTCAAAGTCAAACATTAGAGGATATGAACAAGGTGATTAAAAATTTGTTTAGAAAATTGATTAAATTGGAATTGGAGAGTAAAAATTCTCAAAGGTAAGCACAACAAAACAGAAACTTTAATCCCTAATATAGAAGACAAGCTTTGCAGATTTTGCAAAAGGAAAGAAAAGACCAAGATTAAGTTCAAGCACCACTTTACTTAGAGGCAGATCTTGGTGAAATATCAGAAGGGTGTTCTAAAGATCATGATGATCATATTTCTACATTGTATGCAAGGGATGAAGATGAACTAGGTGTTGAAGGAGAAGAATATATTGAAGTAGATGCCACTTATGATGAAAATGAAATTGATGAGTACTGGAAGAAATTTATTGATTTTATACAGGTAGAATTGCATAAGAAATATGACTTGAGATCAAGAAAAAGATCTAGAGTTTAGGAAAATTAAGGTGAGGAGCGAGTTCCTGCTCCCTTACAAAAGGAAACTCCACAGGAAGCACAGGTTGCAAAACAGTTGAATAAAGGAAAACAACAACAGAGTACAAATCATAAAACTCAGATGCGTCAAGGTGAGTCTTCGCAGGATAAAACTGATAAAATTCCTTTAGAAAAAATCGTTTCCATTCCAGAATAAATTCTAGTTATGAGGAAAAGTGAAGAAGAAATAGAAAAAAATACTAAACAGGTCCATGCATTTAGTCTCACTAAAGAATTGGAAAAAAATTAAAATTCAGGTACCTCTCACAGAGTTGGTCAAGACACCAGTTTATAAAAGGGAGATTGCTGAGTTTATCAACTTGTCCCAGAATATGAATGTAAATGACACTGTGAATCTACAAGAAGATAAACGAATAGTTGTTTTTGGCCCACATTTGGAGGAGGTAGATTATTCAACACCCCCTTTTTACATTTCTTTATTGATTTATGACTTCATCTTGCATAATTGTATGCTTGATTCTGGAGCTTCACACAACCTTATGCCACTATCAGTAATGAAACAGTTGAATTTACAAGTTAATAAGCCTTACAGAGACCTATATTCTTTTGATTCAAATAAAGTCAAGTGTCTCGGTGTCATTAAGGATATGGTGGTGTTGTTAGCCCAAATCCCAGCTAGAAGCTTAGTAATGGATGTAGTAGTAGTAGATATACCTGCTAGGTTTGGAAAGCTACTATCTAGGTCATGGGGGACTAAATTGGGAGGAGCCCTGAAGTTGGATTTTACTTATGCTATCATACTAGTTTTTGGTGGAGAGGAGAGAAGGCTGTACAGAGAAACAAGGTTTGTTAAAACAATTACAAAGAACATAGCAAGTAATTCACCTGTGCACAACCAAGAAAAATATGACTTTTCTTGTTTCATGTTGCATGATAATGCAGAATTGGCTCAAGATAATCAGAGGCAACTCACTTTAGCATGTGTAAATACAGAGCTGCAAATAGAAGGGGTATGGAAGTGGTTCTTTGATGATGCTTACTCTAAGGACAGAACATGTGTTGGTTTTCTATTAATTACACTTGGAGGTAACATGATCCCGTTTTCTTTTAAATTAGATTTTGAGGCAACTAACAATGTAATGAATCCTTAATCATTGCTCTTCAAAAAATAAAACAAATGGGGATTCGGTCTATTTCTATTTTTGGAGATTTAGAATTGATTATAAAGCAGATAAAAAATCATCGTCAAACAAAACACCCTAGGCTTAGGGCATATAGAAATGAAGTTTTGAATTTAGTCAAGAATTTCTTTGAGGCTTTTAACATACAGTTCATTCCAAGAGATGGGAATAGGTTAGCAGACTCCTTGGTTGTGGCAGCCAATACCTTTAAGCCTCATATAAATCCAAGACTGAGATATGAGGTCGAAATGAAGCACAAACCATCTGTTCCATATAACATAAAGCACTGGCAGGTTTTTAAGGATGATCAACAGATTAAGGAATTCTTGACAATGATTGAAGACTTTCAAGGCACCGAAATTGATCAAGATGGGGATGAAGTAACGGAAGGTGCAGAAGTAAGTGATTTTAAAAATTCTATAGCTAATCAGAAAATCATTCAATTGAAAGATAATATTCTTCCAAGAGGACTTGTCCCTCTTGAAAGACTTTTTAATTCTAATGATGTAGCTGTTAGTTCAGAGAAAGTTTCATAGGATGAACAGATCCAAGATTACAACATTGGAACCCAGAAGGAGCCCAAGTTAGTCAAATTGTTTAAGGGAGTTCCATTTGATTATAAAGAAAGGTATATTGAGCTTTTCAAGAAGTACACTAATGTTTTTGCCTGGTCCTATAAGGATCTCAAGACATATGATGTGAACATCATTTAGCACAAGATTCCCGTGAAAGAAGGGATTAAACCATTTAAGAAGAAACTCAGGCAGATCAACCCTTTGCTTTTGCCATCGATTGAAAAAGAATTTAAGAAGTTTCTTGATGCCAAGATAATAGTTCCACTCCGATACTCTGATTGGGTGGCCAATTTAGTACCTGTAAGGAAGAAAAATGGAGAAATAAGGTTATGTGTGGATTTTAGAAATTTGAATAGAGCTTCCTTAAAAGATAAATATCCATTACCTGAAATGGATCATGTGCTGCAGAAGGTAACTAGATCATTCAAAATGTCAATGCTTGATGGGTTCTCCAGATATAATCAGGTGGCTGTTGATAAAGAAGATCAAAAGAAGACTGCATTCACAACTCCTTGGGGAACCTTCATGTATGCTCGAATGCCCTTTGGGTTAATGAATGCAGGTGAAACATTCCAGAGCGCTATGGACATTGCATTTGTGGGTGATAAGTTTGTAGTAATATACTTGGATGATATCACTGGTTTCTCTAAGTCATATGAGGAGAATTTGGAACATCTTAAAAAGACTTTCGAGAAGTGCAGAAAATATGGGCTTTCTTTGAATCCTAAGAAGTCTATTTTTTCTCTAGAAGAAGGCAAATTGTTGGGACACATTGTTTCAAGAGATGGAGTAAAGATAGATCTAGCAAGGGTGCAAGCTGTACAAAAAATACCCCTACCCAGAAGTAAGAAATATGTTAAAAAATTTCTGGGAAAAATAATTTTTTAAAGGAGATTTGTGTCCAATTATGCTGAAATTGTGAAAGAGATTACTAATATGTTGAAGAAGGAAAATGAAGTACATTGGACCAAGGAGGCCAGGGAGTCATTTTCCAAGATCAAAGAAGCATTACAAGCAGCTCTAGTTTTGATTAGTCTTGATTATCAAAGGCCCTTTAAAATATTTTCATTTGCATCACCCAGTTCAATAGATGTTGTTTTGTTACAGAAAAATGATGAAGGAAAAGAGAAGACAATTGCTTTCTTTAGTAAGGTTCTCAGAGATGCTGAACTCAAATACAATATTCTTGAAAAGTAGGTATATGCCTTGGTAAAAGCCCTAAAAGCCTTCAGGACTTATGTGTTATAGTCACAGATCATTTCCTATGTGCCAAATGCTGCAGTGAAGGATGTCTTAGTCCATAGTGACATGGAAGGTAAAAGAGGAAAATAGATAGCTAAGATCCAAGAATATGACCTAGACATAAAGCCAACCAAACTAGTCAAAGGGCATGGATTGGTGAAGATGTTGACAGAGTCAAACTTTCAGGCACTGGGAATCAAATTATTAACACCTGTAAATGAAGAAATAATTAAAGAGGGTGAAGAAAAATCAAATCCAGGTATGAAGATCTGATATAAATTTTTATGCTCAGAATGGTATAAGCACATAGTTCATTATTTATGTTTTCTTTCTTGTCCCCAGTCATTGGATAGAACAAGATATAGAGCATTAAAAATCAAGGCACAACCATATGTGATTGTGGAGGGTAGATTGTATTGGAAAGATCCTGTGGGAATTTTATTGCTATGTTTGACAAAAGATGAATCTATAGAGATGATTAAGGATTATCATGAAAGGTTATGTGGTGGGCATTACAGTTGGAAGGTTACTGCACACAAAATTCTCCAGGTAGGCTTTTATTGGCCCACCTTATTTGGTGATATATATAAGTTTGTCAGAAGCTGTCAGAAGTGTCAGCTTTTTGCTGAGAAAAAGAGGTTAGCCCCATTTCCATTGATCCCAGTCTTCATAGAAGAACCATTTAGACAATGGGGGATAGACTTCATTGGAGAAATTAATCTACCTTCGAGTGGACATCACAAATGGGTTCTTACAGCCATTGATTATTTCACCAAGTGGGTAGAAGTTGTACCTACAAAAAAGGCAAATGACCAAGTGGTGATGAAGTTTTTAGAGGAAAACATTTTCAGTAGATTTGGGTGCCTTGTCAAAATCATAACTGATAATGCTCAAGTGTTCAGTTCAATTAAGTTTGTTGCTTTTTGTCAGAAATATAATGTCATTTTATCTCATTCAATAGCTTATCATCCTCAGGGGAATGGATTGGCTGAATCCACCAACAAAACATTGGTGAAAATTCTTAAAAAAAACATTGTAGAGAATCAGAAAGACTGGGATTCAAAATTAAAGTTTTCTCTTTGGGCTGTCTGAGTGACTACAAAAAGGTCTACAGGCAAATCACCTTTCGAGTTAGTGTATGGAACTCAAGCTTTGTTTCCTAGTCAGCTTGTGAAGCCTGTGATTGCAATGATTTAAGAGGCAAAAGAAGAACCCAATGCTCTAATAAGAAGGATGCATAAGGTAGTGGAGTTAAATGAAAGCATAGATAAGGTAAGAGATAATTTGATTATGTATCAATAAAAAATGAAGGGTATTTTTGACAGAAAAGCTAAAGAAATTGATTTTAAAGCTGGAGACCTGGTGTTAAGGTGGGATACTAGGAGAGAGGATAAGGGAAAACATGGGAAGTTTGATCCTCTCTGGTATGGCCCATTCAGGATTATAGAAGTAAGGGAAAATAATAAATTCTTCTGGAAGAATCTTGATGGTGAAACTTTATAGCTACCTGTCAATGGGCAGTACCTCAATCATTATTTCCAACTCTGAATCACGAATACATTGTCATTCTAGATACTGGAGTATATTCATTGTATAGTTTCCATAGAATTAAATTTGGCAAAGAAATATATGACTCCATGCCCGAGGTGAAGGCACTAATCTATGGTTCTTAGTGCTTCTATGGTAAAAGCACTATCCCCAAGTGGAGCCAGATGTTGTAGCATCCATTGTCATTTGAATTTTATTTTTAATATTATCACAAAAATAGAAAAAAAATAAAATATTATGTTTAAAGTTTTGAAAAATCAAAAGAGAATTTGAAAGTCTGAAGTAGTGATTTGATTTATGCTATCGGTGACATTCAAAGCAATATAAAGTGGGCCCGACCCATCTGCTAAAACTCGAGTGGTTCTATGAAGTGTGATCAAATGATAGCTTAGGAGGCGGGCAAAGCGCTCTGTGGGGGAACAATGAGCATGAATTATAATTCAGGCTCAACCCCCACAATTGACCATGACGTCAACATGGTTTACCAAGATCTAAGACCCATGATTGTTGTGAGGGTTCAAGCCTGATGAACCTCTCATACACTCCCTACCCCCGTAGCGGACCACCCACATCGTTTCACTCCACCTCACCTCCTCCATGTCATCCATCACTCCCATTCATTACCGTCCACCTCACCCACTGTACCCCGTCACCTCATCTGCCACTCCATTAATTCGTTACATTAATTGTAGGTTTCCCTCCATTTGGATTACCATATATAAAAGAAAAGTAAAAAACCCTGTTGCATTAGTCATTTTCTTTCGGTAACGAGCAGCCTCCCCTCCAGTTCAGCATTCTGAGTCAGCAATGGTCATCAACAACTGTCATCAGTAATTTTCATCTACAGACACCATGGCCAAACAAGTAATTTCTTCCTCAATCATCCATACCCCATTAATGGGCGTTGAACGTGATATTTTTTATAGCCTCTGCACAATTAAGCACCTTTCACTATATCAAGAAGTCACTTAGAACCATAAAAGTCTCCTATATTCATGGCAATTGTTAGGTCAGGTGTTTTAGCAGCGTTTATCCCAAAGACTCACTTGTTCCCTGAATTCATTCAGTGGTTAGCCTTAGCAATGTACCCCAAGAAGTGTTTTGTAATGAATTAGTCTGGGGAGAGTGTTTTCCAAGTAAACTCTCAATTAATTCACCAACCTTTGAATTACCCTGTATCTAGAACTTACACCACCTTTATTGAAGAGTCTTGTTGGGACTCAGAAATGTCATATTTTCATCCACCTTTTTCTTCACTATTCCTTACATTTCATCATCCCATTAACCTTTTATCATATCATTTTCATAAGTGCATTTGGGTTTCACCTTCTTATTTTCCATTTTATTCATTTTTGTATTACAAGTGAATTTATGATTAAATATTAGAAAATATACATATTTTTATATATCTCAAGAATATGTGAGTTTTGTGATATGTAGGAAATATGTGAAGAATTAATTCCAAGAGACTTATCCATATCTCCTCCACTATATTAAGGAGAATTTGGTTGGCATATCTTATCCTATTCCTAAGGAGAACATCATGGAGGATTTGGTTGGCATATCTTATCCAATTCCTAAGGAGAAAATCATGGAGGATTTGGTTGGCATATCTTATCCAAGATATGAGAGAGATTTGTGGAGGATTCAAAGGGATCATATTTTGTAATAATGGGAAAGTAGTTAAAAATGGTTGCGAGATTTATGGAACTAAAGAGAGAGTAGTGGATGATCATTATGAGTTTGTTACTCATCCCATTGTATAAATAGGAGTACAATCTCCTCCATTTGTAATCTGGAAGTTTTTGTAATCTTAGAATTTTGGAGTATGTAAGCTTAGAGTTGTAATATTAGAGTTGGTTTGTAATGGAGATTTTGAAATAAAGGATCATACTTCAATTTCACTTCTACATCTGAGTCTCCATTGAAGTGGTGTGCTTGTGGAGTTATGGAGGGCCCCCATGGCCTCACTTGCATGCTTATTTGTTTATAATTTACTTTATGTTTTTGTTTGATTTCAGCTTTCAAGTTTTATTAAATGTTCTAATAGTGGAAGGATCTTATTTGAAAGTGTTTTTGTAAAAGAACCATAAGATCTCATACAATGATTAGATCTAGGTTTACTTCATTTCCGCTTTTAAGTTCTAATTAGATGATCTAATTTTGGAGAAGATCTTGTAGAATATGTTCTTGTAAGAGAATCATAGATCTCAAACAATTGTTAGATCTAGGCTTGATTAGTTATTGAAAGAGATCTTAATGAATATGTTCCTGTAAGGGGACTTTATGATCTCGGACAAATTAGGAATCTTTCTAGATCTATATATTTTAGATAAGCACTTCTAAGTTTACCTCCCCGAGTTGACATTAAATTAAACTCTAATTTACATCCGCATTTTAGACCACACAAGTCTTTGGTCTCATATTATGATAAGCTATCATCCCAGGAACTTTCTTATGCTACTTCATTCCTAGCTCCTAAATCTGTACTATTCTCTCTAGATGGAAATCTATTCTCTTTAGACATCTTTGCAGTAGATATAAGACCAATCTTACAAGTAATTTCTAAAATTCTAGGGAAGGAAGACTCTAGGCAGGTTGATAAAGCAGTGCTGGGATTTTTCTCTTTAATGATGAAACCAGAAGTAGTACTAGATATTCCAACATTTTGGGTAGAGACTATCAATACTCAATTCATGACTTTGCCTCTTACTGGGTCCTTTAAGTTTCCTTCAGTTATTACTTATTTATTTCTGTATCAGAATGCTGAACATTTTACTGGTTTGGGACTAAATATTGTTGACATAAATAAAAAGAAGCAATCAATGGTATTCTGGACAAACCTGATAAGGGGTGATCCAAGAGATGGTGGCTTGTTTGAATTCACTTCTCTATTCCTTCCAGTGGCCTACAAGATCTTGAATGGAGCCTTGCCCCCAACATTCCTTCCTAAAGCTCAAGAATTCCTTCAATGGAGTAAATATGTGAGGTGTGGAGACTGGTTCATATTTGAAGAACATGCAGAGATTGGACTTTATGGAGCCTCTATCAAACCATATAGGTTACCGAAATTTGTTCCAATGAGGCTTTTTGCTCTTGAATTTATTAGACATAGCTTGGATGTGGATCAGGTCCATTTTGTTCCGTAGAAGAAAGGCTATTTCTTTAAATTTCCCAGAGTAGTAGGACCCTTCATTGTGAACACTAGACATGCTGCTCAAGAGGTTGAGAAATTATTGAATGACATGTGTCTTTTACAGGTGGTTGAGTGGGCTTATGACCCTCATCAAATTATTTCAAAGAGGAGGTTGGAGAATGGATATTCAGCCTTTGTGCATGAGAGTAGACCAAAAACAGAGAAAATGGCAAATGGAGGTTTACAAAACACCCAGGGGATAGAGATTGAAACCCCTAGTATTTTAGAAAAAGGTGTCAAGAGGGCTAGAGAAGATGTTATTGATTTGGATGAAGAAGAATCAGAAGCAGCAAAAAGGACTAAACTTCTAGATGAAATGTCTTCAGCACAACCTAGTTTAGTAATTCAATTGGGAGAAACAAAGGGTGCACTAGCTTCTCCATCCTCTAGAGAACCTGTTCATGATCAGGTTCCTTTGATTCAAAGTATGTTTGCTCAAATAGCTGAGAGAAACTAGAAAGTGAAGTTAAATATGGAGGCTCAAGCTGAGTCTCAAGTTGTTCCTGAGCAAACTAGATTGTTATCTGCCTTGGATTTGGAGAAAGGTCAACTTAAAATTGCTTTCTCTCATCCTACTAAAATGTCAGTTGAGTCCACCAGTAATTTCAAAACTGTTAATTTGAATATTGATACTCATAAGCTTCCAATGCTTGACAAGATCAATTTGCACATGCAAATTGGGTAATTAATTGTAAATTATTTACATAAAACAAATGCAACTGCTATTAATGTAGAGAAAATGTTAAATAAAGTAATTCAACAATTGAAGTTGGAGAAAGCCAACTCCAAGACTCTAAATGCTCCGGTAGATGAATTAAAGAGTATGATTTTAAAAATAGGTGTCAACCATGAGGATCAACCTGCAATACAAAAATTGTTTCAATCTGCTAAGTTAGAGATTTGGGTTTTAAAGAATAAATTGAATCTACCTACAGGAGAGCATCCCATTGCTATAGGGTTAGCTGAAGTTGAAAATGAAAAGGAGAAGTTCTTATAGGATGTATTGTAGAAAACTGAAGAAGTTTATTTACTTAAAGAATCTTTGGATAAGCTGCAACAACAGGTAGATACTCACGTCTATACAATAGTAATGCCAACCAATACAGAGGATCCAGTAGCACAAGTATTATAGTTGGGAATAGAGTTAAAAATGGCTAAGCATGATGTGAAGAAAGCACAAAGGGAATTAGAAACAACCTGTAAGTTATTGAATTTGAGCAAAGAAGAAGAGAGAATGGAAAGGAAAACACAAAGAAGTACAGAGAAGATCTTCTAAGGGCTGAAGAGGAAATTAAAAGACTGAAGGAGAAAATGAAGGGCAATATGTCCTTAATTCAAGCCAGGGAGATTCTATGGGATGAAATCATTGAAATTATCAGAGGCATCTAGGAATTCCTTGTTATTATCTCTAATGAGAAAGCAATTATCCGAGACATGGAAAGTGTGGTTATGCAAAATAAGCAGAAATATTTAGACAGATCAAAGTTTGCAAAGAGAATGATAGATTTTATTAATTCTAAGTCTGCTTCAGAACTAAAGGAACATGACATGCCAGACAAAATGCTATGTGCAATAGATTTTAACAAGATGATTGTCAGAAATATTTATAGAAATACTGCTGAGAAGAAGATAAAGGAGATAAAGGAAGCAGTTTCCAAGTTTAACATCTTGTTTGATAAAAGGGTTAGAGCTAGGCTTCCCTCTTGCTGGGATCTACAAGGAAACTTGTTTCCATGGAAAACATATGAGACTTTGCTAGTTGAGGCAAAAAGCAAAGTTGACAACACTCATGAAAAGACAATAGTATTGAAGGGAGCCACTATTGTGAATTACCTTAATAAAGATTTTAAGCTTCTATGGATGGTGAAGAATTTGTTTACAGATAAGCCTACTTATAGTAGGATTACAACATGCAGAATAACACTCGACAAATTGGAAGAAGCACCAAAGTCAAATGTACCATTGTGGAGAAAATGCAAAGAATGGATGATAGAGTAGACCAAAGATACACCAGCAGGACCACCTACTCAAGCCACAGATTCGAACAGTGATCAACAATCACCAATCATAGTTTAATTCCTTTTTACTTTATGTTATCTTATTTCCTGAGGAAAATGAGGTGTCTTTTACCCTCCAATGTAATGTTCTGAAATGACTTCTTACTCTAGACAGTTAGAAAGTAGTAGAGTAGTTTGACAGTTTTGGTAGTCACCAACTGTCTTGTGATGTATAAAAAGACTAGAAATTATAGAAGAAAGGTATGAATTTTGAAGAATCTGAAGACTATACTATTTTGTACTTGATAGACTGATGATTAATGAAAGAATTAGGAGTTTTCCATACAGTGTTGGGTATGATTTTGTAATTTCTCTATTATGTGTCATTATGTCTCTTCCTCTATTTAAATATGGTAATGAAGCTGTAGGTCTTTGTTTGCTTCTGTGAATAAAGTTAAAATTCCTTAAAGTAGCGCTCCCATATTTAATACTCCTTTCTCTATATTTCTTATAAGTTACAGATAATAGTTTCTATCAAACGCGGCATACTGTCTTTAATTTCCCAAAATATTCTTCACACAGCATTTATATTCAGCATCACATGGCATCTTGAGACTTTCATATCAGCTAAATATTAAGGGTTTAAGGTCAGGTCCTTTAGACCCTTCAAATGAAGATACATTATACAAATAAGTGACATGCATAACAAAATTTAATGTCTTAAGCACAATTTCTCCACAGCCTAGAAATTGGTTTCCTAAGGGACAACACACACTATCAAGCATGGTATCTGTTCATCACCGAGGATCATAGAGAGAAGGCTGATGAGCTGGTCTTTCCATAGTCATCTGAGTCTTGTTGTTGTCTTGTTTGGTTGACTCAAGCCAATTTTGTCTCACATGGGTATATGTGAAAAATTTACCATTTTGTAAACATGATGTAAAGTGAAATTTGAAGTGTCATTAGTGGAATACAAATAGAAATATGTAATGTAAAGAGTCACGAGGGTAGTCCAAGAGTCAAAAAGGGGAATATCAAGGGTCACCCCACCTTTTTTTATAAATAGAACCTCATAACTCATAGAAAAGGATTTTTGGAGCCAAGCTTTTGCTAGGAATTTCTTTGAGAGGGCTTGGAGAGTATTGTGACAAGCCTTGGCTTCTCAACAGTGTAGAGTGAGCACATCTCTTTGGAGGAGCAGGCGGCGTTGACTGTAAAGTTACACTATTGGGGTGAGTGGTTTTCATGGTTGTATGTATGGATGTAAATTTCACTTTATATAATATAATAGAGCCAACACGTTTCATACATATGTTGTTATTGTAGTTAGACTATTTTGGTTACTTTAGCAATGTATGTAGTTTTACTTATGCATTGATGTGTGGACTATTTTGTATGTGATTGTATGAATCTTATTGAAGCATGTTGTTGGCTTAACACATCACTTTGGATTTTCGACTATTCTACTTTCCAGTTTGTGATGTCATTCAGCTCGTGTGTTCCTTTCAGGCTGCGTACTATTACAAGCTTCTAAGGGGCACACTCTTTTTTCCCTCCGTGTGTTAGAACCTTCCCATGCATCTCTCTTGACTCGTTGCAAGGTTGTACACTTGCTTCCAAAATTGATATCTTGCTTACCTCTATGTGTTATCACAGTAAAGGCATAACTTTACAACCCATGGTGAAGGATGAACTCCTTCTCTCTGCATCTCATCCGATTTTCCCTGACATCTTTGGAATAAACCTCTCCAACACGTATATTGATGAAGTCACTATAGGTTTGCTCGAAAAAGGCCTGAATTTTGCAATAGCGCCGCACACCATCCCCAAAGATGATATCGTATGCAATATAGAGTATGGGATTAAAGACTTGCCTGACAGCATTAAAGAGGTCATCAGACAAGATTGTTCCATAATACTCAGAAAAGCCAAGCCTCCCAAAAGCAATATATCAAAACAAGAATACATGGCTCTCAAAACTTTAAACCAAAACCCAGACATTGTGGTCCTAAAAGCAGACAAACGGGTGCGACAGTTATAATGAACACTGAAGACTACAATGAGAAGATGCTAGACCATTTAAACAACAGCGGTTGCTACATCAAATTGAAGAAAAATCCCATAAAGAAGATTTCCAGGAATGTCAATAACTTGGTGAAAGCAAGCAATGAGCACAACATGAAGAATCTCATTGAAACCAATCCCTACACCCCTAGGATTTATGGGGCCCCTAAAATTCACAAAGAAGGGATACCCATTAGGCCCATTGTCAACACTATTGGTGGCCCCACTTACCACCTCGCAAAGCATCTAGCTAAAAAGCTTAAACCATTGGTAGGAAATACCAGCTCCTTTGTCAAAGATTCCTACCATTTCATTAACGAAATCAAACCCATAAAGCTAGACCAAGACGACATCTTAGTGAGCTTTGATGTAAAAGCCCTTTACACCAACATTCCTATAAACGAAGCCATGGAAGTTGTACACAAAATCACTGATGCCAACACAGCTAAATTGGTTGAAGTCTGCTTAAGATCCACCTTTTTTAGCTTCAAAGATGAAATATATGAACAAACATGTGGTGTGGCCATGGGATCCCCCCTGTCTCCCATCATTGCCAATTTATTCATGGAACATTTTGAAACCAAGGCCATTGAGTCTGCCCCCCTAAAACCTAAACTGTGGAAAAGATTTGTTGATGACACTTATGTCATTTGGCCTCATGGAAAAGAAAAACTAAACGAATTTCTGGAACACCTAAACAGCCAGTCAGATTCCATCAAGTTCACCATGGAAATAGAAGAAAATGGTTGTCTTCCCTTTCTTGACATCCTCATCAAAAGGAACCAAGATGGCACTATCTCTCACCAAGTCTATCGCAAAAAATCTCACACCGAACACTACCTACATGCTAATTCTCACCACCATCCTGCTCAGAAACTTGGGGTTCTAAACACCTTAGCAACAAGAGCAATTCGTATCTCAGATCATGATAATTTTGAGCAAGAAAAGAACCACCTCTTAAAAGTCTTCAAGAAGAATGGATACAAGAGACACCAAGGGATCAAGGCTTTCAAGAAAATTGAAAATCCCATGAACAAGCATCATAGGGATGATTATGCTGGTACAGTTCACCTCCCTTACATTCTAGGCACCACTGATAAAATAGCTCATATCTTAGGAAAGAATAAAATAAAAACCACATTCAAACCTCTGAAAACAATCAGTAGATGCCTTAAATCAGTGAAAGATCCTATTGACCCTAAGCACCACAAAGGGGTCTACTTGGTCCCTTGTTCATGCGGAAAGTCATACATTGGGGAAACTGGGCGATCTATATTAACAAGAATTCAAGAGCATGCTGCGGATATTAACCATAACCGCTCCAAAACCTCAGCCTTAGTTGAACACTCAAGCAAAACCAATCACCACATTTGCATCGAAGACTCTTGTGTCATGGCCAAAATTGAACATTACCACCATAGGAAATTCAGAGAAGCTATTGAAATACGAAAACACCCGGATAACCTAAATCGCGACGACGGTTGGAAGATAAGCGACAATTGGATTCCCACAATAATAAAGGATTCCACCTCTTCCTAGTCCCCTCTTTCCATCCCCTTTCATCCCTGTGTCTGATCTATTTCCCTTACCTTCATAATGCAATAGACCCTTCACCATCCAATTAATTTAATTTCCACATCATCATTAATTTAATTTCCATTATAAAATCCTATATATATTAAATATTATTTATATCATAACAATATTAAATTAATAAAGATATACACATCATAACATATTAAATCAACCTAGAAATATATATATATCTTAATATATATCATAAAGATATTAAAATTAATAAAGATATATGAATCACAATAAAGACACATATATCATAACAACATTAAACAACCAATAAAGACATATACATCGTAACAATATTAAATTAATAAAGACATACATTTATATTAAATCAACCAATACACATAAAAATAGGTATAAAAAGAAATTTACTAAACTTTCATATTCACAACAATATAGGTAATTATAACAAAATCATAATTCAAATTAAATCAATAAATATACATCACAATACAACAAAACAAAACATAAGACCAAAATATACATATATATCATACCTTAACAATCAATATATACATACCCTAATACATTAACACACACCAATATTTATGGATATAAAGAAATAAAACAAAATAAAAATACTTATTAAATCAATATATACATGTATAGATCACAAGATAATAATTTATTAGATCAAAACATAACATATAATAAATCAAAATATAGATATATATCTTAATAAATTAAATCAAGAAACATACACATCTTAATACATTAGATCTAGTTCTTGGAATTAGTTTAATAAACAAAACATCACTATTCTAAGAAACATAATAAATATATCAAGAACATAATAAATATAAATAAATATATATATATTAAGAACATAATAAATATATATCAAGAACATAATAAATAT
This sequence comes from Pinus tabuliformis, assembly GCA_031772625.1. NCBI lineage: Eukaryota > Viridiplantae > Streptophyta > Pinopsida > Pinales > Pinaceae > Pinus > Pinus tabuliformis. Next base: position 1,568,115,281 of record CM062819.1, on the reverse strand, counting down.
ATCAAAAACATAATAAATATAAATAAACATTTTACAAATAAGATAATAAGTCCATTCATAACGGAAATCATGATATTTAAACACATTTCAAATAAATAAAAAGATAATTGATATTAGAAATATTATAGTTATAAAAATTAAAAATAAATTTTTTTTCATCTTAAACCTAATTAATAAACCACTCTTATTTAAATCTTGTCGGTCCTGCACTCTCATCTACACCTATTTATTCACCAAATCCCATCTCTGACTTCTTTAATAAATTCTCATCCTGATGATGAACCACAGAGGCTGGTTCGAAACGTCGATACACTTAAACAACAGATGCGATGAATCCGGAAGATACAACCACAAAGAACACTAATCGCAGAAGTCTCAAATCCATAATTCTCACATTGTTGATTTTTCGTGTGAGGATACATTCCCAGATGCATCTCCTTCCAATCATTCTCATAATACATCGGATGCCAGTATTTCATTGCTTAGCGGAGAGGACACATCTATGTTTGAGAACCCACTTAATATTTCATTTGTCATTTCTAAAAATGCAGAGGGTGAACATTCATGTTTCTCATCAACCCCTCTGTACAATTCATCAGACCATGAGGATGTCGATAAACATATCGAATTTTCTGATCATGGTTGTCGTGATCTCTTTTATCCTTCATTTAATCATGATGATGACTCATCCACTGTTGATCTTTCTAAACCACCTGTCTTCGATGATGTACCTATTGATGAAGTGGAAACCCCACAAGATGGCGAGGCACTTCAGCCCGAGCTGATGGTTATGTCGGGCCCTTTTCCATCTTGAGATCGATTCCACTCTAGATCAGAAATTTGTTGAAACACCCAAGTCTCATCATCGCTCACCTATTTTCATTGAAGATCAATATGCTTCACAAAATTCACATCCTCCACTTGAATCACATGATCCCATCTCTCATGCATTGGAGGAATCCTACAGAGAAATCACTCTTGCTGAGCGTAAGTTGTCTTGTTTCCTCAAGTTTTCTCATTTTTCATGATTAAAAGAGTGTACATGTTTTTCATCTACATGTAGTGTGAAACATGACCATGATACATGCGTAGAGTGCATGTCTTGTGATTTTATTACTTTCTTTTCTACGGATATTTTTAAACTCGGAGTATGTTGGTCTTCACTGTTATATCTTTCATGTTTATTGGTTTACACATTTAGTATTCTCATAGACCACGCCTTCACCAACATGGGTGAACCAATGCACCGATGGATGCAATGGAAATATCACTTCATGTGAGTCAGCCCATGCACTGTTTAGCTTAGGAGTAGGAGTAGTGTTTTCTTTCATGTTCTTCTTTGTTTGCATGCTTTCTTTTTTTATTTTTTGTGTTGCTTGTTTGCTTACTTTGTTTTCTTTCTTTGATTTCATTTATTTCTTCCCTTTGCTTTCTGTTTGTTTGCTTGTATTTCACCTATAGGTTTAGTTTTGCATGAAACCATGTGTGGCTATCGAGACAAGAAAGGAAAAGTACAAGAGGACTTGTACTGATATTAACACTTGGTTATCTGTTGTCCTCTCTCTTTATGAAAGGAATTTTTGTCTTTAGTCGATGATACCCTCATGGAAAATATGTTTTGTTCAAGTGAGTCTTGGTTAAAACACAACACTTTCACTTTAAATAGTACCACCTACTCTAATTGGTTCTTTTGGGTTAACCCTTGTCAACTCAGTCAAGTAGAGTAAGGTGAGGGCGAAAACCTTAACAAGTAGTGTCAGAGGTATATATAAAATAATTCTCTAAAGGGACAACCTCTTCTACTCTCAATAAGTCGAGATCCCGCTTCTACCTCTGAAATAAATAAGTGCCTATGCACAATTCTTTGAAAATGAAAAAAAGAAAAATGGAAAATAAATAAGGTGAAAGAAGAGAAAGGCTTCCTACGTAGAAAGGTGATGCAAGTAACACTGTCGGTGTACTGACCAGGCTTGCTGGAAAGGGAGTGATGCTTGTGTCCCTGTGTGACTCCGTCAGGGTACTATCTAGGCATGTTGGCAGCAGAGAAACACTAGAGATGAAACTAAGACTCTAACATATTTATTACATGTGTACCAATATACCACTCATCCCCAATTGAAACAACTGACTTGACTTGTCTTGGAATATGTGTTGATCGATCAAGAGAATGGTAAGGAACTAGATATTTAACTCAAGCTTAGTGTTGAAGCCATGACGATCAAAGAATCAAAAAATAATTCCAGAGGAGTTAGACTCGCTTTTCACGAACAAGGTCCATATAGAGAGCTGGAGTTCTACCTGTGTGTCACCAACGTTGTAGCTTCTACAACCACCCTCGGAAATTTCTCCTTCGCTTCATTTTGGAGCCTCCCTCCTCGAAATCATTGCAGGTATCCTGCATTAATTAGGTACTTGTGCTTATTTGAGTTCATCTATCATTTCATTTCTTGTGTACAACTCACTTTTCCCGTCGGTCAACCATAAGCACACCCAACACTTGGTCCACATCCGGTCAACTAGCTGTCAGGCCAAACTGCACAAATATGGAAAGCAACTTGTCTTCCTCTCTAAAAATGCACAGAGTAGCCTAGCATCTACCCTGCACTTAGAAATTGTGCAGAGAAAGCTAGGCAGCATTTCTCTGGAAATTTCATGTAGGAGGCCAGCTGACATTTCTATGAAAATTTGTGCATATTCATCCAGTTGTATTTCCTACAGGAATTGCGCAGAAACTGACCCAGCTGCATTGTCTTCTAGAAATGCGTAGAGCAGCCAAGCCAAATGCATTGTTCTCTGGAATTGCACATAACTGGTAAGCTGAACTGCCTTCTAGAAATGCGCATTGTAGCCTAGCATCATTGCTCTAGAAAAATGTGCAGAGCTGGTTAGTCAGCCAAGGTCCCTCAGTCCAGAAACAATGCAGAAGCTCTCCCTCACTTACTATTCGTTGCATGTGCTGATAGGTTGTCCAGTTCCCTCCAGAACTACACAATTCTTCTTTGCATGCTTGGAAGCTATTCCAGAAAAAGCAAAAAGAAAAAAAATGCGAAAAAAAATCCCTAGATTTTAGGTAATTGTTTTTAGTAGCAGGAATTACATGCAAAACCATTTTTAGAAACTTCCCGTCAAGTGTCACTTTTTCCTAGATTTGTGGCATGCACATCATAAACCGTAACTTCACCAAATCTATTTAATCAATGCCTCAGATCTCATTCTTCACATTTGATCTTGGATCTTTGGCATTTCCAAGAAATCTAGGAACCTTCGGCATGGTTGGTGCAACTTTTCCAGGTAAGTTTTCCTTTTCATGCCTTTTGCCGCTTTTTCAATCGCTTTTTAGTTTTCGGCTTGTATGAGTGTTGTTTCCTTGATTTTACTGAATGACCACTAGTGTTTCAATCCATTTTAGCTTTTAGAAGTGTTGTTTCAAGTTTTTCATTACCTTCCTTAGTCACACGCATAATTTCTGCACTCATAGCCGCCATTTCGGTGACTTGCCTCTTGAGCTTCTTGGTTTTGTCGATTGATTGATTTTTGCACTTGCTTGAACTACATGCATGTTTATTTCACTCAAGTCCACACTAGCTTGCACATGCTTTCTGTCCTTAGTGATTTTCGATTGCCCGACGGTAGTTCTGAGCTGTCTTGGCCCGGACCTTGCCTTGCCCAACTTGCACTGTGCATTTCTGGGATGGAAGGCTCTATCTTGCTCCCCGAAATTGCGCAGAGCTTGCCTCCCATTAGCTTCCTAGTTTATGATCTATGCATTTTTGGGAGATAGTGCCCCAGTGGGCCCCCATGATTGTGCAGTGCATTTTTCCCAGGCAGCAGTCATGCTGATTGAAACTGCACATTGTGCAGTTCCAGTACCCAGCAAGCCAAGTTGAATTGTGCTCTACGCAGTTTTAGTAGATAGTTAACTCACTAGTAGCCTGGACTATGGTTTGCACATTTTTAGTTGTTAGTCTCCCAGCCTCTCTGAGACAAAACTGCATAACATTCCCAAGTAGTCAACTAGGTGTGTTGCATGTCAGTCCTCAAGTTTCTTTTGGTTTTCAACTGATTTTTTCTTTCCATGAGTGTTTCTTTGTCTCCAGGTACCACAACTTTTCATTAGTCTCTCATCTATATAGGTTCAATGGCTTCCAAGAATGAAGGATCAAAAGACACAGCTGAGAGCAGTATTGGGCACGTTATTGAACATGGGTTAATGAGCTTGCCCGTGATTATTGCATATTGGTATGCCTCACCCGAGGGAACCTTCATCAGAATGTACAATGCGGAGAAAGATCCACATTTGTTGCCAAGGTTTGCCACAAACAAGTTGGTCATGCAGGAGGTTGCATACCACATCTCGATAGGGTTGTTAGCTAGATTGCACAAGAAGAAGAAGGCACCACGGTCCACACTTGCTGTGCGAATTGAATTGTATGCATATGGGAGTTTGAAAGAAGCAGATGCTGAAGTGGAAGACTTCAAGAAGTTTAAGTTCGGCACAAGGAGTTTCAACCCATATGACCCACATGGTTTATGCAGGGGCCACTATGCAATAATGTACTATCCTTGGATCCATGAGTTGTGTCATTGGCTAGAGGAAGACACATGGATATATTGTTACAACTCCTCCACACTCAATGAACTAGCTAGCATTGTAGTGGACTGGCTAGCAACACCACAGGGAGCAACAACAATGAAAATAGTAAGAAGAAAACCTCTACAAGACAAAGGCAGGAGGAAGATTTCCAAAGGAATAGATACAGAGCAAAGTTACAAGTTTAAGGAAGACCCACTTGTGGAAAAAGTAGCTTTGGAGATAGACGCAAAGAGGCGATAGGAGGATTTCCCAAAGAAAGAGAGAGAAGCAAAGGATGGAATATACTGAGTGTTATCGGGAAATCTAGTGTCTATGTAAAACTTCTAGTCCCACTAAGGCTGGTAGCTACCTTAGAAACAAACAAACTAAAACCACTTTCATTTTCCATTATGGGAAGTAGATAAGAGGGGAAAGAAGGAGACCAACCTCTATCTTGCGTTTGGTTCCTTGCTTGATTCCTCTCCCTTCTGATAGATCTTTTCCACTCGCTTCCTCATCTACCCAGCTTCAAAGAGCACATGTAGAATCAAAGCAGCATAACACTATCCAAGAACAAAGATCTACTATCATAAACAATATAGGACCAGATATATATTGACCACACAAATGCATATATCATCAATCATACAAGAATGTGGAGGAAAACTTGAATGGATTTATTAATAATCAAGAATAGCAAAGAGGATTACAACCAATTGTTCTGACCCAGCGTCATCCTCTCAGCAAGAAAGCCCTTCTTCACCTCATGAAAAGCTTAGATCACCCAACACTATGATGTTACACCAAGAAACCAGTAGCACTTCCTTATAAGATACAAAATTCCAGCCTCTGGATCTCTGGGATGAGGGATCCATATATAGATGTTTGCAAGGGGGGTGAGTCAGCTTTTGAGATTTGATTAGTGTCCTCTCTCTGATAGTTCTTGATTCCACTTGGAGATTGATGATCTCTTACTCATCCTCGGGCAAATGCAGAGAGGCAAGTGTCATAGGAGAAGTTTCTGGAAGATACCATGATCCTCCACCTCACAGATTGACCCTGCCATTTGTCCACTCTCGCCCATCGCACCCCATAGAAGGGCTTTTCAGTATGCATCACACCTCCCGTGTGCATTTAGGTGGGATGCAGCACACTTTGACCATGGAGTAGGTGAGATGGTCCAATTTTGACCAGTTTTGAGTAGTTTTTCATGGAGAACTTTTGGGAGATGATGTAATCAGTTGACCTTGTTCTTTTAGGGGTTGGAACAACACTTTTAGGGACTTAGGAGCCCTTGGTTTATGGACATTTATGATTGGGGTTGCAGTGCCAAAAAATGTCTATAACAGTTGCCCCCTAAAGCATGAGGTCGTTAATCTTTTGATGTTGGGTGAAATGCTTTATCATGAGGATCCGAAGTTTTTTCAAGCTGGAAGGCGACCTGTAATAAGATACAATACAATACATTGACTTCATAACATGTTCATGATCTAGCCGAGGCGGCCATTCCCATGCTTAACTTTATAAATTCATTTTCATGTACATAAGACAGACAATCGTCTGAGTGTAGACTGATGATTCTGGTAGAGCCATCATCCCTTGGATTGGATGATTATCTGTGCAGCAATGATGTACATTTGATGTCTTTATTTTCCTGAACATATATCACAGCCTGGATGGATGAAACTAGATCCGGGGTCTTCAATCTCATTTGATCTTCACTCAAAGTACAAGTCGATCCATGTGAGAGATGTTCTGGAGTCGAACATGGAAATACATCACCTGATTACCAGCCAATTATGTAAGCTATTAACAGGCGCGAGAGGAATCACCGATAATGATGATGACCCTCAAGGTACTACAATACAATTCACGTGGTGTGAATAAGGGACTTGGCATCGAACACCACACAAAATCTTTCGGTCGAAGGTCATTGATGTAAACCTGTCACCGGAAGTGAGAAACTTGCCATTGAGGCATGCAAGCTTCAAAGTACTGAAAGGGTTGTTCCTAGATTGAATTCCTGGATAATGAGCTAATGTCGACAAGAAGCGATTCGTCATAGGAGGGCCTTAGTGAATCCCACATCAGTGACACGGAATGGAGCAAATGATTTTAATGGTGGTGAAAACGATCTGATGACATAAGGTTCAGGATGGCGGTCATGAAAGAATGGAGCATAAATGTATTGCAGTGGATGAGACATAGGTGAATTCTCTGAGCGACTTCTCTTGAACATATCAGTGACACTGACATGATGGATTGGTAGCATTAACCCCAAATATGGATGGTGTGATGGACCAATGGTGATATGACCAGTGAACGGAACAACCCAACCCGACTCGGATGCAGAGTGAAAGTGTCGTGTTCAAGAGCGACTTGCTACCAATAAAGTTTCTTCAAGTTTTCTTCCCAATTTTTCCCTAGTCATTGCTGACCAGTACCTCTTTATTTTTGTCAATCTTGAGGAGGATAACATATGCTTGTTCTATAATTTTCCCTTCGGGCAAACCCATCGCTATGTTTTAACGAACCTAGCGACAGTGAAACTTGTTCTTGTCTGTATGGACAAGTTTGTCGCTATTCGGTTTTAACGAGTTTAACGACAAAGATAACTCGGTCCTTTTCATTTTTAGAGAGTTTGAAAGGGACGTAAAGAAAAACTCCAACAATCTTTTTTCGTCATATAATCCCTTAAGTCCGAAAAAGTATAAAATAATACAAAAGGGATGAATTTTCGGTAATTTTAACGAGCCGAACAAAACAAGCGCTCGATCTTTTGTGTAATAATCCCTCAGGTCCAAAAAGATTAAAATCTAAAGGAGGGATAGCACTTCCCGTCACTTTAACGAGCTGGAGAGGCCAATTACTCAACAATCTTTTCATATTTTACGAGTCAATTGGAAAGAGCTTAAAGGAGACTCGTTTTTTGAGGAACGAGTGATAAATTCGGGTAGCAACTAATTCCAGGTATGGAGCCCCCAAAATTCATAAAACAGATGTCCCCTTGAGACCTATAGTTAATACTATAGGATCACCCACTTACGAATTAGCAAAGTATGTCGCTAGAAAACTAGCTCCATTAGTGGGCAAGACTAGTTCTTACATAAAAGACTCTAACCAATATGTTGAATTCATTAAAAACGCTAAGATAGATCCGGATGATAAAATCGTCAGTTTTGATGTTGTCCAGCTGTTCACTAAAATTCCCTTAGATGAAGCAGTACAAGTTGTGAAAGAGGTGGCTGACCCACAAACTGCAAGATTAGCTGAAATTTGTCTGCGGTCCACCTTCTTCACCTTCCAAGGGGAGATTTTTGAGCAAACATCAGGAGTGGCCATGGGATCACCCCTTTCACCTATTGTAGCTAATCTCTTCATGGAAAAGTTTGAAAAGAAGGCTCTTGACACCTACCCGTTAAAACCTAAGTTTTGGATTAGGTTTGTGGATGACACCAGTGTGGATTGGCCCCATGGTGAGGTCGAACTTAAAAACTTTTTAAACCATCTCAATAGCATTTCCAAGGACATCAAATTCACTATGGAAATTGAAGAGAATAATTGCATCTCTTTCCTGGACATCCTCCTCATTAGAAACAAAGATGGTTCTATAGGTCACAAAGTGTTCAGGAAAAAGGCACATACTGATAACTATCTCCATGCAGATTCCCACCACCACCCAGCCCAAAAAATGGGGGTTCTTCAAACCCTCTTCACTAAAGCCTGTAGAATTTCGGATGAAAGCCACACTGAGGAAGAAATCTCTTACTTAAAAAGAGCTTTTTCTAAACTAGGATATAATAAAAAAGATATCTTCAAAGCCATTCAAAAAGCCAAAACTGGAAACAATAAAAACAAAACTAACAATTCCCCAACCACTAGCGCCTACCTTCCGTATATTCAAGGTGTAACCGACAAAATAGCCAAAATCCTCTCAAAAAAGAATATCAGAACCTCATTCAAACCCTTGACAACTATTAGACAAAGAATGAAATCAGTAAAAGACATCCCAGAACATCTCCAGCAAAAAGGGGTTTATATTATCGACTGTTCCTGTGGGGAACAATATATTGGGGAAACAGGTAGATCAATCAGTATCAGGCTAAAAGAGCATAGTGCAGATATCCGTAGGGAAAGAATCCGTTCCTCAGCCTTGGCAGAACATGCAGGTAAAACTAACCACCATATATGCCTTGAAAACACTAAAGTCATTGCGAATGAAAAACACTATTTCAAGCGAAAAGTTCGAGAAGCTCTTGAGATCATAAAACACCCTCATAACCTCAACAGGGATGGGGGCTTGGAAATTAGTAAGAATTGGACCTCTCTCCTCACCCCCAGGGATTAAATTAGCCCTCCCTGTTTCTCCTTGCCCTCCCTTCTTTATATTAATTCAGCAACTCTCCTTCCAAAAATCTTGACTATCTTGCCTTTATTAATTTAGTAACTCAGCTTTAATAATTCATCTTTTTCCTATGAAATTAAGAAACATGCTAGAATTAAATAAAATTAAATAAAAATAAACCAAAATAATCAAAATTAAATAGAAATAAACCAAAATAATCAAAATTATCATGAAATTACAATTAGATACAAAACTTAATACATAATCAAGCAAACAATTACTATATAATAATTTATATACATATATAATATATAATATTAAAAGAACTTTAATTTATCCTAAATAATAATAATAATAAAAAAATTAATTAATAAATTAATAAATTAAATGAATATTAAAATATTAAAAATCATCATAACCATAAAAACTTTTAGGCATTCATTAACAAACATATAAACCTAATACATTAACCTCCTAAGTAACTAGAATCTTGCAAAAAAACTAATCAAATGGGGTAGCAAGCTAAGTGGGCTTGATTGTGGGGAAAAACTCCACAGTTAAGCGCGCTTGAGCCAGAGGAGTTCTGGGATGGGTGACCTCCTGGGAAGTCCTGGTTACCGGGTGCAAGCCCCGGAAGTGATGATTGATGCTATGTGATTCGTTCTCCACATTTCACTAGTTTCAATCCCACTTCTTCACCCCTGTGAGCATCACCCGATGCAATGAGTGCTAAGTGAACTATTCAAAAATCATGAGAAATTAGTCAGTTACGACTACCTCTCATGGAAATGGTCATACATTTGAATGACTTACTTAACGCAGTTGAATCCCAAAAAATGATATCTAATATAATGCACTGCGTAAATCCCCCATACTTAAAATTCAAAAAGAGTCAAGGGATCTCTACTTGAATGGTTCATGAGGCACAATACTTGCTAAGGTTTTGCAAATGGGGTAGCAAGCTAAGTGGGCTTGATTGTGGAGAAAAACTCCACAGTTAAGCGCGCTTGAGCCAGAGGAGTTCTGGGATGGGTGACCTCCTGGGAAGTCCTGGTTACCGGGTGCAAGCCCCAGAAGTGATGATTGATGCTATGTGATTCGTTCTCCACATTTCACTAGTTTCAATCCCACTTCTTCACCCCTGTGTGCATCACCCGATGCAATGAGTGCTAAGTGAACTATTCAAAAATCATGAGAAATTAGTCAGTTACGACTACCTCTCATGGAAATGGTCATACGTTTGAATGACTTACTTAACGCAGTTGAATCCCAAAAAATGATATCTAATATAATGCACTCCGTAAATCCCCCATACTTAAAATTCAAAAAGAGTCAAGGGATCTCTACTTGAATGGTTCATGAGGCACAATACTTGCTAAGGTTTTGCAAATGGGGTAGCAAGCTAAGTGGGCTTGATTGTGGGGAAAAACTCCACAGTTAAGCGCGCTTGACCGAGAGGAGTTCTGGGATGGGTGACCTCCTGGGAAGTCCTGGTTACCGGGTGCAAGCCCCGGAAGTGATGATTGATGCTATGTGATTCGTTCTCCACATTTCACTAGTTTCAATCCCACTTCTTCACCCCTGTGAGCATCACCCGATGCAATGAGTGCTAAGTGAACTATTCAAAAATCATGAGAAATTAGTCAGTTACGACTACCTCTCATGGAAATGGTCATACGTTTGAATGACTTACTTAACGCAGTTGAATCCCAAAAAATGATATCTAATATAATGCACTGCGTAAATCCCCCATACTTAAAATTCAAAAAGAGTCAAGGGATCTCTACTTGAATGGTTCATGAGGCACAATACTTGCTAAGGTTTTGCAAATGGGGTAGCAAGCTAAGTGGGCTTGATTGTGGGGAAAAACTCCACAGTTAAGCGCGCTTGAGCCAGAGGAGTTCTGGGATGGGTGACCTCCTGGGAAGTCCTGGTTACCGGGTGCAAGCCCCGGAAGTGATGATTGATGCTATGTGATTCGTTCTCCACATTTCACTAGTTTCAATCCCACTTCTTCACCCCTGTGAGCATCACCCGATGCAATGAGTGCTAAGTGAACTATTCAAAAATCATGAGAAATTAGTCAGTTACGACTACCTCTCATGGAAATGGTCATACGTTTGAATGACTTACTTAACGCAGTTGAATCCCAAAAAATGATATCTAATATAATGCACTGCGTAAATCCCCCATACTTAAAATTCAAAAAGAGTCAAGGGATCTCTACTTGAATGGTTCATGAGGCACAATACTTGCTAAGGTTTTGCAAATGGGGTAGCAAGCTAAGTGGGCTTGATTGTGGGGAAAAACTCCACAGTTAAGCGCGCTTGAGCCAGAGGAGTTCTGGGATGGGTGACCTCCTGGGAAGTCCTGGTTACCGGGTGCAAGCCCCGGAAGTGATGATTGATGCTATGTGATTCGTTCTCCACATTTCACTAGTTTCAATCCCACTTCTTCACCCCTGTGAGCATCACCCGATGCAATGAGTGCTAAGTGAACTATTCAAAAATCATGAGAAATTAGTCAGTTACGACTACCTCTCATGGAAATGGTCATACGTTTGAATGACTTACTTAACGCAGTTGAATCCCAAAAAATGATATCTAATATAATGCACTGCGTAAATCCCCCATACTTAAAATTCAAAAAGAGTCAAGGGATCTCTACTTGAATGGTTCATGAGGCACAATACTTGCTAAGGTTTTGCAAATGGGGTAGCAAGCTAAGTGGGCTTGATTGTGGGGAAAAACTCCACAGTTAAGCGCGCTTGAGCCAGAGGAGTTCTGGGATGGGTGACCTCCTGGGAAGTCCTGGTTACCGGGTGCAAGCCCCGGAAGTGATGATTGATGCTATGTGATTCGTTCTCCACATTTCACTAGTTTCAATCCCACTTCTTCACCCCTGTGAGCATCACCCGATGCAATGAGTGCTAAGTGAACTATTCAAAAATCATGAGAAATTAGTCAGTTACGACTACCTCTCATGGAAATGGTCATACGTTTGAATGACTTACTTAACGCAGTTGAATCCCAAAAAATGATATCTAATATAATGCACTGCGTAAATCCCCCATACTTAAAATTCAAAAAGAGTCAAGGGATCTCTACTTGAATGGTTCATGAGGCACAATACTTGCTAAGGTTTTGCAAATGGGGTAGCAAGCTAAGTGGGCTTGATTGTGGGGAAAAACTCCACAGTTAAGCGCGCTTGAGCCAGAGGAGTTCTGGGATGGGTGACCTCCTGGGAAGTCCTGGTTACCGGGTGCAAGCCCCGGAAGTGATGATTGATGCTATGTGATTCGTTCTCCACATTTCACTAGTTTCAATCCCACTTCTTCACCCCTGTGAGCATCACCCGATGCAATGAGTGCTAAGTGAACTATTCAAAAATCATGAGAAATTAGTCAGTTACGACTACCTCTCATGGAAATGGTCATACGTTTGAATGACTTACTTAACGCAGTTGAATCCCAAAAAATGATATCTAATATAATGCACTGCGTAAATCCCCCATACTTAAAATTCAAAAAGAGTCAAGGGATCTCTACTTGAATGGTTCATGAGGCACAATACTTGCTAAGGTTTTGCAAATGGGGTAGCAAGCTAAGTGGGCTTGATTGTGGGGAAAAACTCCACAGTTAAGCGCGCTTGAGCCAGAGGAGTTCTGGGATGGGTGACCTCCTGGGAAGTCCTGGTTACCGGGTGCAAGCCCCGGAAGTGATGATTGATGCTATGTGATTCGTTCTCCACATTTCACTAGTTTCAATCCCACTTCTTCACCCCTGTGAGCATCACCCGATGCAATGAGTGCTAAGTGAACTATTCAAAAATCATGAGAAATTAGTCAGTTACGACTACCTCTCATGGAAATGGTCATACGTTTGAATGACTTACTTAACGCAGTTGAATCCCAAAAAATGATATCTAACTAATCAAAATTACTATAAGTTAAAATTAATTAAATCATAACCATTAGGTTATATTATTAAAAAATAATTTTTACACAAATAATTCACTTAAACTTTAAAAGTCATATCCTTGTATAATAAATAAATTAAAAAAAGCCTTAAAAATAAATAAATTAAAAAGAGCTTTAATATATTAGGATTGTCATAACAAATTAAAAAGAGCTTAATATATTAGGACTGTTATTAAAATATTAAAAAATTTAGTTTATTCAAATCATTAGGCTGGTCGGCTCTCTGAATTGACATCTCAACCTAACCTTATTTATCTGTACTGTCTCTATCCTTTGTAAAGCAAGTCCTGATGATGAGTCTTGGTCTAGGCTCGAAACGTCGACAAAGCAAAGATGAAAACTGTGGAATATCCGAGTTCAGATTCTAAATAACAGGATCACTCTTCGCAGCTGTTCCTTAAAAGGGGTAAACAATCAAATGGAGGTGAATGATCGGCCAATACAGAGTGGAGGTGATGATGAGAACATGACCAAGGCTTCAAAGGCTGATGATAATGCATTCACGATGGTTATTTACTGGAGATTGGTTCATTTTTTAATGAGCTTAAACTCTCGAGGAACGTTTGCTCATTGCTTATGTTTATTTTTTAACGAGCTTGAATTCCACGTTAAAATTGCTCGATCCAGTCGTATAATAAGGATGTCTCATCTAAAATGGCATTTTTTCAAAGATTTGCCCCGCATCCTTTCTTTATGCAAGTTAGGAAATGACCAATCCTACGAGTTTAAAGGGTTAGAGGACCGACAAATTTAAAAAATAAATGGTCGCTCTTCGCTTGTACGCCAAAAGGTTTGCATGCCCCCGGGTATAGCGAAAAATTTCCAGGTTACCAAAGACTGTTCTATCCACACTTCAGACAAAACACTTCCTCGGCGATGTCTACCGAAATAAACAAAGGTGAGTGGCACAACTGGCTCCACTCACATAAATTTGACGAAGGAATCTTATTCTAGTCTAATCTCATAAACTAGTCATATATCCTTCACGGAAACCTACCCTATACCCAAGGTTTTCTTGTCGAAACAGGCAAGGGTGCATGCCCCCTGGGTTTCAGTCATGTCCTCCGAATCACTCGCGCTCATCAGGTGGATGGACTGGGGATTGATGAGACATTCCTTGTGTGAAAAGACCATTCAAGGATGGTATTTGACTATTTGCTATGTGTGAACCGTGGAATGAAAGCTGGTCTACGAGCTTGACCACTCTTCCTTCATGCGGAAAACACATTACTCTAAAGAGTGAGGAGACAATGGCTCCCATGCAATAAATATAGTCGCATCCAAGGAGTAGATTATTATCCAGGGGTCCTTGGACTACCATTACGTTCATGTGAATGGTTTTCCTTCTCAATGTTATCGGCACATTGGGAAGGATCCCTAACGGTCAACTGGTTCCTTTGTCAAAGCCTATTATATTTCTCATTTCAGGCAAAAGCGATGGCGAACCAAGTGCTTTCCAAGCAGTTGAGGATAGGATACTCACAGAAGCCCCTTCATCTATGATGGTACTGGCCATGACCATTCTATATATTTTAGCAATGATTCAAAATGGTACACTAGCCGGTAAACGGGGTCTGCCTAGTAGATTCCAATCAAAGGAAACAACTAGGTTGCTTGGAGGTGGGACCGAATAGACGGCCGGATACGACTCTGATGAACTTCCTTCCTACGGTAAAGGAACGGGTAGACTGCCCCCATGTTCGTCAGAGTCTATGCTTACGAAGAGAATTTGAACGGTGTCATTCTTGTTCTCTCTAATGACTGTATCATCTGAAGATGGACCTTCTGAAGGAAAGACCGGGTCAATTGCCACCTCGAACTTTTGACTTTCGTCTGGTGTGGATTCAGAGGGTTCATCTTCAATGATAGACGCTTCAGCTGACCACAATGGCATGTCAGCCGGATTTTCAACTAGTGACGGATTCGGCAAGAGTTTCTTATATCCAGGAGGAAGCTGTAACGGTGAAATCGGATGGTCCTCCAAAACTCTTTTAGCCTCATCTAAGAAGGGACAACGGTGGACGATGTGATCGCCTTCACACAGTTTACAAGGAAATTTACATTTTCCTTTTTGTCCAGGGACTTCACTTTCACTAGTTGACGGTGTATCCTCAACATGATCGTCAGAGGTTGATGACAACGAATTATGCAAACGAGGAGACCAGTCCCTTAAGATCTGAGGGATGCAAGGACAATCTCGATGATAGTGGTCTCCTTTGCAAATGACACATGGCGATTTAGGCCTGGACGGTGTAGTGTGTGGATTTTTGCTAGATGGTGCCTGGTTGCCCCTTTTCGCCTTTGGCTCCTTTTTCTTCTTCTCTTTCTTCTTCTTCTCCTTCTTCTTCTCAGTTACTTGATTTTTGGCTTTACCAGCTTCATCAAGCGAAGAGGAAGGAGGAGAGGGAGAATTAGACAAGGTAGAAGGTTGGGGGGTAACTCTGGTATCGTTTAGTTGTTGATTTGATTGTTCAGGAATCACGGTGTTCTGAACAACAGAGGTCGAGAAGAGCCATACGGCAAGCTGATTTTCAATCTTGGAAGCGACAATGTGGCCATATGGGGTGCACCAACATCTCCTGAAGAGGAGAAAGGACTAGGATTTCCTCCAAGGGGAAATCCTTGGTTGGTGGACTCCATTTTTCTTAACCTAAGACCAATGTAGGAAAGGTGATGTTTATTCTGATTAAAATAAATTTTAGATGCTTTGACACAACTTGTTTTTTCAATTTTTAAGAGTCGAGAAAAAAAAAAGATGACTCTAGTCGCCTTCGATTTTTAATGAGCTTGAAGTGACAAGTGCTCAGATGGACCTTTTCCTTTAAGGAGTATGAAAAGGAATGAAAGAGACTACTCTGGAAATCTAGACAGAGGGATTACCAAACCAATCGTAAAACTGCATAATACTTTTTACGGTACGGCAGTCAATCTTCCCGAATGGTGTGTTCAGTGTATTGCGATTGATAGGGCGACAGACACGGCTTCCTATGGATAAAGGATAAAGCCTATTGTGGTCTCCCAATATATACTCGACGGTACATGGGAGCACAAGTACGTACTGGCACTTATCGTCTCAAAGTGGAGGAATCACCCAACCAGCAATGAAAACAACAATTACCAGGCTTTACGATGCTGGAATACGTCTCTAGCCTAGACTTCTAAATGTTGTGCGTTAGGTTCCAAAGCATTTTTAGATTCATTAAATTTATTTTACAGTTGATCTTGCTTAAGAAATTTTCCTTTCAGGTTCACCGCATGATGTAGATATGCAATTCCTAAAATGCATTCTAAGATGATAAACAATCGTTTAATCTTCTTTTTTGCAATGAAAATCCTAGCTACTAAGGAAAGAGAGACGATATTCTTTCAACATAGAGCAGAGAGCACACACTATATGCACTGTCCTAAATCAAACCAACAAACAGTCTAAATGAAAATGCACATGCATGTATTTGTTTTCAGCCTTCTTAATGTGTGAATGATAAAAAGAAAGCTAAGCGCAAATCTGAATTATTTTTCAAAGCGACATTACTAACAAGTTTCTTTTCAAGACAAAATGAAGACAATGACGACACTTTGTTATTGGGAATTGAAAACTTGCTTTTGACACTTGAAAAACTATTAATCCAAATCAAATACAAGAGTAACAGTGTAATCGACTATCAAGAACAATTGGATTCTCTTCTATGACTGAAAACGACACTTGCGACACTTCCAGATCAAGAAACGACAGTTGAATTACGCTACTTCTTTCTAAAAGAGAACTAAAAATGGCTCACAATACATAAAAACATTTACAGTTCTTTGCACAATGGAGGTGGAATAATGGCAAGGAAGGGGGTTTCCAATAGAGTTATACTGACTACAGACAACAAAACTCTTGAATAGAGCTGAAAAGAGTGAAAAAACCAAAGTCTGAAGGCAAAATTAGCCCTTTCTGATCAGCGCACCTGTTACACAGGGATTCTAGTATGCATCCCACCTATAGCACATGGGAAGTGCGATGCATACTGATATCCTTGAAGAGAGGGTGCGATGGTACAGTGCGAGACTTTTGATCCAGTTCTTGATCACAGTTTGTAGCACAGTTTAGGAATTTAAGCTTAGCAAGTGGTAATCAATAAATAAATCACAGGGGTAGATATAAGGAGGTTACTAGAGTCACCACAAGGGCAATTAGAGAGTTTGTAAATCGATTATTCAGTTCATAAACAAAACCCGAAGATAGACTGAAGCAACATTGATCTACTTTTCACTTGCATAGAAAATGCAGTTCGAAGGCTAGCTGGCTTGACTTCAGGCTCCGTCTGTAAGTTTATAAAGCAAACAAATATAGACAAACAAAAAATCTATTCACTCCCCAGCGGAGTCGCCATTTTGTTATCAGGAAATCTAGTGTCTATGCAGAACTGCTAGTCCCACTAAGGCTGGTAGCTACCTTAGAAACAAACAAACTAAAACCACTTTCATTTTCCTTTATGAGAAGTAGATAAGAGGGGAAAGAAGGAGACCAACCTCTGTCTTGCGTTTGGTTCCTTGCTTGATTCCTCTCCCTTCTGATAGATCTTTTCCACTCGCTTCCTCATCTACCCAGCTTCAAAGAGCACCTGTAGAATCAAAGCAACATAACACTATCCATGAACGGAGATCTACTATCATAAACAATATAGGACCAGATATATATTGACCACACAAATGCATATATCATCAATCATACAAGAATGTGGAGGAAAACTTGAATAGCTTTATTAATAATCAAGAATAGCAAAGAGGATTACAACCAATTTTTCTGACCCAACGTCATCCTCTCAGCAAGAAAGCCCTTCTTCACCTCATGAAAAGCTTAGATCACCCAACACTATGATGTTACACCAAGAAACCAGCAGCACTTCCTTACAAGATACAAAATTCCAGCCTCTGGATCTCTGGGATGAGGGATCCATATATAGATGTTTGCAAGGGGGGTGAGTCAGCTTTTGAGATTTGATTAGTGTCCTCTCTCTGATAGTTCTTGATTCCACTTGGAGATTGATGATCTCTTACTCATCCCTGGGTGAATGCAGAGAGGAAAGTGTCACAGGAGAAGTTTCTGGAAGATTCCATGATCCTCCACCTCACAGATTGACCCTGCCATTTGTCCACTCTCGCCCATCGCACCCCATAGAATGGCTTTTTAGTGTGCATCGCACCTCCCATGTGTATTTAGGTGGGATGCAGCGCACTTTGACCATGGAGCAGGTGAGATGGTCCAATTTTGACCAGTTCTGAGTAGTTTTTCATGGAGAACTTCTGGGAGATGATGTAATCAGTTGACCTTGTTCTTTTAGGGGTTGGAACAACACTTTTAGGGACTTAGGAGCCCTTGGTTTATGGACATTTATGATTGGGGTTGCAGTGACCAAATGTCTATAACACTGAGAGGATGTTGTAGGAAGTCTAGTAGAAGCTCACGGAAGAACAAGAGCTATGCAGAAGAGAGAAGTAAGCACAACATGAGCATGAACAAGAACAGGGACCAGAATAGGAGGAAGTGCAAGGCGTGTAGACAATGCAAGATACACCAATACAAGTTGAAGACTCTAAACCATCAGCAGATGAGGAACACGGTGAGTAGTCATAGGAATAGGAACTTGCTCTACAAGGTGAATATATAGTAGAAAAAATGGACATTGAGGTGGAGCATCTAAAACATGTTTAGGATACCGACATCATGCTAATAGTAGCCAAGGTCACTCCACAGGCTTCACCAAATCCAACAATAGAGCAAGTCCTGAGTGAACAAGGGGATACCATTCTCCTTTTGGACCATCCGGGAACAAAAATGTATAACATAACCTTTGATGAGTCACAACACAGAGTTGTACAAGCATGTAGAGCACACACATTGGATGAGCATGCATCACCTAGTGCACTTGGAAGAACGGGTGATTGCGTCAGATGTACGGAGACATCCAACTTCCTTGGCTGATGCTACAAAGGCTTATGCCGAAGCCACTAGCTTGAGTGTTAGGTTCTTCATAGAATAAAATGAGTGCATGGCTAAGAAATTGAAAGCAGAGGAGTAGAGAGAGGAACAATCAATAGGATCCACTAGAGTAGAGATGAATATGGCCATACTTGCTAAAGTATTGGCTCTTGAGACAGTCACGCAGAGACTATATGATAGTTTCATCACCGTGTACAAGGCAGGTTTCCACCTACATCATTATCAATAGCACTACACCAAGATAGCACAAACAATAGCAGACATACATGCCATAGTTGATCATGTAAAAACATGGGAAATGAGTTACAAGGGATCCCTACTTGAATTTCACAAAATGATGAAGCCACATGTGGAGTTGGACAAAGCACACATCCGGAGTTAGATTCAAAACTATGAGGAACTACAATCACTCATCACTAGCATTGAGGATTTGTATGCACGTTTGTACAAGATTTTGGATGTCGTGGTGAGGAAGTATGGCACCCTGTCGATTGGTATGCTCACCAAGGCCAAAGAGAAGAACTAAGCTAGAATGGAGCTCGATGCGTACTTCGATTAGTTGATGCTCATGACCACCAACACATATAACATGTGGATGTACATCGTCGGTCTGGACATGCTCAAGAATAGGCTGTGCATGTTATAGTATGAGTTGGACCGAGCTTCCAGGACAATGTACTTGGAAGCAATGGAGGCAAGAGATAATTTCCAGAAGGACTTCATCAAAGAGTACACGGACACCATTTCACACTATCAAGCATGGTATCAGTTTGTCACCAAGGATCATGCAGAGAAGGTTGATGAGATGGTCTTTCCACAGTCATTCGAGTCTTAGCGTTGTCTTGTCTGGCTCACTCAAGCCAATTTTGTCCCACATGGGTATATGTGAAAAATTTACCATTTTGTAAACATGGTGTAAAGTGAAATTCAAAGTGTCATTAGTGGAATAGAAACAATCATATGTAATGTAAAGAGTCATGAGGGTAGTCTAAGAGTCACAAAGGGGAATGTCAAGGGTCACCCCACCCTTCGTTATAAGTAGAACCTCATAACTCATAGAAAAGGCTTTTCGGAGCCAAGCTTTTGCTAGGCATTGCTTTGAGAGGACTTGGAGAGTATTGTGATGAGCCTTGGCTTCTCCACAGTGTAGAGAAATCACATCTCTTTGGAGGAGCAAGCGGTGTTGACTGTAAAGTTCCACTATTGGGGTGAGTGGTTATCATGGTTATATGTATGGATGGAACTTTCACTTTATAGAATATAACAGAGCCAACACATTTCATGCATATGTTGTTATTGTAGTTCAATTATTCTGGTTACTTTAGCAATGTATGTAGTTTTACTTACACATTGATGTATGACCTATTCTGTATGTGATTATATGAATCTTATTGAAGCATGTTTTTGGTTTAACACATCACTTTGGGTTGTTGACTATTCTACTTTCTAGTTTGTGATGTCATTCAACTTGTGTGTTCCTTTTAGGCTACGTATTATTACGGGCTTCTAAGGGGCACACTTTTTTTTCCCCTCCGTGTGTTAGAACCTCCCCATGCATCTCTCTTGACTCGCTGCAAGGTCTCACACTTGCTTTCAAAAAGGATATCTTGCTTACCTTTGCCCGCTATTGCAGTCAAGGAATAACTTTACTACCCACTGCTAGGACTCCTACTCCAAATGGTCTGAGGTCTAGTTGGGACTTCTTACTGGGGAGATCTCCTGACATGTTAGCCGGTCCACCACTGTCAACATATAATTAACCTGTCTCCTTACGTCAGGGAAAGGTGAGCTCTTAGCCAAGCAGAAGCAGTTTTAGGGTATACTCCAGGCCCATAATATAATTTAATTGTAATATTAATATAATATAATTATATTTTAATTAACTTTTAAATCATTTTTTTTAATTAATTAATTAATTAAGTTCTATTTATAATTAGGATGTAATTGATTAATTTAAGTTTGTAATTACAATTAAATCAGTATTAATTAACAAATAATTGTAATTGTAATTTAGGATTAGATTTTAATTAATAATTTCCTATTTTTGGCCAAGGCAACAAATTTTCTAGAATTTTGGCAGATTTAATTCTTCAACTTTGGAAGCTCATAAGTTGAGTTTTACTAGGCCAAATAAGGCTCATAATGGCTCTTTGGATAGATAAAATCATGGAGAATATTTCTAAAATAGTTTCATAATCTAATTTGATTATTTAACGAGTCTAAATTAAGCAGAATATCAAGTTTTAAACAAAATTATTTTTTTGAGTTTAATTTTCTGCACTTTCATTTGCTCATAGCCTCTATTGAACGCATATCCATTCAACTATGTTCTCCTTGACCAATTAGATCTTTACAGGGATCAATAGAAATCTCAAATGTTCTTTTATTTATTTAAGTTTTAATTGTAGATATTTTATTTCCATATTGGTTATTATAATTTTAATTTGTATTTTTGAATTTTGATTGGTTTTGACAGAAAAACACTTGAAGAGATGAGGAAAAGAAAATTTCAAGCAATGAGATTACTCCAGCATTAGAAGAAAATGAATTTGGACAAATGAAAATTATTGGAGAAAAATTACTCTTCAACAAATCACATATTTGGAATTCTTTTTGTAAATTATAAATAGTAGTTTGTAGAATGAGCAAATGGCTTCTCTTTGCTGCAATTTTGTAATGCTTAAAGCACTATTGTAATAGGGATTTCAAGTTGTAGGTAGAGAGAGGATCAAACTCAGATCTCGGGATTATTGGGATTTTTTCTTTTGCACTCTAAACTATGTATGGAGAGCAGAACTTGCAGTATTGAAACTCCTATTTTAACAACATAATTCAAGCATTGTAAAGCACTATTGGAGATCAGTGCCAGAGAAATGGTTTCAATAAATTGGTATTTAAAATACTATTGTTTTAATACTAGTTTCATTTTATAATAGAAAAAATGTGTCATTTTCATTCATATTTGTGCACTATTGTAGATATGAGTAATAATCCTCAACAATTTGTTGTTATTTATCTCTGCTCTTGTGTGCTAAACTATGATTTATGAGTAACTATTTACTCAGAAATTACTTTTTTAATTCCGATTTAACAAATAGTAATATTTTGTGAACTATTTCCTTATATTATTGTTTAATAATTCAAGATAATGATTTAATAATCATCATCATTTTGTGAACTACTTCTTAAATTTTGTTGATTAATTATTTCTGTTAATAAATCTATGAACATAATGTGTTTTGGTATTCATAATATTAGTTAATTGAAATACTTCTTTATCTTGATATTGATTTTAAGTCAGACATATTTAAATCCCAAATAATTGAAATATTTCCCTCTCGGTTGGTTTAGATCTACATCTTCCTAATCAAGATAGACTTAGGATCTTTTTACTTTGTTTGCATTTAGATTTAATTCTACATATCTAGAAGTCCTCTTATCAAAGAGGCAAACTTTGGTTGTGGCTTGGTTGAGCCCCATATTAGCTTAAGGATCACTTTCTTGCTCAATCAACAAGAGATCTGCTTTGATGTCTCTTCTCTATTGGTAGGTGAAAGCCATATTTTAAGCCGATGGAGATAAAGAGAAGGGAATTGGACCTAGTTTAACCAATTGGAACCACCATTTCAACGGAAAAGGAGCTGCTCTAAGTTCCCGACTGGATTGTCTTCATTATAATGTTGTAGGTAGATTTTTTTGAGCCTTCAACATTTTTGGTGCTAGAAGGAGGGCCTGAAACTTGTTGTCTATTGGAGTTTTTGTATTCTAAATTTTTATTTAATCACAATGGCTCCTCTTAAACTTCTCATTTTAAGTTGTATATCTGGATGTGCATCTACCAATACTCCACCAGAAATAGTAAGACTGTTGTCTTAGGTAAAGTTTAATGGTAAGAGGAATGCTTCTGCTTTTGATCATGCCTTTCAATTTATTCAAAAATTTACAAATTCTAATTTTCAAGGAATTGATGAAGGTATTTTATGTAGGATTTTTACTCTTACATTCTTGGGAAAATCCAGAAGTTGGTGTCAATCTCTTCCAATTGCCTCAATTCACAACTGGGATCAGTTTATTACAATTTTCCTTTGTGAGTTTGATGGCTATGACTATGAACAGGTATGTGACGAAATTGAAGATATATGAAGGTTCAAAAATGAGTCTTTTATTGATTTTACCATTAGATTTTGTTTAAATTGTTTGAGATTTAAAATTGAAAATAAACCTTCGGAAGATGAATTATTAGATTGGTTTGAATATATTTACTCTCTTCCTCCCATTCAAAATCCACGTGGAATTATTACAAGCTTTGATCGATCATCTTCAAATTTTATTAACATAATTGAGAATTCCAATATGGAGGTGTAGACTAATCATGATGAAGTTGCCTCTACCATGTATGATCAATTCCTTCATTTAGTGCACACTTCATATAGTATTAATAATGATTAGGATTCACCTTCATATGTCAGTGAATCTCAATCACAAAGCTTGGAAAATTTTACTATTCAAATGCAAGAAGATACTAGAAACAATCTTGGAGAAAACATTGCGTTGAAATCAAAAAATCACTATGAATTAAATTTAGAAAATTAGATTATAGATTAGCAAGTACAGGCAAAAATTCAAGTTTTCAATAATATGCAATCTTCCACAGAAATTTCTGAATTTGATCATGTTGATCAAGTACAAAATTCAGGGCAACCAAACAATATTCTTCAAGAAAGCACAATTAGTCAATTGAATGATCTTAAATTTGAAATTTGTATTGAAGAAAATACAAACAAAGAATATTTCAGATTCATTTCTTCAAATTCACATTTTTCCCTTTATCCCGATATTTTTTCTGATAGTAATTTTCCTTCTCATTGCATTAATATTGTTCTAGAAAGTAGAGAGGTTGATCCAAATAAATTCCCTATTAGTTTTTATCAGGATAAAGAATTATTTATTGATCATTCTTCCAATATTGATGAACTTGAGCTTAATTTTCATTCTTGTTTTGATTTGTCATATGGGAATGAAGAAAATTTCAATGAAATTCATGAAGTTATTTATGATAATTATTTTGACATTGAGGATGTTGATTTGTCTTCTTCTCAATTGAATCCTCATGATCAAAGATCAATCATATGTGGGAATGAAGAACACTCTAACTCAGAAATTGTTCCAACTAATTCTCATTCTCAATCAAAAAAATGATCTTCATGATTTCAACATTCAAGAGTCTTTTCCAATTTACAATTCATATGATCATCAAGCTCTTACACTTGTTCTTGGTCCAGAATCATTTCCTCTTCCATAAGTTGATGCTAATGATCCTTCATATTTTATTATTTTGGCCAATGCTTGTTAGGGGGAAATTGTTTTAAATCAATTCCAATTGTGTTGTAACAATAATGTAAATTATGATTTAATTTTATTATTTTTCCTTAATTTATTTTGTTTAATTTCATATTTCTTTTCTGTTTTCATTTTTCAGTTTTTAGATATCTTATGCTGGCATATTGAACAGTTTAGTATTGAACACTCAAGTAATGCATTGCCTGAATGGGAACATGAGGTTTCAAATCATAATAATGAACATAAAGAACTATTACTTTTCCAATTCCAATTGATGTTCATCTCATATCAATTGTTTCCTTCTTCCCAAAAGTAGTTCCAACAAGAGAGTGTATTTTCACAATATGACCATCTACCTAATTCAATGAACGATCTTATATTAAATGTATCCGACTTCCATCCATATTTCATTGACTCATTTAAAAGACATTTGGAAAGTTTTCCTTCACAGAAGATTATTAATAGCTTAACATATGTACATAAGACTAATTTTTTTTTGTAGGCCATCGTATTTAAAAAATAATTTCCACAATTTGGCCTGTTATCCCCTCTTTTGAACCTCTCCCAACCATTAATGAAAATCTATCCAGAATTCTATGATCCAATTGAAATTTCACTGGAAGGAACATTTCAAGGGAAGGTAATTGTAAATAAGTTGCTTCTTTTAAGTATGTTATCAATAAATGTACATTCTGCATTTAGATTTAGTTCTCTTACTTTAATTATATTTGTATAAATTTTGTCACTAACATTCGACCTTTACATACATTCAGGAATTAAAATGAGAGAATGGTTACATTGGAAGTATGCCTATACCTAGTCATGTTTCCTTCCATTTAGTTAGCAATTAGGGATATATTAGTTTAGATTAGATTCTTTTTCTGTCTTCATTTATTTCATTATTGCATATTTTTAATAAACAAGTAACGAATCCGAGTTTTTATCATCCCCTTTCATTTGCTGGCAAAGTGAATTAGAACACATCAAAAACTCTTATGTAGTCAAATTATAGATACTCGAGAATCGCTGGATTGTATTTTTTTTTGTAAAAATTCATCACATTGATCATGTATGAAGAAATTCGAAAGAACTTCAATGGCTTGGCAATCTATTATTCACGAGTATATATAAAAAGGCTCATTTTCACCACTCTTGTCTTCCATGTATGCATTTTAGAGTCTCATCTACATCTATTGTTAATCTCTTTTTCATAGTTTATTTCTTATTTATGTTTTGTTTCTTTTGCAGATCTTCATTGGCTTGATTTTGGAGAATTGAGATAAGAAAGCAACTAACCATTTCTATATATGCAACATGTTCAGGGAAGTATTCGTTGTTTCATAAGAATTTGAGGATTCTTTAATATTTCTTCTATTCATTAAAGCCTTGATAGACCTTTAATATAGTATCAGAATATTCATATCAGAACATTATAATATCATAAATCTTCTCATTTGAAAGCTCCGCTAAAATTATTCTCTGATCTAATATTTCCGATAATTAATATAACTATTAAAGGGGCTTTTTGTTAAAAAGCAAAGTTGAGCCAAGCACTTCTTTACAAATATAATAATAAAAGGCTCAACCCCACAAAATTTTCACATAGCATATCAACCTTTTGAATATTGAAACTTTTCATATAAGCATCACTCAAAATACTTTGATATCTTGATCCTTTGATCCTTCGATATCTGTTTTCTCCTATCATCCGATATCCTCATATCCCCGACCTCCGATATCTTCATATCACCATTCTCTACTATTCTGATCCTTCGATCTTTGATATACCTTCCCACTCATCCTCTGATAGATGACTTCGTCGATACTATGATGTCCATACATCTCCGATACCTTGATCACTGATCTTCGATATTCCCAATCCTCTGATCTTCGATATACTTCCCGCTATCCATATCGAAACTTTCATATCGGGACCTTTGATCGACTGTTACTCTTTCACACACCCAATATCAAATCTTCGATATAGGACCTTCGATATCCCTTTTTGGTCATATTTTTAGCCATTACATAATAAAATCCTATCGGAAGGTAAGAATATCGGATGTTTCAAAGATACAACCATATCATTTTGCCGATATTATTCTTCTGATATGCTCATGCGTGTAGACCCATGTGAATTAATTTTTGTTAATTTTAACGATATGAGTTAATAATCATATTTTGTTTTTTGTCGGCATAACTGAAATGAAATGCTTACACTCTTTATTGCTCAAATTTTCTACAAACATAGGAAAATTTACACAAAACGCTTGCAGCAAATGATCTTATCCATGATTTTATCTATGCCTATTCCAAATATTATAATTTCCAAGATGAGTTGTACCATTGCTTCACACTCGCCAATTGGTTTCCCTTTAGTCATATTCCTTTCTTCCGAAGGGACTTAGAGCCTCTAAATTGGTGAATTTTGGAATCTTGATCCTTTGCTTTTCATTTTTCTAAGATTTTTCCTAAGAATTTCAAATTTGCCTTCTTATTAGACTCTTGGATTTGCATTATATTAGAAGCATTTAAAACAAATTATGAGATTTACCTCTCCAAGATCCACATTCCCTTTTCCTCCACTATCATGTCCATTATACTCAGTAAAGGAAATGGCCCCTATTTCACTATCTTTGTTGGAGTTTTGTGGTCTCAAAGTTTTGTAATTTGATTTTGGATTAAAAAGGGTTTTTGATATCATTGACACCCAATTTATTCTCATATTTATTAAAACTCGAACTCCTTTCCTTAGAAGCTTAATTTTCAGGTAAATATAAGTGATCTTATAATAATTTTTTACAAAACTTCAAATTATCTCATTATCGGAATGAAATTCATCACAACTACTTTTTAAACTCTTACGAAACTTTTACCTCCGATACATGAATGTTTGATGTACTAGAAAGACAAATTTCCCACATTATACATTTTAAAAGCATCCATTATCGGGCATGATCATTGTTGTAAGTTTTATTTGTGAAAGTTACAAAAAACTTTTATTCCAATATCTTGCTTCCCTTTAATATTCTAAATACCAAGGATTCTTATATCAGAGGTGAAATTTAATTAAACTTTCGAAAATAGATGTCGTCAGAAATGTTATGAAGCAAAGTATTTATTTATCAGAGTTTTGTTCATTAATATTTTTGGAAAACTTGAGCTCTTACCTTTCGCTTTGATTCTCTCAGAAACTCGTAACTTCAAAATATTGGGTAAATAATATTCGTAAGTCTCTCATCAATTCATTCTGATCTTTCACTATGTTCACATGAAGTCTTGTTTGATTATCTTTGTATACATATGCTATTTTCATGTTATCATTGTGGTCAAAAGATTGGATGCATTTTAATCATAATTTCATCAAATCCAAGCATTCATTCATTCATTCATTCTACATGGTGTATACACATGAGCCTCTTTTACTCTTCTCGACAATATGCTTTGTTGATCAGAAATTTCATCACTTGTGGTTCACTTACATTTTTTCCTTTGACTCATTATTAGATGCACATTTTTTCATCTTTTAATAAGCATATTCATTTGCTTTTCAAGGCACTCTTGAGCAATCACTATGCTAATGCAACAATAAAAAAGGAATTTGGAACAGGTAAAGGTAATGGAACATGATTAAGTCATTTTGATTTCTCTTATATTTGAGTTTTGATATATCACTCTATATTTAGCATACAAAATTTCAAGACCTCTCCATCTACACATATATATTACATTTTTGGACTTGGTCTTGATTCTGGACAATTTATGAAAATCATGGAGTCGATATGAAACTTGTAAAATTATGAGAACAATCCTCGCTGCAATTCATAAAGAAGGATATCTTCATTCTCATTTCTGATGGATTTGGTTTATTTCCAATTCCTTGAACATAAAACATTGTTTTCTTCTAGTTTACTGCTTTCCTTAGTTAGATTTAATAAATAATGATTTTGGGTCAATGAGATTTAAAAAAAATTAGCTCCTTCATGATTTTAATTCTAATTAAAAGAAGAATTTATATTTTATTGGAGAAAATGATATCTCTTAGGTAAGATTAAATGAAATTCTCCAATGGTAAGTTTCATACACCCACTTTCATTCATTTTCTTGCTTTTGGTTTTTTTACTTTTGGTTCTGATTTTTTTTTAGTCTTTGTTGATCTTAGACTCTATTTTTGTAGCTCTCCATAAAATTTTCACACCTCTACCAGATCAGATTTGGAGCTCATTCTCCTCTGTTTGGTTTGATTTCAAGTTTTTGGGAGAAGCAATAATGGTCCTTATCAAATCAGCGAAACTAGGGAGTTTCTAAACCTTTATTCTGTTTCTTGAGCATTGCTTTTATCATAAAATGGTTAATATGCTTTCATGCAAGTTTTTATTTGAAACAAGAAGATTCGCAGGAGACAAAAATTTATCATTTAGCTTATTATCTCTCAACACTACTATTCACCCTTTCCATTTTGAGAGCCTCATTTCTTATAACTCCACATGATAAAAAATCTAAAATCTGTATATAAAAAGAAACATAAACATGCTTATCTTCTTTTACTCTTTTGTTGAGATATTTGTATCGTTAAAACTTGTTGGAGTTGGTTCTTTAAATTTGGAATTTTCTTTTAGCTTTCGTTTTCTTCATTTTTTACATTTTTAGAGTTTGTTGACTTCTTTTTTACTTCAGTTTGGAGTTCTTTTCCTTTTTCTTTCAGTTTTGGTTTAATTTTGGTAACTCCACCATGATTTATGTGGAAGACCTTTTCTTCACTCAACAATGGTTGGCATACATGGGAAATCTTTACTCTATCTATTTCAGTGAACTTCATTTATCATTAAAGGTATATCTTTATGGAACCATAAAACCCTCTTGCTTTAATCTCTCTCATGGAGGAACACACATACTTTCCAAGTGATAGGGTTTGCCTTTTCAAGGAAATTATTGATTTGAGTTCAACTCAACAAATCCCTCCCACCCCTCCACTTTATAAAAGCCTCTGATAGATAATCGCATGGAAATAATTTGGAGTCAACATTGTGAAAGTATTATACCCATTAACATAAGTCTCTACTACCATCCCACCTCTTTTACTCAAATACATCATAAACTAAAAATCTAAAAAATGCACTTATCAAAAGGGTGATCAAAAGAAGAAGCATGGGAAATACAAGTAAACCCATCAGGGCTATGGATGCTCATTGGAATTAGGGCTAGGCTTGTATAGAATGAAAGAAAACTTCGTCAGGGTACTGTTCAGATGCACTAGCAATGAAGCGATGTGAGATACCATTTATAACAATGTATATATGCTTTATCAAAAAATGCCTATCTATACCTTCTTCTATTTCTCATACGAGGTAATATTAAAATAAAATTTTCCCAAATTTGGATTCATGACTTTTACTCAAGTCTTCTTTTAGTACTTATCTTTTCAAATCATATTTCTTAATCTATTTAAGTGGGACCCATGGAAATATTTTATTGTTAGACGATTATGTGAACTCCATTATTTTTAACCTTTCAGTAAATTAAAATTCATTATCTTTAACCAGAGATAATCGGTTCTTCTGAGTGTATCGCCAATGTTGTAGTGAAAATCCAACACCCCCACCACTTTTTACTTATCTACTTCAAATAATGGGGACCCTTTCCATTAGTTTTCGGCTAAGTCACCTTTTTGATATTTTCTTTTGGTTAAGCATCCTACAATTTTTCCATTTTTTTCATTTTCATCATCTTTCTATTTTAATCACTTCATGGAGTTCAACTTTTCACTAGATTACCATCAGTACTAGTTTCGTCTCATTTGGTTACACGATTTGCAAATGGTGCTCATCTAAAGTTCAATAATTTTTATCACCTTGGTTAAAAAATGTACAAAATGTATATTATTTTATATTTTGTAATTAGTTAGTTTTCACTAATTTGTTATTTTTCACTAACGGTCCTACAAAATCACCCAGCCAAATTGTAAAAAAGTTAAAAAATGCGTTGTCAGGATCTCGGTAATTTGTTCCAGTTTCTAACTTTAAAAGAAATTACCAAACCCAAAATCTCAAAATTGCAAAGTGATTGTAGTTCATTTTGTAGATTTTTTAATTCCATGTGGACCCCACTTCACCTTCCCTCCTCCCTTTCGAAATAAAACTTTTGATTTTGAAATCTTCGATTTTGAAACCTCCTATTTTTAAAAAAGCTCTCATTTCCGATATCGGAATATCGATGTATCAACGTTTTGTATGTGGCGCTCATTTCGAAAATTGTGATTTATAATTCCTCTAATCTACGATTTAAGTTTTATACCATGACTAAACTTTTTATTAAAGTTTTTGTTTTACCTCCTTAAGTCTCCTGCTCCATCTTTCCCATGTCACAGTTACCTCACCCTCACCTCCTTATCCCTTCACCTCACCTACATACCTCTCCTACCTCCTCCATTAACTTTAATACCACATGAGTTTGTTTTTGATTTTGGGTTGATATGATTTTAATCATATATATATATTCTTATTATAATATAATTATATTTTAATAAACTTTTAAATAATTTTTTAGTTAATTAATTAATTAAATTCTGTTTATAATTAATCTATTTATAATTAATTAATTTAAGTTTGTAATTACAATTAAACCGATATTAATTAACAAATAAATGTAATTTAAGTTAGGATTAGATTTTAATTAAAATATTCCTATTTTTGGTCTAGGCAACAAATTTTCCAGAATTCTGGCAATTTTAATTCTTCAACTTTGGAAGCTCATAAGTCGAGTTTTTCTTGGCCAAATAAGGCTCAGAATGACTTGTTGGATAGATTAAATCATTGAAAATATTTCTGAAGTGGTTTCATAATCATATTTGATCATTTAATGAGTCTAAAATTAAGAAGAAGATCAAGCTCCGAATTTTTAAACAAAATTAATTTTTTGAGTTTAATTTTCTGCACTTTCATTTTCTCATAGCCTCTAATGAACGCAGATCCATTCAACTATGTTATCCTATACCAATTAGATATTTACAGGGATCAATAGAAAGCTCATATGTTCTTTTATTTATTTATTAAGTTTTAATTGGAGATATTTTATGTCCATATTTGGTATTTTAATTTGAATTTGTGTTTTTGAATTTTGATTGGTTTTGACAGAAAAATAGTTGAAGAGACGAGGAAAAGAAAATTTCAATCAATGGATTGCTCCAACAATAGAAGAAAAAGAATTTGGACGAATGAAAAATGTTGGAGCCAAATTACTCTTCAACAACTGTCCTATTTGGAATTCTTTTTGTAAATTATAAATAGTAGTTTGTAGAATAAGCAAATGGATTCTCTCTGCTACAATTTTGTAATTCTTAAAGCACTATTGTAATAGGGATTTCAGACTGTAAGTAGAGAGAGGATCAAACTCAGATTTGGGGATTATTGAGATTTTTCTTTTGCATTTTGAACTATGTATGGAGAGCAGAGCTTGCACTATTGCAACTCTTGTTTTAAGAGCAGAATTCAAGCATTGTAAAGGACTGTTGGAGATCAGAGCCAGAGAAATGGTTTCAATGGTTTCATTTTATAATAGCAGAAATGTGTCATTTTCATTCATATTTGGGCACTGTTGTCGATATGAGTAATTTTCTTCAATAATCTGTTGTTATTTATCTCTTCTCTTGTGTGCCGAACTATGATTTTTGAGTAGCTATTTACTCATAAATCAGTCTTTTAATTCTGATTTAGCAAACAATAATATTTTCTGAACTATTTCCTTATTTTATTGTTTAATCATTCAAGTTATTGATTTAATAATCATCATCATTCTGTGAACTACTTCCTAAATGTTGTTGATTAATTATTTCTGTTAATAAATATTGAACATAACGTGTTTTGGTATTCATAATATTAGTTAATTGAACTACTTCATTAGCTTGATATTCATTTTAAGCAGACATATTTAAATCCCAAATCATTTAAATATTTTTCTCTCGGTTGGGTTAGATCTACATCTTCCTAATCGAGATAGGCTTAGGATATTTTTACTTTGTTTGCATTTTAGGATTAGTTTACATATAGATTTAATTCTACATTTCTAGATGTCCTCTTATCAAAGAGGAAAAATTTAGTTGTGGCTTGGATGAGCCCTGGATTAGCTTAAGGATCACTTTCTTGGTCAATCAACAAGAGAGTTGATCTAATGTCTCTTTTCTGTTAGTAGGTGAAAGTCATATTTTAAGCCAGTGGAGATAGAGAGAAGGTAATTGGACCTATTTTAATGAGTCGGAACCACCATTTTGATAGAAAAGGAGTTTCTCTATGTTCCCGACCAGGTGGTATTTCTTATAATGTTGTAGGCAGAGATTTTTGAGCCTTCAACAGGACCATAAGAGGCCATTTCTTCCAATAGGTTCTCATCATATGGAAGAACAACGCTCTAGAAGGGATACATGTCAAGGGATCTAATAGAAAGATCAGACTCCAATGGCCCCAGTACATGATGCTCTATATCACTGACTAGATCATCAATAAATGTAGGCATGAAATAGGTTGCCACATAATTAACTTGTGGCAGGGGTGATACCACTTGCATACAAGGACCATTTAGGGAATATGGTTGATTAGGAGTCAAATTAGGACCAACGAAAGAAAGTTGATCAATGGCCATGATTATTCCTTCATGCGGGAAACATAGCACACAAAAGAGAGAAGATACATGAGCTTTGATGACATAAACATAGCCACAACCAAGGAGTAAATTAAAATTCAAAGGGCCTTAGAAAACCATCACATTGATATAGATGACTTTTCCTACCAAAGTATTAGGAAACTTAGGAACGATCCCTAACGGTTGACTGGTTCCTCTATTAAAATCCAACAGATTTTGGGTAATGGGAATACGATAGAGAGAACGTAAATCTTGCCAAGTAGTTGAGGACATAATACTTCCAGATTCACCTTCATCTATGATTGTTACAGGTACAGGTATATTATAAGCTTGTACTGTGATTTGAAAGGGCACGTAAGAAGGAAGACGATATCCTTCCAGTCGACTCCAATCAAAGGAAGTGACCATACTACTTGGACAGGGTGCCATAGAAATGGTAGAACTGCCCCCTTGCATTATCGGAATGGGAGGATCACCTCCCTGTACCATGGGAATGAGAGATTTCCCCCCTAATTCATTGGAATTTGAAGAAACAAGAAGAACTTAAGCGGTACAAATTTCACTCTCTACAGGAAAGGTATGATCGAATGAAGGTGGAATTAGGTTAACCATTTCCTCAACCAATGGTTGGTCAGGAATGGATTCATGGGAGTCACATTCAGAGAGAGTGACATTGAATAGAGATGAATTTTGATCAATCACTTGGTCAACGAGCAGAGGATCAGGGGAAAGCTTTCGATAACTAGTTGGAAGACAAGGTTGAGAAGTTGTATGGTTGTTCAACAATTTTGAGGCTTCATCCATATAAGGACAAAGGTGAATAGGATGATTCCATTAACATAAATTACAAGGAAATTTGACTTTACCCTTTTTCCTATGGACCAAGTACTATCACTAGTTGAGGGTTTGTCACCATCATGATCTCCATAGGCTGATGGCGAAGATCGATGTGAGCCTGTAGACCAGACTTCTAATACCTTGGGAATACTAGGAAAATCTCTAAGAAGGTGATCACCCTTACAAAATATGCAATCGAATTTAACTTTGCGGGGTTGATTGGAAGGTTTCTCCACATTAGTCACATCTATTAAAATGGTTTCTTGGTTCCCCCCTTGCTTATTTTTCTTCTTCTTAATCTTCCTTTTCTTCTTCTTATGATCCACTTGGTTACTAGCTTGCAATATTTCACCAAACGAAGAATTCAAAGAGTCAACTTTAGGATCAACGGGAGGTTGATATTGTTTAGGTGGAGGAGAACCTAGTTGAGAAGTAGTTTGGAC
This sequence comes from Pinus tabuliformis, assembly GCA_031772625.1. Lineage (NCBI taxonomy): Eukaryota > Viridiplantae > Streptophyta > Pinopsida > Pinales > Pinaceae > Pinus > Pinus tabuliformis. The sequence continues at coordinate 1,568,081,145 of CM062819.1, read as the reverse complement.
ATTTAGAACCATAGGGGTTGAAAATAGCCAAACTGGCAAACCAATGGTAAATATGGGAAGGGACAACGTTGCCATATAAGGAGCACCAACAATTCCAAAAGAAGGAAAATGACCATGATTCTCGTCAAAGGGGTTTCCTTGATTAGTGGACCCAAGAACTCTTGCCATTAGTCTCAACCTAAGATCAACTAAGAAGTATTTCCACGGGAAGGATGTTGTTCTGCGGTAAATTAATTTTAGAACTTAACAAAAAATAAATCAAAAAGGGGTAACTGGGAATAAAGGTTTACCAAGCAACTGTGAACTACAATATACACCTTAGAAAACCAAGGACTTAACATACGACAGCCAATCTCCCCGAACACTGTGTTCGGTGTATCACGGTATATAAGGTGGTAGACTCGGTTACCTATGGATGGATAAAAACCTATAGGGGACTTCCAAAATATACTCAATGGTACATGGGAATGTAGTCTATAGTAATGTTGTCTAATGCGTAACCATTCGATGAGAGTGTTCCTTTATACTTTTCATGCATGGAGCGTCGTCCAATATACATGAAGGTATGTGGAGAACAATCCTATACACTTATGTACGTGGAATGAGATTTCACCCCCTGGATGTAACGATGGAAAACAACGACAAATCCTACGTTTAACGACGTTGAAACACATCTCTAGCCTAGACCTCTAAATGTTTTCGTTATTGTTCTAAATGCTCCTTAGGTTAATTGAGGTAAATTTTAAAGTTGATCTTGAATTAAGTTTCAGTTTCAAGGCTCAAAAATTGATGTCACCTGAACACACCTATGATGCAACTAATATGAAAATGATTCTTTTCATTTCAATGAAAGTTATCTAGCATAAGGAAGAATTTCAAACATTGATACAACAAATAAGTATGAAACAAACAAAGCTTCCTAAATAGATCTTTCACTTTCGCTATTTCTATGCACCCACCAAAAGTAAAATGGATTTCAATCAACTAAAATGCACCTACATGAATTTTTCACTTTTTCTTTTCAATGAACGAGAATGCACTTTTCCACTTTCAACACTAAGCAATGTAATCTATGCTCAATGATAATCTCCAAAAATGACTTTTCAATGTAATGTTATCTAATGCATTTCGAAAAGTAAATCTTGAGATGAAAGCTAAGCAAATGCAAATGCAATTTCTTTTATGGTTTTCAAAAGAACTAATAATGCTTTAACCAAAAACAAATCAGTATTCCTTCCACACATACAAGCAACAAATAGTAAATTCAATTGACCCAAAGACCTAAAGACTCAACCAAAATTCACTTTCACTACTTCAAGAAATGGGATGGACTTTTGCAAACCAAGAAGAAATCAACAAAAATAATGGAAACTCCTTTGCACACAGAGTAGGAGGACACTTCAGAGATCAAGACACACTAGACATTTCTGGTAGAAACCCTAAAAATTATCAATTTTTATGGATTAATATGATTGTAATGGTAAAAACCCATTCTAAGAGGGGTTTCAACATGACTGTAAAGGAAAAAACAGCGCTGACAGTGTGAATGTTTATGGAAAAAATGCATTGGGAAAGAAAGAGCTAAGAAAATAAAAATAAATTGAAAGAGATATCCAAACTTGACACTTTAAAGGACATACTACTCAAAATTTGGATCCATAATGAACCTGAATTACAGATCACTAGGAGGTTGGAAAAACTAATAAAAAAGACCAAACATAAAAATGAAAATTGAAGGGTTATAAGCTCCGTAGTGGAGTCACCATTTTTTTGTGAAGGCAATCCTTTCTGCGGACATAAACGATCCCTCTAGCCCTATGGGAGGATCTAGCAACAAACGAAGACAAATATGTGTAAAATTTTCTAGTTTATACTAGCAAACACAAAGGAGGGTAGATAACCTACCTCACTATGATGCTAACATCCGTTAGTGTCATCCCTAATTCTTTCGCTTCCAAGCTCAATATCCTCTTCATCATTATGGATGAACACCCGCAAGGAAGATAATGTGGAGACACAAAACACATACATAGCAAAATTCATTCCAATATAAACCATGTAACAGATCAAGGAGTATTACACTAAATGAGCAACGATTAACACATTTATGGAAAGAAAAAACATAATGTATTATTAATATATGGTAAAGAGAGAATTACAACCACTTAATCCTGTTGGAAGCCTCCTTTAGGTGAGTTTCCAAGTCCTACGCTTAACCTTCAAGCACTCCTTTATCCTTAGTAAAATGGGTAGCATTTGGCATAGTTCAGCATTAGGAAGGCAACCAATCAATAGCCAACCAATAGTGGATAGTAGGGATCTTATTTATAGGGAAGGAGAGGGAGTTAAGGATCCATAAAAGGAGGGATAGGTTCCACATCTCAAGGGAAAGATCCATAAAAGTAGGATCAAGGACTAGGAATGGGAGGTCTCGTTCCAATCCTCATTCACCTTCACCTCGCTTGCCATTCTCGAGACTTCTCGTAAGAGAAGATTATCCTCCACTTTAGGAAAATTTGTCTGAAGAGGTTCAGCGCAGGTTTTTCCGATAAAATCCACGATGGGAGTGCTAGAATAGTATAGTGCAACAAGTTACTAGCACGGGTCACTAGTGATGCAAAACACGCTGATCTTGGAAACAAGGTTTTTTGACAATTTTCTTTAGAATTATTTCAAGGAAAGTCTTCTTCTTTTCTTCAAGGATGCTTCTAAACATGTTTAATGGTGAATACACTAACAACTTTGGTCATTTTGACACTTTCGGATACAAGACGTGGAGTGTGACAAAATACTATATAACACCTTTTCCTTCTTCTTTTTAGCTTGTAGGGTGTCTAATTGGGAACTAGGTGTGCTGGGGATATCAGTTAAAATTATCTAATAGGTTCCCCAACTCATATTTAGTGACCCTTTATTTTCTTGACCTACTAACCCTAGAGATCGCATCTCGATAACTCTTTCCATATTTTGGCCTCCCCATAGAATATCGCTTGCACAAGTCACAAATCTCTTCACAAGATAACAAAGCAACATTGCATACTCCATGTTTCAAGATAGTCCTCTCTTATACCTTTAATAAAAAGGATACGTATGGTTTCTAGGTCCAGGGTATTTTGTTTTGTTCTTTGTAGATTATATTGGAAACATTCCATGTAATCCTTTAGACTTTCATCCTCTTCTTGGGACATTTTGAAGATTTCATATTCAATATCTCATACCTTATAATAGTCCTGATACTTTTTTAAATATGTTTTCTTCATATCATCCCAAGTTTGGATGGTATTTCCCCCAAGTCCCATAAACCAACGAAGGGTTGTACATTTCAAAGCTGCAGGAAATAGTTTCAATTTTTGAGCATCCATAGAGTAATCATAACTATGACAAAGAACATCAAACACAACCTTAAAGGTATCCAAATCCTCCTTTGAAAGGCCATGAAAATTTGGAAGGTCAAAAAGAGGAATGCTTTTCATTTGGACCACCACCTCAAGGTCTTGGATGGGGAATTCAAAAAGTAACATGTCCCTATCATCTACGCCCATTTACTCCTTCATCGCCCATATTTTCCCTTCTTGGAGACTCACGATTCTTATTGGAAACTTTGGAACTTACTAGTTTCTCATCCAATGTAGTATCTTCCCTTTTTGGTGTTTCTCCCTTTGGTGTTTTTCCTACTTCATTATCTAGAAATAAGGTGATCTTTAAAGGATTTTTTCTTCCCTTCTCACTTTCCAAAATGTTAGTTTGAGTGTTTCCTACTACACCACAAGGGATTTTAATAGATTTATTCTTTCTATCTCTGACGTTTTGATGCATGACCTAACACAAAAATATAGTTGGGATCTAGGTTACTAAAAGGGGTAATTAAAAACCCTTTCGGTCGCTTCTAGCTCTGATATATTTTATATTGATTATGTGATGATTCTCGAATCTTTTGAGTTCCTCCACAAAATTGAAGCCAAAAATGATGGTGTAGTTATATTATTGATAATTTCAGTGAAATTTTAGGCTACATGGGTCATTTTAATTGTTAGATAAGGTTTGGTAAACTTTTGATGCTCTTTGCACTATATGCACAAGAGACAAGCCTTCACATTGACTTGGACAACCTAAGCAAGATAATGCATGGGAATTTGTGACAAAAGGGGAGAATCAACTTGTTGACAATACACAACATGGTTACATGGCACCTCAAGCACCCAATCTTTCTCTAGGGGTGAGCTCCATGTCACCAGGTATATTTCAGGAAATTATACAACATTTGATTCTACATCTTTTGCTCAGAGAGTAAGCTACCAAATTCCATAAACTACTAAGCCAGGAAAACCATAAATCATGCAACCACACATACTTGGAAATAAAATATCACACTTTCTTGAAAGTAAAATAACACATGTACACTTTAAAATGAAATATCACATTTACTAGAAATGAAAATCAACTAAATTCAAACTGCTACAAAATAACATAAAGCTACATACATATTGAATAGGAAAATTACTAGCACAAATTCGTACCTTGACTGGCTCCCTACTTAAGGCCAACCTGTTCCTCTATGCACTTAAGCATTCAACATAGGTGAAAGATTAACCTTCTAAACTTAGATGAAATATAACAACACAATGTAATGGTGAAAATAAACACATAGAGCAATATATATTAATAAGGAAAAATGATAACATAGTATATGGTCTTCCCTCTGTCACTGCGCTTCAAAGCAATAACATATTTAAACAAAAACATGAGGCTTAACATAGAATGAGGAACAAAAATCATTCTTCTCATGAACTAAACAAGGGTGAAAATAGAAATGAAATCAACATCCAACCAACAATCTCGACATCACGTTAATGGTTCTTGCTATTCATGGTTTCTAACACATGTGTATTGAGCCAATGATATGGTGGAATCTCGAAAGTTGGTATAACTGTTAGTTCTGTATATATGTTACAGACACAACTAACCAAGATGCTATCACTCGGTCACAATATATGAGATGTCATCTGTGCTATAAAACAATGATCCAATGAAGTGATAACAACCTTCGTGTTATCACTTAGAACTTTTCCTTAGAAGTTTTCAGAAGAAGGAAAGGACCGAGGTAACCACAAACCAATCTTTTAAGTATAGGCTCTAGCCAACCTATGATTTAGAGAGGGCTCTCTCTATATGATTTAGCTTTGTTTGCTGGGATTTTAGGCTAGTTTTGAAGGTTCAGGGGGTTCTGATTTGTATTGAATGGTTGGATGGTGGAATCCTTAAAACAGATGGATAGATTGATGTCTTTGGACCATTGGGCTATGGAGTCACAGGAAGGCATCAGAACTGGAATTAACTCACTAAAGGGAGTGTTCAAAGGGAAAACTAGCAGAGTAAAGTGTAGGTCTTTAAGCCAGATGGGTGAAATGATCTTAACTAGAGTGAGAGAGCACTCAAGAATTCTCAGACTGGGATTAAAATGAGGAAAAGAGGATAATCATGAACAAAGGGCAATTAAGAATCCTTTGCTATAGACCACAGGGAGACTACCTAGACTAAGGAGCAATCAAGAATTCCTTAATTTAGATAATTAGCATAAAACATTAAAATGCATAATAGTTAAAACAGAGTGCAATGAAGCAAATTCTGAGACATCATTCCATATTATAGCATTCAGAATTCAGATACATTAAAGATTGTGTAAAAGCTTTGAAAGAAAGATAACAATACAAGAGAAAATACTTGTCTGCACTTCGCTCTACACATGAATGCAGTGAAATGTCTTGTCTTTATTCATTAATCTAGCTTGTTGGTCCAATCAATGATACAATAGCTTACAGTCTTTTGATCAAGAAGGTCTATAGAAATGTCTAAGAATCCACACTACATGCTTTGAATGGTGAAGTATTTATACAAAATTTATTACAAAATATCTCAAAAAATACTTGAGATTTAATCTAGGAAATACAAATATCTTCTTGCAAGAAGATAGAGACAGCTATTGAGCTATTTCATGTTGTCCCTTTTTATGTGGTACTGTTGGCTTTTATGGTTGGATTTGTAGCCCTTTATGCTAGCTTGCTGTTGTGGTATTTTATCTTTCACCTGATACTCTTTGACCCTGTTGTCATGTTTTCATCTATTTACTTGGCTGCTCTATTTTTACTGTGCAGTAACTTTTTACTGTAAATTTCTCACAGTAAATCAGTCATGCTTTCCCACCATTCTGCCTCAGGTAATTTGACATTCATCATCCTTCGGTATATCTCATCAGCTTCAGTATACTTGGAAAAATTGGGCTTGGTGATGAATAAGTGTTTTACCTCATGTTGGAGAAAAAATAGGTTCTCAAAAGTGTTATATAAAACTTTGCCTGTTGGCAAGGCTTTAATAGATGAAGTGCTAGCTTGTTCTTTAGCCAACTTCTTGAGTCTATTGTCATAGTCTTGCTGTGTCATAAGCTTGTCATTGATGACCAATGGACTGGGCAATCCTTTTTCCCTCAAAATTTGGAATTTGGCCATGAATCTATCAATGGCCACCTGCATGTTCTTGCACTTTTCCTCCAAGTTTAGCATTAGGTTCCTCTTGGAAAGAACCTTTCTTATTTCCAAAATAGTTTCAGTTCTGTCTTCTATATTTAGCTCCTGAAGCTCATATCTATTTTTTCTATTAAGGAAATGGATGAGTCTATTGGCATCCTCTGGCATGTCACCCAATTCCTCCTTAACTTTCTAAATAGCTACTGTAGCTATCTTTATCAGTTCTGTCTGCTCAAAAATAACTTGAATAGATGGCCAAATATCCTTGACGAAGTCAATGATATTGGCCCATAACAGTTCCTTGGCCTGTCCAAGGGGTTTCTCTAATGTTAGGTCCTTTTCCAAGGCTTTGACCCTTTCATTCATCTGTTGGCCTTCTGAGTTTCTTCTTTTTGCATAATTTGGGCAAGTTTGTAATCAGTTTCTAAACTTGCCACCTTTTCTCTTAGTTTGTTCATTTCAGTGGATTGGATGGACATTTCATTCATGGCTTTGACTAATTTATCTACATCCTCTCCTGGTGTACCTGTTGTTGTAGATTCTGCTATAACTGGAAATGATGTGGCAGGTGGAGCTGTTGGTGCAAGTGAAGTTGCCAGCATGGAAGGGACTGCTGTAGACACTATAGGGATGGCATTTGCAGAAGTTGATGCAATGTCAGTTTGTTTCATTTGGATTAAATTATCCAATTCTTCTCTGTTTCCTTTAGATTATCATTGAGTTTTAGGACCAAGTCCATCAACTCTTCATGTCTGGTTTGGCTCTCCAAAACTTTCAACGTTTGAGGATGTTGTAGCTGGGGAATTTTCAATTGCTTCTTCAGTGCAACAATATCATCATTCTTCTTCTTTATCAACTGCTCAGTAGCTTTTATATCTTTGGGATCATGTCCCAACTCAATAACCAAGTCTTCCAATGACTTAATCCTTGTATCCTTGGCCTGTGAGGAGGCCTTCTCCAACTAAAACTGTGCTGAGATGTTGTTTACTAAGTTTTGTAGCTGATGGGAAGCTATGGCTTTACCTGTTAGGGTGGAGTATATCATCTCTCCAACCTTTTTGTGCAATTCTATTTGGTCTATGGGATGAATATCCCTTGCCAACACTTCAAAGTCAACCCTCTTGTAATTTGATGATGTCTTGGGTTGCTGTGCTATAGGTTTGATAAAGGACATCTGTATCTTTCCCTCTTTGATGTCAAAGGCTGACATTAGCCTTGTTTGATTTGTGGGAGTGACCTTTAGGTATTGAGCATAATTTTGAGCTTTGAGTTTCTCATTCCTCATTTTAATTTCTTTATACCTGTCCTTTATGTCTTGGTCTTTGTGAGCAGGCCTACTAAAGGAAGACACTTCCACACTAAGCTGCCTTTCCAACATCTGAGTCTGTGATGTGGAAGGCTCTTGTATGTCTTCAGATGGAGTTGTGGGCCTGCTTCTATCTACCTTTGTGTTGGTTACCTGTGTTGATCCTTCTGTATATTCCTGTTCAGAGGCCGAATTGAGCCTTTGCCTCTTGCTATGACTTGTTTCCTGCTGCAGATTAGAGGTGTCCATCCCTGAAGTGGAAGATCCCTCTCTATTTCTTTTTGGAATTTTCTTCTCATTCTGAGGAGTCTATATGACTAGAGGGGTGCTCATGGCTTTTTCTTGCTCTTCTGGTTCCTACAGAAAAGAGCTCTCATCAAGCTGCTTTTCCAAATCAATCAGAGCATTTTCTACATCTACCCTTGTGCTGTCGCTGTCTACTAAGGTATTTTCCACCCACTCTGTCTGATTGGCATATGCCTCTATTTCTAGTATGGGGTGGTGGATAAAAGGTCCTAGCTTGACCTTTTGCCTTTTCTTGGTAATGAATTCTAAAGGGTCATATCTCCATACAAAACTCCTTTGGAATTTCAAGCTTTGCAGGACCAAGTCTGCCTCTTTCCCTACCTATCTGGAATTGTATATGAAGGGACCTAAATGGTCTTTGATTTTGAAATTGGCCTTCTTCTTGGCATTGACAAAGTTGACCTCATCTGCATTGATGATTTGTCTGTAATATTCTAAGGCAAACAACCTCATGGGGAGGTATCTTGGCAACTTATATGGTGCAAGCAGACAACCATATATTCTGATTTCTGTGTTGTTTTGGTAAAGGTACCAATCTCCCACTTTGGTTTGCTTGGAAAGCCAAAGGACTCTTTTTATCTCTGGACTTATCCTAGGTGGAGGATTTCCAGTGAGCATAGTCATGATTGGATACACAAAAGAATCTATGAAGTCAGAGTATGTATATGGGGATATAAACTCACGGAAAAGTGGGGTCCAAAAATGATAGATCTGGGCTGACCCTTGGTGTCAAGCTTCTGGAGAGTAAAAGGAAACTTATCCGACTGATAATACAAAAATAGTTGGTACCATACAGAGGAGTATTTGAATACTCTCTCATTGCCCATTCTTGTGAACTGCTCATGCATCCTATCGGCTATGAATTTGGCAAAGTCATATGTGATTGCAGGAGGTTTCCCTGGGGTATAAATGGACATGAAAGCAAGAATAAGTTCATCAATGTATTCACTGGTAAAGTAACCCAAAACACATGATATCATGGTTACAATGTACTGACCCCATTGAGAGAAAATAGCTAATACATATGGAGGGGGGCCCTTAGGGATGTGTTTTTCCTCTCTAATGAAGGTTTGAAATAACTGGGCCAATCTTGATGGGCTTAGCTTGGGATACTAGTCTAAAAAGTATCCAATTGAAAGTGGGGTTAGGTTTGGCCCTGGTTGGAACTACAACATTTCATTAATGGACTCAGCTGTGATAGTGAATAGAACCTTCTGGTCATGAGACATTATGGCTCTATGGCTGGGGACGTAGCATGTATAGCACATATGAACAATTTTTGGAGAGATATGAACTTGGGGGAACTGGTATCTGGGTAAATTGGACTCCCAAATGCCAATATCATCTGTATGGTTCAGGTGTATGTCTTTGCTTAAGCAATGAATTTTAGCAGGAGCTCTATTGAAGTTGTGTCCTTGATTTGGAAATCCTTGTTAGCCAGGGGAAGGTGGTCTAGGTCTAATGTGGAGTGGTAATGGGTCTAATGTCCATGGCAATAGGGGTAGCCATAATTCAGTTCTTGTGGATTTTAATTAGGCTCTGGGGGTTCACTTTGAGGTTTAGAATAGAAATTGGAATCTTCAAAGGGTTATGGCCATAGCTGTTTGTGATTTTAAGTAATTTTTCAATTAATTGGACCTAACAAGAATCTTAAACAAGCTAAATGCTTTCAATTTTGCACAGGGAATGGTATTCTATGGTGAAATACCTAGAAATTGGGTGAATTGGCTTCAAATTGATGGTTCTCGGTGGCTGCAGTGGTTGGCATAGTCCTGGTACAGATTGAAAGGTCAGCTGGGTTGTCTCAAGTGTCTTTTGGAGCAAACTTGGAAGTCTAATGGTAAATTTGGTGTTCGCAGGGATTGCAATGGTTCACAAAGTTTACATAGAGAATGCGCAAAAAAAGGGAAAAAGAGGGCTTCGCAGCCTTTTATAGAGAAAATGATTAATTTTGGCGGGTTCAATTTCGGATGAACAGTTGACGGTTTTTCGGTTAAGTGGGGGAAGTAGTTTTGGAGAGCCATCGCACCGCTCTTGTGGCGTGGGCAGTATTCGAGAGGGGTCACCTGATGCGATACAATGTTTGACATGTAGCATCTGTGGGGTCGGGGAAAACCACTTTATCAGGTGGTTAACATTCAGCCATCGGGCACAGCCGATATGATTGTGCACCATTGGATAAGGAGGGGTTGATGATCAACGGTAGTCAGGCTGAAGAGCTACGTGGGGGAAAATGACGGGAGTTGATGGGGGGCCAAGGGATTTAATCACAGTGGTTCGAGATTAGTTTAGGGATAAATCGGATGTTTAAAATGATCAGGCCAGTCATAATGAGGGATTAGGGAGTTGGGTGATATTAATACCGGGATTAACTTAAGTTTACCGGGATTAGGCAAACTAAGTGAGACTATATCGAGGTATGGGTAATTTCTATTAGTTTTTATTAAAACCAAAGGTTGGGGTATTTCATATAGGGAATTAATTTAATACGGGATAATGGGATTTTGGGGAATTTATATAATACAATTAGAAATTAATATGAAATATAAAGGGCGGAGTGGGTTTTTTCTAAGTAAAAAGGTGGAATGTCACGTTTGCACACTTTTCATACCTTCAATACTTAGAATAAAATGTTTTTTGTGGGTTTTTTGGTGAAACAATATTTACATGGGGGTGATTCACTTTTCCTAGGTAAATGATGTCAACCATAGGAAAGTGTGATTTTATTAGGGAAATCAGGGGAAATGAAGGGAGATGATTTTTTTATGAAGGGGGTTCTAGTACTTATTGTCCATAAGTCATCAAGTCGAGGGTTCGGTCCCTCCAAAAGTCAGAGAAATGCTCTGAGCCCCTTTGACTTGTGGGATTTAAGTACTAGAATTTATTTATGGGAAATTAGTAAAGTAAAGGGGTGAAATGAATGAGGAGATGTTAAATAAGCCATATTGTGAACCATTGTCTTTTCTTTGTTTACTGCTATGCATATTAGAAATATGCATTTAGAAAAATGACATAAATGATTTTGTGTAATCACATGATATTTCTGCAACCTTTCTACTACTTACCCATTTACTCATCCTACCATTTTTTCTTCATTTTATTTGGGAGCATTTAGGCTAGCAAACCCTTATCAAATCATTTTCTTTTACAAACCAAATTATCTAATTCTACCCCTATATCATCCAAGGGCTCATATTAAACTGATGAGCTCCTTTTATTTACTCTACCTATCTAATGATCTGCCAAGATTAAACTGTTTGGCTAGATTTTATTCTCTAACTATAAACATAAAATTGAAAGTATGGTATAATCAAGATTAAACAGTTTGATTACCATGGATTGTGACATGAGTAACAAGCTGCAAAAAATCATTATTATGCATAAAAGTAAATATTAGTGGCATTTTGACTTGCACACTTTCATGGTCTCTTTTTGTTTTTTGGGGTTCATATATTTTCATTTTTTTGGACATTTTCTTACTCTTTTTGTCCTTTGATTATTCTTTTAGGACATACCCTCTTTACATTTTTTAATTTTTTAATATGGAAAACATTTGCATAAAGCAAAGGTATGTACAATATTACAAGGCTTAACCTCAGTCATTCAAAATTATGACTCCTATTGGTATAGGAACCTAACACTTCAAATATGGAGGAATCATGTGCATGAGTAGTTTTGCCAGCATACCCAAAATTTCGGATGTTGATTCAGTGTTTGGCTATGCCCAGGTGTCTTTATTAACTCGATTCCTATGGCTTCTCAATACGTAAACCTGGCTTACATGTTTGACTACAAATAAATCCCTGTGGAAAAGCCTTTGAACTTGATTAATGTGATGGTTCTTTTGTAATATGAAAAGGCCAAATATATGATAATGAAAGTTGCCCTATTTACATTTGGCCGAGGTGATATGGCCATAAAAAACCAGCATGTATGTACAAGATATCCTTGGACACTAATTAGTCACTAACATTTATTTATTTCAAAACACACACACACACACACACACATGTATTTCTACTAAGCCATACACACTAAAATACTCAACAACTCTTTGATCTTAATTCAAGCAAAAGAAATAAATTACTTGAAAAAATGCATATATGTATACAAGTAGTCATGAACAATGAGATATATGAGTGATCAGAGATTGAGAATAAAGGATATTTGGGAAAAATGTTGAGTATGTGTTATATTATTTGCATCACTATCCCTATGCATTGTTATGTTGTGTTAGGTGTTATGGAGGGGCTACAGGGGGTTTGTAGTGGGGCAGTAGCTCCCTTGCATGGGGTTCAAGGAAGCACCCCAAATTTTTTTTTTAGGTAGACCTAAGTATGGTTAGTTGGACCAAAGGATGTGGTGTGGACCCAAGGATGGTGGGCTGACCCACCCATGGTTTTGTGCATTGTTTTTACATGGTATTTTGTAGATCTGATCAAGGGAACTATTTTATGTTCCAATCTAGGGTTAATGAATTGAGGGTTTATGAATGCTTTGACATGTATATAATGTATTATAAAATTGGATGGAATATATTGAAAATCAATATGGTTTTCCGAGTTTTGGGTTCCAGGAGAAACGTTTTTGTGTACATTTATTCTTCTTGCCATTGTATATTTTTTGTTTTTTAGAATTTGTTTGTAGGTAATTTCTATATAGGGTTAAAAACTCAAAAAAATAGTTGTTTTAATGAGAAAAAAGGATTCCAAATTAGGGAATCACCAAAATTTATAGTACAAATGCCAAAATGACCTATTTAAAGAAGAATTTAGGAATTCAATCTTCCTCAACTAGTGTTGTTACAAATTTAATACATATAAAAAGCCACAACCAAATAGTATAAAAATTGGAACCATGATAAATTTTCTAAAGGGTAAATGTATGTACATATAAACTTGTTGAAAAGAGAAATTAAATAATATTGACTTTCAGTAAACCATCTATGCTAGAAATATCATTAACACATAAATAAACTTTTATCTATTGTAATTAGAAAATACTGGAAACTAAAGTAGGGTGAGCCACGTTCCACCTAACCATAGGCTTAGTTATGCTATAATTATTCTCACATCCAGCCATCCCCGTGCTAGATCTTAATGTCTTGAGGAGAAATTAACTTACGGGTATTTCACACGCTTAGATGCAGACCATATTTTAACACCAAAAGTGAAGGTCATTCTCCTTCACACACACACACAAAGGAAACCTCAGTGATCAACCTTTCCATCATTGACTAGGCTCACATTCATAGAAATTCCATGTAAGTTTCCACATCACAAGGGAATCCTTCTCAAGTATCTACATTCCATCGACCCTCCCCTCTTCAATGCTCTATGTGCCACACATATCTAGGACCATTACAAATCCTCAGAGCCATCTAGTCCAAAGAAAAAGTGCTACAACACATTTATTTCCTATTACTTAATTTTTAACCGATTCTCATGCCAATTTGATTTTCTAAGTGTGAGAGAGAGATCTATGAGAGATTAATAAAAGAGAGAAAAACTAGAAGCTTAAGAACCAAGAAGAGAAACCCTTGATTGGTCCTCCCTCTTATTTTTATAATCACACCTTGACCCTTCATCTTCCCAACCTTTTAGCTTCTTGGGAAGACTAACCATCACATCAAAGGGAAATATTCACCCAAGGTATATTTTTCCTCTTAAGTCAAGTTTTCCCCCTCCCCAAGGCATCATAATCTGTTGGTTATCCCCTTTCTTTAGCTCTAGCATTTTTATTAATAGAAAAATACATTAAATTATATAATGTATTTTAACATCATAGCATCAATGCTGGAACCCCAACATTATATGTTCTTAATTACATTACAAAATTTGGGGTAATGAAAGGGGTGTCACACTTCTCACTTTGATGTATTCTCCTTCTTAGTTCTCATTTCACAAACCATGAGGGTCCCATATAATTCGCCCATATTCACTGTGTCAAGATCATTAATTTCTTTAATGAAAAAAATTTTGGCATTAAATATCATGTAGGAATATCTTATTTTTTTTTCACAATCACTAAATATTTAACTTTTTCACCAAGTTCTTTAATGGTGTTGACAATTTCATCCACACAGAGGAGATAGGATGCAACATTTTCTTCATCTTTGATTTTCATACCCTTGAATCGTCTTCTATGGCTTTGGAGATTTTCCTTCTTAACCTTCTCATTGCTTCATATAAACTCGGATTTGATAGACGACATAATATAACATTCATGGATTTTTCATTTTGTTCACTATCCTTCTTTCCATCCTATTCTATTGGTGGATATTTTGGAGTTGTATAACCAATTACGACTGATTTCCAAATATCAAACCCAAAAGACATTAGATACGTTTGCACCCTTATGGTCTACAATACATATTTTGTTACATTGAACAATGGATATTTGTTTGTGGAGAAACCTTCCTAACATGCCATGTCTACTTTTGATATCTACCTTCCAATAGTTAGACTATTTTAGAAGGAACCCACTTTGACACTAGTTGTTGACCACGCATTTATATTTAGAGGCAGGGTGAATCAATATAAGTGTATTAGTATGAGACACTTTTTAATCATTTAAACATTAATGAACCATAATAATACAATCACATATTAGATATACTAACTTTAGAATATAGAACACAAGATTTTTATGGAAACCTTTTTGTAAGAAAACCACAAAACTTCTCTTTATAATTATTTGTAGGAAACAACCTACTATTACAAATTTTTTAGGCACCAACCTACTCAAGACAATGATCCCCACTAGTACAAAACCTAGTAGGAACCATCCGACTCTTACATATATTTGTAGACATCAATGTACCAAAGACACTAATCCTCACCGTTGGAAATATTCATAGGGACCAACCTACTAGAGATACCAATCCCCACCACTACAAATATTCATAGGCACCAACCTACTAGAGACAACAATCCCCAGCACTAAGCAACAACTTAATAAGATACACCAATCCCGTTGTTTGAGAAATAACCCTCAATTACAACTCTTCTTTAGTAGATTTAAATTCTTCAAAAAATGATAAAATTCAAATTATATTCACCAAGTTTGATTGCTACTTCTACCTTCATAAGGGCTACTCAATACTTCTACCTTTACTAGGTTTTCTCACTAGTTTTTCCTTCACTAGGTCTAACCAAAATTTGAATCTCCAAATGAAATTATGGTGACTCTCCCAAAACTTACTATTTTTGGTATCTTCCTAAGAATGAACTTTTATAGTATGCCATGTATCCAATTTTGTATATATGATTAGGAATTTTTTACCTGAGGTACTTCTATATTTCTCCTCATATATCTCAAATTTTCATAGTTGGAAAATTCCTAGAAAAGAAGTTACAGAAAAAATGCTAAACTGATATATTTAAAACTAATTTCAGGACAATTTAGAAACCCTAATTTCTACAGACATATCTATGAAAGTATAGTGAAAAGATAATCTAAATTTTTTACTTGAAGTACTTCTATATGTCTCCCAAAATATCTAAAAATTTCACAATTTGGAAAGTCTTAGAAACGAAGTAACAACAAAAATATCAGGCTAACTTGTTTGAAACTAATTTTAGGACCATTCAAAAATGCTAACTTCCACAAGATATATATCCAATAGTATAGCGCATCAATATTTTAAATTTTGATCACATATACCCAAATATGTCGATTCCATCTCTTCAAAATTTCATGATCTTAAATGTTGTAGAGAATAAGTTATAGTGAAAATGCCAAAATTTCCCATTTAAAATTGAATTGAGGAGTATTCAGGAACCCTAACTTCCACAACGCATATCTTAGAAAGTATAAAAAAAATATACCCAGATATATTATCTCCATCTCTTAAAAAATTCATGGTTTTAACAATCCCATAAAATAATTTATAGTGAAAATTACAAACCAACTTGTTTGAAACTTATTTCAGGAGCATTCAAGAACCCAAACTTTCATAGGGCATATCTTAGAAATTATAATGAACCATTGTATAAATTTTGACCACATATACCCAAAGATCTCACTTCTCCTTGTCAAATTTTCACAGTTATAACATCCTGGAAATTAAGACATAGAAAAATTCCAAACTCACTTGAAACCAATTTCACACTCTCCTCTTTTGGAATCATATTCAATATTTGCTCATCCACTTCAAAATAATACTACATTTTCAACCACACACTTTCTATGAATACTTTATTTTATTATATTTTATCATAACCCTTAATGAAGGGACATGATAATTCAAAAGGACATGAAACCCATTAATTAAATAATTAATGTCCTTTTTATTTCACTTTTCCACATACCATGGGTTTTCAAAACAATTGGTTTGAAACCCCCCTTCACTTTTTACTTTTTCATGTGCACCTTTTTTTCTATTATACTTCTAACGTAGTAATATGAAATTAATGACAACATTAATCCTTTGACATCAATGACAACAATTCCAATATAGTATTGTTGTTATTATTGTTGTTTGTGTTGAGATTCTACAATTTCAAGTTATAGGTGCTATGTTGATTCGAAATGGATATGAACTAATGCATGGTTGTAATAATTAGTACCTACTTTTTAATTCAACAATTAATGAGTGTTAGTAAACTATGTAAAATAAAATGCAAAGTAATGTGGAATAAGACAAAATGAGAAGAAAAATCCATTAATTAAATTTTAAAATTGAATAGCAGATGAGAAGACTCCGAGAACTGAGAAGTGAAAGTTCATGTTTGTTGGCCTTCCTAGTCCCAACTCTCCTTATTTCTTCCTATACCTTCATTCTCAAATGGATTTTTGGCCAAGAGAGGAGGATGCACAGAGAGAGGCATAAGATGCATTGAACCAAATATTCTCAAAATAGACTGAACACAACATTTCAAGATGGTTTTCCCATTTAGGTATTAAGGTAAAGTCTCTGTCTTAGTGGAGTGTTTTAATTGATATATTTTCTTTACATTTTTTAAATTTCCATGTATAGTATATTATTGTTTATGAACTTGATAATTCGATGTGTCATGATATATCATTATTATATTGAATGAGTTGGGACTTTCAATTTTCAGACTGTATGACTTGATGATCTTAATTTTAATGGCCACTAACATTCTAATGTGGATTACTTAATCCCCTTATTTGCTAATGTCAATGGCTATGATCACGTAGTAATGAACCACATCCTATAATTTAGTAATTTAGGAATACGTAGATGTTGGTAATGTATTTAGCTAACTATTGATTTGGTTCTAATAACTCATTACCATATGTCATTTTGTCCATGGATTTGGTTAAATCCATTTTCGAAAAGATGTAAGCCATCCATCTATGTTGTCCAAGAGATCAATGATCTAGGAATTAGAGATACTACTCCTTAGTTTCTAATTTTTCTCTTGTATTGTGTTGTACATATATCCTTAAGGTTGTTGGGCATTCACATAGGCAATGCATATCCTCTTATAAACCATACCATCTCCATCTTTACCAATTCTTACTAGTTGGGATGATTTTTATCTCCCTTAATTGATTTCTTCTTGCTTGGGTGTTTTATTCCTCCCACACGCCGTTACACCTTCTCAGAGTATGTATGACCATTAATTACTGAGTAAGAGACTACACATAGGCCATATGTGACCATACTATTATGATACACATGATATGTAGTAATTTCTTCTTTGATCATTTAATTTCTCTTCGGTTGGTAAACTGGTTCTCTCACTTGGTCAACTTCATTTCCCTAGTTGATTCCTGTATATTGTGGGCTTCCACATTAGTTTGGTTGACCTCTCATTAACTAGGATAAAAGAATTGGTAATAAGGAAGTGCATTGGCTATTTTAGTTAAAGATTGTGCCAATTATAATGAGTACATCATAGAATTAAATGAGTTTATCTCTATGATTTTGTATAACTCTCAATTGGTTCCAAGAATAGGAAAAATATTGACTACACCTTTGTGAATTTAACATTTATGAATGCTACTTGCAAACTGTACAAATTGTTTTGTATGCAAATATGGGAGAAAATAAATTATTTGTGATGGGCATAGTTTCAAGGATGGATTAAATCCTATAGTGGGAATCCATTCAGTGGAAAATAGTGCATTTGGGAAAGTCTTAAGCTCTTTTGGAGAGTTCACTAAATTCCAGTGATCATGAGTAGCATTAGTATCTTCCATGTGGAAGTTGTTGGGAATTATACTGAGGGTTGTGGGGGGGGGGGGTGAATCAATATTTACAAATCAATAACTTTTTCATTTCATAATTAGATTTATATATGCTACTTCAGTGAAGGGAACTCGTATGTGCACGCAATTGTTCTTAAGGTAACCAATGTATATCCAGTGAACTTATGATTTAGTTAACTCATTATATGTTGATCTTTAATCAATGCATCGGTACTTTATTAAACATTAAATAGTAACCATGTGCAATAATAAAATAATGAATAATCACACATAAGAAACACACATGAACACCAAGATTTAAGGTGGAAACCTAATGCGTGAGAAAAACCACCTGTTTTTGTTGTGTTAGTCTTCTTTTTAATATAAATAATAAGTTGTGTACAATCTTGTACTGGTGTAGACTCATACCAGTATGCAAGCACCCACCTACAAAAGGCTACAACCTTCTCTCATTCTCCAGCTTTTATTGGAAGGGAGCTACAACCCCCTAGCTCTTGTACTAGCCAATATGTTTACCAGTACGTAGGCGCCACCTACAGAAGGTAGCTACTTTCACTCGTTCTCTAGCTGCTACTAGAAGGGAGCTCCAACCCCATGATATAATCACCAGCCACTAATGGTAGGAAGCTTCGACTTCCTCATTGAAGGCTCCAACCCTTAGTATCCTCCAGGACCACGTTTCATAAATTTTCAGACTGGATATTCTTGGTACCCAACAAAACAATATGAAGGCCATGTTTCATCAAATTTTCACAATGGACCCATCAGCAACATTGAAGCTCAAAATCAATCACCACTACAATACATCCAAAAAATACATCTGCATCAACCAATCACTGAAACCCAATCATCAATCTTTGATCTAACTGAAGCCCAACCATCAATCTCTGAATCAACTGAATGAATCACTGAAACCTCTAATACACATCAAATAATCATTAAACCTCTAACACAACTGAATCAACCATTCATTCAAACCTTCATCAAAATTCAACCAATCAACTGGAACAGACAGATCATTGTAACTAGTACATAGATCTAAACCCAGAACACTGCATCAACAACCATAACCAACTGTAACCTCAAAAATCATGTGTGAGAATGTATACGCCACTTCAATGAAGCCAACCTGCGTGTATACACTACTTCCATTAACAAAACCTGTGTATAGCTCCAAAATTACTAAATCATAAAAATTTTTGAATCAAAACTGTATCAACCAGTAACATTCTGAAGATATACTGTCAAATTACAGAAGTCTATATAGACAATAGCAAAGATCACCCTTCTCACTTAATCAATCAATCAATCAGACCGAATCTCCTTATTCATTCAATTCTACTTTCAGATCTAAGGAGACATCATTTACAAACATCAGTAAAATAGTAGCACTGATCAGATAGATTAGTCATTTCTGAATAACATGATTTTCTTTTGCATACGCTACTTGGAAGCTTCGAACCAGCGTGTATACACGCCTTCACCAAGGTGAACTAGTGTACAGATTTAGTCCAGATCAAGCAAAGCATCAGAAACCCATAACAGCATGCATAATTTCTTTTGATCTAACACTTCATAAGATATTCATTACTTTTGCACTTAGCCCTTTGATCTTATCCTCCTTATATATTTTTAGCCTTTCTCAATACCTCGGACCAAAACAACACTTAGAACCTGTGGTATTCTTAGACGTGATCAAATAACCGTTACTCCGCTCAATATTATGGGCTAATACCATGGTATTGAGCCTTAGTATTCTTTCACCTTAATTTCCTTATTTTTTTTTTATCTCATACACGCTTTTCCTCTTGTGAAAGTGCATGCATACGTATACACTCTTTTTGTATAGTGAACCCGCATGTATATGCTCTTTTTGTACAGTGAACCTGCGTATACAACTTAACATACCTGAAAATATTCTTTTTCCTCAATTGAATGATTTTGATATGTAGTACTTTGTTCCATCATCTTGTTCTTCTATGCCATTACTTTGTTACCTCTGAATAGACTTGTTATAATGTGAGTTTTAATCATACATCACTTCTGAACTAATTCTTCTAAACTGCCCTGCATTTTGTCACATCTTGTAAACACAACTGCCATGCATTTTGTCTATCCATAATTTTGTCATCTCTGACCTGTAGATGTATCTTTGTTCCATCATTCTGTCACCTTTGATCTGTCTTGTAGATTCATCTAGTTACCATAAACTTGTTCTTCTACAAGTGAGTTTCCATCAAGTACAACACATGCATCATAATGCCAACAAAGTTGAGTTCGTATTTTGAATAAGTGATATTGAAGGGGATGAGAGAATTATGTAGTTGTAGCAAGCCTATGTGTACACAATTCAATGGATATAGTAAGTAACAGGTAGGTTGAATATCTAGGAGGCTAGGCATAGTGACCATCAATCATCCTTTCTTCAAATGCTAGTAGAGTCCATGGTAAGATGAGAACGAGGGTGATCACAGGAAGGAAACCATGTCATTAATAGAGGGAGTGTATTGTTTTTGGTGGTGATAATTAGAACTAACTATCCATAAAGAGAGAAATGAATCATATTTGAATGCATGTTTGTGTTTTCAATCAATTACATTTCTAACTAAGCAATAATGGGTTTATTGATTGGAATTATTAGCTAATTATTATGTGCATGCTACAGAGGCATGGTAGCGATTTGAAATGCAAGTTTAGTGTTACATTTAGACATTAATTAAGAATAGAGGCCTAGTAACCTCACTAAATATAGAGCTGTCTATAGTAATATTGGGAAAAGAGATCAAGACTTTAATTTTGCATAGTATTCATGTTGGTGAAGCGAGTAGGATATAAGTCCCCCATTTATAAATTGCAAGGTATTATAGTAGTTGAATCACTAAAGTGACACAATAGCCATAAAATTGTCTAATTAGCATGGATAAAGGAAGCAAAGAGAGGTTGGAAGACTTAATGGCTATTGATACTCAAATTCAAGAAGAGAACTAATACTTGAAGGAATATGTCCATGTGTTTAAATAGAGGATGATAGAAATAGAGAAGAACATCAAGAGATTGAAAATACTACCACCATTACAAAAAAAGTGATTTGAAGAATGTCAATAATTCCTCACTATGGTTACAACAGATTGGGATAAACACATAGTTTAGCAATTTAGCTTTTACACTTGGGAGAGAATATCATTCCATTGGATAGCTAGAAAGAAGATAAGCTCACTTAGATGATGGCTGAACTACACTGAGAGTTGGTAGAGAACGAGGAGGCCTTTGAAAATGTCCAATAAATTATCCAACAAGACATGAAGTAAGACCATTTTTCATTGCCAATATTGAAGCTAGGTTCATGACCAACTCAACTTTAGTGAGATCACCTTTTATATACATTTATTAATAGCATTTCGGTGATTTTTGAAAATCATACTAGAGTCATTGGTTCCAAAATATTAATATATATGGGATATGATGGATAAGATCTAGGTAAAATAAGACAAGGAACCTTAAGCGTCATTCTAGATGCACCAAGGGTCAATCATGAAGGCATAGGTTTTGATGATATGGGGGGAAATCCCATGACCATGAAGACCAATTTTATGAATATGAAATAAATAACATAGTTGGATTTCTCATTAGAAGAAAGAGTGGCACTTCATGAAGCTAGAAATTCACTAACACATCAACCTTATTATGGTATATTTAAAAAGGGAAATGGTGAATAAAGTGTAAAGACTTACCTACTTCAAAATTTGGATGAAGTGGCAAGCCCTTTCACTACTAGATATGGTGTCTATGTTTAATGGGTTTTTCAACGATATCAATAAAATTGATCATACCGTACGAAATTACTAAGTAATTATCAAAATTTTGTTTTTTTCCTCTTCACACCTCAATGTTTGTTGGAAATCCAACTATGCATGATTACTGGTGGACTTATGATTCCTTTTCAATGATTTGCAATAAACACGTCTACCATATCACTAGGGACATTTGGTGGCCTGTCATGAAATGCCAGCAAAGTTCTCATCTCATGGGTGAATTTGGACCCTTTGGCCCCTAGGGGATTAATTATGTTTTTTAGGGGGAATAAAAGGTCACATTGGGGGTTATTAGGCCCATTAAAGTGCATAATATGAAAGCATGGGATTGAGAAAAATATGTGCCATGTTACGAAAAAAATGTAGGCCTTAAGTGAAAATGCATGTTGAATGCATGGAATGGGTTTTCTACATGTTAAGGAAGAACATGCACACCTTGATAAGGATAAATGAATACCTACACCATAAAAATGCATTCCCTTGACATAATGTGCAAACCTAAAATGATGTAAACTCCAATTGGTTCTTTAGCCTTAACCATACATGAATGATATTCATGGGAAGGAGATTGAAATTGCAATGTAATCAAGTATGTGATGATGATGATGGTATGGAATGGCTTATAACAAATGCGAATCCAAGCATGACAAGTTGTTTGAGGTATACTTAGGTATATGACCTAGTTACACTACTTGTAAGTTGTCAGGCTAGGAGGTAGCTCCTCAAACTAAATTGTGATTTTCCATTAAGGTTGATCATAGATATATACATGGAGGGAGAGACTCTTGGGCTTAATCTCCTAGTGTATCTTCATATCCCTATTCTACTTATTTTCTATTTACACCATTTTACGTATATTCACCCAATACCAATGATTAGGTGTCAACAGTCCCCCCCTTAATATGAAGGGTTGTTGGTGAGTCCAAGCATCATTCAGAATCTTTTGAACTTTTCTCTCCAAAGTGATTTGGTGAAGATGTCTGCGATCTTCTCATTTGTTGAACAATGGCTTAAATGGATTGTCTTGGCCTCAACATGATGTTGAATTAGATGGTATTTTGTATTGATGTGCTTCGTTCGATCATGGAACTTTGGGTTCTTGGTCAACTTTATTATAGAAGTGTTGTCAATCATGAACAGGGTTGAATGCACTTGTTTCACTTGGAAATCTTCCAAAATTTTCCTAATCCACACAATTTTCAGTTGCTTCCACATATTCTGCCTCTATTGTGGAATATGCTAGAACTTATTGTTTGCATGACCTCTAGGAGACAACTCCTAATCCAGGACTCACAACATAACTTGAAGTAGATACCCAAGTTTCTTTATCTCCATCAAAGTTTGAATCAAAGTATCCAATCAAGCTGAAGTCATCCACCTGTGTCTACTTAATTCCAAAGTATTGAGTTCCCTTCAAGTACTTTAGAACTCTTTTCGTAGTAGACCAATGTCCCTCACAAGGCTTTTGCATAAACCTGGAGAGGATTTCAAAAACAAATGAATTGTATGATCTGGTGGTAGTCAGATAGTTGAGACTTCTTACAAGCTGTCTATAATTTGTTGCATCCTAAAATTCTTTTCCTTCAATAGATGTGAGATTTAAGTTCTGTTCCATTGGAGTTGTCAAAGGATTGCACTCATCCATGCCAAACTTGTTCAACAAATCTCCAATGTACTTCTTCTAAGAGAGGAATATAAGCTTTGAATGTTGAGTTACTTCAATACCGAGATACTAGTGAACATACCCCAAGTTTTTCATTTCAAAGCCTTTCCTCAATTCCTTCTTTATGGATGCAATACAGCTCTCATTATTCCCTGTCATGAAAATATCATCTACATACACCACAACATATACAACTATTTTTCTAACTTTCTTGACAAACAAAGTTGAATCATCAAGATCATAATGTTTGAAGTTGAGTTTCAGAAGATTCTTCATTAACTTCTCACACCAGGTTCGCGGTTGATCCAAAATGGATTTTGGATAGACTTCTAAGTCTAAGTGTTCCTCACAGAGGAAAATGAAATTCTAAGGATTCTCCTGGAAATAGTCCCATTGCGTAGATATTTTCATTTTGAATCTACTGCAATTTGAATGGGATAAAACAGACCTCGGATGCAGAAGTTATCGCAGAAAGAAGTTGCCCTTTTTCCTTTGAAAAAGAGGAAAAATCTTCAAAAAATGGCCTAAAAGGCTTTATAAAGGAAATTGCATCGCAAATGGTTCAAAGGGAAGACTTAAAGCGGAGGCGGAAGAGACCCCCGATCACTGATTTCCGACATATCGGGTCGGAGGCAGGCATGAATGTGATGTCGGGACCCCGAGCGGAGCTGATTGCAATATGCGATGAATTGGATTGGCAGATTGGCATCGATGATGTACAGAACCCCTGGACTGTAGCGATAGTGATTTGCAGCATGCGATCTCAGCTGTTGGATCAGAAATGAGATCAATGGCCAGGATTAAATTGGTGGTTGGGAGATTGGGGATCCCCGACACAAAGGGCCGATGCGAGAGCGATATGCAATGCAATCTGGACCGTCTGATCAGGGATCAATCAAAGGTCCAAATTAAATTGATGATCGGTGATCCCAAATAGCAGGGCTAATGTGATTTGCGATAGTGATAGGCCGATAAGGGCAAAACCCGATAGGGATTATGGACTCGATTGCATAAAATTTGAAGTCCAGAAACACGAGATTTCTTTGTATTTCCCGTGTATTGGGTTTTTTGATCATTTTTCCATGCAATAGTGAATTGCGATAAAATGGCAGACCCAATGGGTTTATAGGGGTGATTTAATGGAATTTCAAGTCTGGATTTCACGCTCGATAGTGTGTTTTCGAAAAAATCTCCGTGTATTGGATTTTTCTCCATTTTCAGGTTTACGCCTAAGGGAAGGCCTCGAATCCTCTGTAACGTCCCCTGACCACTGTGCCACGCTACAAGTAGGCATTTTTGGTAGACAATGATGCATTTGAAGCCACAGAGCCATAGAGCTAGATGGCCAGTCGAATAGACAACACGTAGAGAAGCCACAGAGCCGCAGGGGAGTAATGACACACAGAGAAATGGCTGGGGAAGCCGCAAAGCCAAGAGAATACCTCAAAGAAGCCAGAGAGCACAATTGAGGGTAGCATTTGACGGAGAGCTCAATTGACAACAGTGAGTTTTTACTGAAGATCGCTGGAAGGTTGCTAAGGGATGCTTGGCAGTCGAGTGATCCATTGATGCACACAGAGGCCGATAGAAGCTCGTGAGAGCCAGAGCTAGAGCCAAGAGCCAGAGCTAGAGCCGAGAGCAAGAGCACCAGCGCCATAGAGCTAGAGTGCTTGACAGAGGCATAGCCACCAGAGGTTGGAGGAAGAACCTCAGAGCCACCGAGCTCAAAGCAGACTTCCAAGGGCCATGATGCCATAGTGAAGTTGTAGAAGAGCAAAGGGTCGAAATGATTAGCTATTGCTAGTGTCCAGAGTGGGCTGAAGATAGAAGAAGGCATTCCAGAGACAGTTAAGAGGATTTTGAGGGAGTTGGTGCAAGCTAGAGCAAGATCGCTTAGAGCACTGACTAAAGGAGTTGAGTCCAGAGAAGCCTAGATCGGTCATCAGAGTGAAGACAACCAACATGATAAGATGGCATTCTAAACCCATAGGTTCAGTGTAAACCAATGGAGTTGAGGGTGGGGCTTGTAAAATATTTCTTGCCATAATCCCAGAGAGCCTAGTTGAGTTAACTAGAGCTCAAGGAGACGTAGCCCAAGAGTTTTGGGTGAACTCCAAATTAATATTGCTGTCATGTGTGTTGTTTTATTGCTGCATCTTGCTGCTATGCATATGTTGCTTATTTGCTGCTTTACTTACTGTCATCTGTATTTCATATCAGCATAAGCAAGTGAACTTAAAGCACATAACTAATTTTAAAACAACCATAAGCATACACCTATTTTCAAGCATTAGTAATTCCGCATTTGGTTAATCATAATATCTTGGGAGTATTTAAGCTTTGGAAGTGGGAGAGGTTCTTGTAAGCTAGACAAGAAGCCTTTAGTGCTCCATTTTCAGATCAGCGGTGCTTGCTTGAGGCCATACAAGGATTTTACAAGCTTGCATACTTTATGTTCTTTACCCTTCACAACAAATCCTTCTGGTTGGGACATAAAAACATTCTCTTTCAGATCTCCATTCAAGAAAGCAGTTTTTACATCCATTTGATGGACTTTCCAATCGTTCTGAGCTACCAAGGCAAAGAGTGCCTAGATGGTATTTCATTTTGTTGTGGGGGAAAATATTTCCTCATAGTCAACCCATTCCATCTATGAAAAACCTTTTTCAACAAGCCTAGATTTTTGCTTGTCAGGTGAGCCATCAACTTTATACTTGTTCTTATAGACCCACATGCATCCTATTGGTTTGGTTCCCAATGGAGGATCAACCAACTTCCAAGTGCCATTCTTTATCAAAGCATCATACTCCTTTTGCATCAATTATTTCCATTCATCATAAGAATATGCTTCTTTGAAGGAATTTGCTTCAAAACATGTAGAAAAATTCAGTTCAAAATCATAGGAAACATCCATATCAATAGGTGAATCAGAATCATCTACATCACCTCCATTTTTCCTAGTTGAATTTCTTGTTCTTATCTTTCCAACCTCATCAAGATGAGCACTTTCAAGTTTCTTTGTTAACCATTTTTGAGGACCTCTATGAGATGGTCCAGGCTGCTCAGTTGACTAAGTTGGGGCTAAATCAAGATTGAGTCTCCCAATTCTGTCAATCACATCACTCAAAGTGTCATTAGTGTTTGGAGCTTCATGTGGGGGAGAGAGTGCTTCAGAAGAAAACTCCATAGATTGATCCATTATAGGAATCCCCCCTTCAAGATGTGGAATCCCATTATTAAATTCTTGAAAGGACTTGGCATGTTTGAATCTATCCAAGCAATCAATCTGCCTCTCAACAACATTGTCAACCTTGGAAGATTCAAGAAAGATCACATCTCTAGACACTACAAACTTCTTATTAACTTCATTATAGAGACGGTATGCTTTGGAGGTATTTGAATACCCCAAGAAGATACACTTACAACTCCTTGCACCAAGTTTTTTTCTTTATTCCTTAGGTATCAAGGCATAATAGGTGGAACTAAAGACCCTCATATGCTTTATTGAAGGAATGTGGCCATACCACATTTCATAAGGAGTATTATTTATAATAGAATTAGATGGACACCTATTGTTTATATACACAACACATAGAATTGCATCAGCCCAAAACATCAATTTTACATTCTTGAAAACATCATGGACTGTACCATATTTAAGATTGTCTTGTTCATTCTTTCAGCTACTCCATTATGTTGGGGATTATAAGGCATAGTTGTTTGAAATTTGATCTCATGTTGGTGAAGATAGTGTTCAAATTCATTTGAAGTGTATTCTTTTCCATTATTAGTGTGAATAGAGCCAATATGAGATTGGGCATCATTTTCAATCTATGCATGAAGGTTCTTGAATGTTTGAAAAGCATCATATTTGTTCTTCAATAAATAAACCCAACATATTTTGGTGTAGTCAACAATAAATGTCATCATATATTTATTTCCATTTCTAGAAGGAACATGCATTGGGCCACATAATTATGAATGAATAAGTTCAAGTTTTCTATGTGCCCTGGAATGTGAATCATGAAAAGACTATTTGTTTTGCTTTCCTAATATACAAGCATCACATTGCTTAAGTTTCCTAAGAATTGTAGGCAAACCAGTAACACCACTTTTCTTCAACATACAAAGGTTGTCATAATTCAAGTGTCCAAATCTAGCATGACATAAAAGTCTTCATGGAAATGTACCTTCATTGTAGACTGTATGAAGTTTTGTACACAAGAAGAGGTATCTTGTAGCTTCGTAAGTCTTTCTTCTTCTCTCCCCATCATGAAAAGTGAGTGATTTGATGCTTTCCTAACCTCAACCTTGCCATCAAACATATGAATGGAGTGTCATTGCTAGCGGATGTGGACCAAAGACAACAATTTTCTCCTCAACTCTCGGAGGTATAAAACATCATGCAGAACAAAGTCCGCAAGACCAGGTAGTTTGAGCTTGATTGTGCCAACCCCTGATGGCTTGAGTTTTGACTTGTCTACAAAGTATACAGTTCTATCAACATTGTCGGTTAATTATTTAAAAAAATATCTTATAAAATTCATGTGGAAATTTTCTCCTAAATCAAGCAACCAATCATTTTTCCAAGAAGCAAGTGAAGCATTAAATAAGTCTTTAGTTACTCCAATATTACAATGTGCCACAAAATAGTGAGAAAATTCGAGTGCTTTACCTTTCCCTTTGTCATTTATTTTACCTTTGGCTTCATTTCTTTCCTGCTCAATTCTGTCCCAAGGAAACTTACATGTGGATGCATCATGTCCATCTCTATTTCAACATATGCAATGAAGATCAAACTTTTCTCCTTGGAATTGTCTATCCCCTCTACCTCTAAAATTCCTTCTTCCTCTACCTCTTCGGCTACCTCTTCCTTTAGAAGAATCGTGTGCATGATTTTTCTCTTTATGTGAAAGACACACAACTTATTTAGAAGACCGAGGAGCTTTGTTCTTCCCAAAATCCTTCTCTCTCTCAGCAAATTTCTTCTCAAGGGAGTCAAAGGTAAGCTCCTCAGGTTTCCACTTGCTTCCAATGACTCAAGATAACTTGAATAAGTGGGATATATTTCCTTGACATAAGCTATGAGAGGAATGTCTATTTGAACACCAATGGTTTTGATATCATGCATAATAGATCTTACTTATGATGCTAAAGCAAGATGTTCATCATTTTTCAATTCAAGACTGAACAATTTAATAATCGATTGGATAACTTCAAGTTCAGAGTGTGAGTCATAGAGTTCCTTCAACTGTTGTAAGGCTTCAAAATAATTTAAAAATCATGAAATATGGTGACTCACCTCTTCATTTATAGATGCTGCAATCAAGGCATATTCCATGCTGTTTTTGTTTTCCCAAATGCCAATCTCCTTATTTGAGGTAGGCTTTGCAAGTTCATTATCTCCTTCTCCTACACAAATGCCTTTCCACAACTCATTGAAAATGAGAGTGTGTTTTATCTTCCTTGACCATTCATGATAGTTCTCTTTTCTCGTGAGAACTACTCCAACAATAGATATTAATGAATGCATTTTAAATATGTATACTGTGTAAAACAAGTACTCTGTTGCCAATATACTATAAGAAATTTCACTTCTGGTGGTAATATGTGTAAAAAATGCACTCTGATATATTAAAACAAAGTTATATTTTGGGGAGGGTATATTTGGGAGAGGGAGTATGTGGGGGAGGGAGTGTTTGGGGTAGGGAGTATATGGGGGAGGGAGTGTTTGGGGTAGGGAGTATATGGGGGAGGTATTAACCAGCGAGGATATGTGATATATGGACAATGACCAACCATGAGTTTGGAGGGTCAAAGTAGGAGGAGAAATCGTATATGATATATGAAATCATAATATTATTTTGGAGTAGAGGTATGCATTATATACGGTATGGAAGAGGAGTGATATGTAGTGGTGCCACAATGGTATCCCATGGTGGTATGCAGTGGTAATAAAAACTAGAGTGTATTATGCAGTGGTGTTAAAAACCATTAAATAGTCAACGTATGGACTGAGCTAGCATTCAACATAACATCAACGTTCATATGGAAGCGTGGTATGGTGGTAGGCTAACGTTATACGAGCAGCAGTATTGTGGTGTCACACTGTGTTATATGTTGGATAATGTGGAGGTGAGGCAGATTCGGGCCTAGAAACACAATATGCAGTGTATTCCAGTATTAGAAACTGAAAGAAGAGCTATATGTAAGGGAGGCATTAACGTAATTCTCCAATGTAATACCAATCATCGTTTAGTGGTATATTCTAAGTTATGGGATGTCACAGAACGCAACCACATTCAAGCAACAGAGACATGTGGTATGGTGGGTTGGTAACTAGGAGTCGGGTAGTGGGAGTTATGATGTTGCAGGGAGGAGGAGGTAATTTGGATTGGTGGTGTTGAAGATATGAATGTGGGAGGAGGGGGTGTGGTACCTTGACAATTTGTGTTTCAAAAAAAATTTAACACATTCACCCAGTGCCATAATGAAGCTTGGTTTTTTTAATTAACATAAAAAAAAGTTGATTTCACTTCTCAAGAAAAATTTTGCATATAACACCACCATTCATTCATCAATCATTGAACAGACAAGCTTCTAAATATGCTTACCACAAAAAAACACCATTGAATCTGAAACATGAGTCACACAACCCCTCCAGACAGCATGACAACTCACATCAACCAGTAATTCTTGCTTGCCAGTATCCCAAAAAAATGAAGACAACACTAGAAAATACAATGAGGAGGCGAAAAGGACAATATTTTTTTTTAAACTACAGGACAAAGTTGACAATTCTACAAAAATATGTAGAACATTGGCAGGTAAGAGTTACAAGGGTAGAGAGGGAAGCCAAAAATGGAGCTGGCTCTGATACCATGTCAGGCCAGGAGGTAACTCCTCAAACTGAATTGTGATTTTCCATTAAGGTTGATCATAGATATATACATGGAGGAAGAGGCTCTTGGGCTTCATCTCCTAGTGTCTCTTCATATCCCTATTCTCCTTATTTTCTATTTACACTATTTTACATATATTAACCCAATCCCAATGATTAGGTGTCAACATAAGTTGTAACCTAGATTTAGGATTACACAACATCCTCCAATCATTTTCATTAAGGATTAATAAATAAAATAAAACATGTTCATAATACCCTGAATTATGTTTTCGAGCAATGTTGTTTCTAAATATTTCATAAGTTGAACATACTAGGTTAACTACAGGATTTTCTAGGTAAATATACACACTAACAAATTAACAAATGGAATAATTAAATTCGGAGGAGAAGTGTAAACATGTATAACTGTGTATACTATTTTAATGATTTCATTTTTTCCTTCTAAAATGTTTTTATTTAAAAATAATTATTATAAAGGAAAATAATTATACAATATGACTTCATAACTCCTTTCCAACATCAAAGAAATCCATGTGCAATTGTTAAAACTCTTAAAAACTCCATGAGGGGCTTCATATAAGCCTATAAAAAATTAAATTCATGATTATGATCTATCCAATAATGCATTATTGTAATTTAAATATACCAAATATAAGGGCATGCTATGATTTGAACCAAATATTCATAATCATTGTGGTAGCTTTAGTAGTGCGATCAATAAAATGACAAAAGGGTCCAGTACAATGGTTTCAACACATACTGTGGTTCGACACACATGAAATTTTGATTGATATTAGGTCAAAATATTAAATTTTGATATATCTTAAACTTTTACTCAATAATTCTTTTTCTTACACTTAATCTTGTATTTCCCATCGGTCACATCATTTCATCAAATTTTCGAAAAACACGTCTACTAAACCACTATGGAAACATGGAAACTTGTCATGAAATTTCAACAAAATTCTCATCTCGTGGGTGCATTTATCCCCTAAGGGCTTAATTATGCCCACTTGGGGTACTAAAAATTCTCACTGAGGCTTATTATTCTTGCTAAGGGGCTTAATATGTGCATTAGCACTTTAGTGTGCCACATGGGGGTGCAATTTCCACTTGTACAAGGGCATCATAATGGGGATATGATGCAACTAGTGTCAAAAGTATGATGAGAAGGGGATTTATGTAGGTACACTTGCATACTAGCTTTACTAGATTTGTTGATTGTGTGTGTGTGTGTGTGTGCACATTACGATATGTTGGATAATGAAAGATCATGGTAGGATGTTTCTCATAGTTGTTGTACTTGGGGAACTTGGTGAATTTCATATGTATTGCTTGCATGTTTAAGCATGCTGAAAGTTGGGGTTGAATGTTTGGATGTAAGAACAAACTTCTTTGTGAATGTAGAATACATAATAATATTTCATTTTGTAAGACTATAGGAAATATCATGAGATACAAGGTTGTATAAAAGTTGTACATTCTCCTATACATTTTTTTGTGCAATTGGAAAGTTAAAATTGTGCAAAAATACCAAAAATTGTGTTGGAGGACAAATATGGTAAATTGTTTAAATTTTGCTTCCTAAAATGCATGGAAACTTAAGAGAAATGCACTCCAAATGGTTATTTTGTTTTATGAGATGATGGATATATAGGTTATTGAATAATGCATTCCTTAAGAAGAAAATGCACACTCAAAATGGAAATGATGTGTTTTTGGCATAAAAACAGGGCATGTTGTAAAATGAACCCCTTGTTAAGGAAAAATGAAAGTTGAATGCATGGAATGGTTATTGTACATGTTAAGGAATAACATGCAAACCTTTCCAAAGATAAATGCATGCCTGCACTACAAAAATTCACACCCTTGACATTATATGCAAACCTATAATGATGTAATTCTGAATTTATTCTTCCTTAGCCATATGGATTGTATTCAAGAGAAGAATATTCAAAATGAATGTTAATCCAGTATGAAATGATGATGCTAGTATGGAATGTATTATGACATACTTCCATGAAAAAAAATCATAAAAATGCATAAAGACAAGAATGCATATACAAAAATGCATGAAAACAGGGCATGATGCAAAATGCACACCCTCGGAAGAAAAATGCACTCCTTGTCTTTGAATTTGATGTTGACCTTATGGAATTACATGAGAATAGGGTATTGAGTAAAATACATGCCTTAAGTTGAAAAATGCATGCCGAGTCCATGAGATTGCATGTTGAAATAATAAGGAGGAATACACACACCTTCTTAATGAGACATGCTTGCCTTCACTATAAAATTGCACACCCTTGAATTGTTTTGCAACACTATGATGGACTAAACCCTAAATTGTTATTCCTTAGCCCATATGAATGGTTTTCATAGGAAGATGAATGAAAATGGATGTTGATCCATTGTGTATAATTGGTTCTAGTATGGCATATCTTTTAACAACCCCAAACCCATGTTTGATAGGCTATTTGGAAATAGACTTAAGTAGTTAAGCTTGTATGTTGAGTTGTTATAACTTTTGGGGTTGTCATTGCTTGAAACAATAATTTAGGATCATTACGGGAATTTTGAGGTCTAAAATAGGCCTCCTAAGGAAATTATAAAATAATAGTGGAAATAATAAAATAATATTAGATTACATAATCAAATTTTAGAGGGAAAAAAGAAAAAACTATATTTTCAACTCATATTTTCAACTTTATATAGATCCACATTATCATAGGGAAACTAGCCCATGAGATACAAAACAGGATAATGATATTTTTTGAACAGCTTTTTGTATATAGTTGACAACACCACTTTTCAGAAGCCCTGCGTGGCAATATGTATATATAAATAGAACAACAACGAACATCATGTGTGATGATTTTGGTTATATTAACAGATATATTAGACCATATACTGAGCCCTCAAAAGGCAGACAGACTCTATAGCATATGCATAGTGCCTCTACAATATGTAATTTTTCAAGTTAATGAAAGATTACGATTTTTCCAGTGGAAAAAAAAAACTTGTATTTTCAACTTATCTCCCTATGGGTTTACTCAAATTTCGAGTGGAAACACTTGTTGGATGAAAAATGTGATTCCTCATCCAGCAAGTACCTATGTTGCATACTTTCAATGGACCCTACTACATGAAAAATTAGAAATACATGAAAAACGTGATTGCAATCACATTTTTTCATGAATTTCTCATTTTTCATGTAGCAGGGTCCATCCAAAGTATGCAACATGGGTAATCCTTGGATGAGGAATTAAATTTTGCATCCAACGAGTGCTCCTGCTCGAAATTTAAGTAAAACCTTAGGGAGATAAGTTGAAGTTACGAGTTGAAAAAGTAGTTTTATTATTTATTATTTTTTAATCTTTTTAATTTTTTGCTCCAAAATTGGTGAGTCATCCCCCATGGTTGATATCATCATCTTTAATCCTATTGGTTCTTATAAAGTTTATTTTGGTTGTACATTTTTCTTAGGAGGCTCATTTTAAAACTCAAAATTCCCCTAATGAATATGGGTATGCTAGACTTTTATTGTTAAACCTTAATGAAAATAAATAAAGGCTATTTTACATTCTTTTTTGATGATGAATACAAAGGTATATTAGATTCCCTTGATAGCTATAATTCATTTGTTAAAAAATATCCTCCAATGGTGGATTCTATAACTACCTCATTATGGAAATAGAGGTTAAAATTGAGAGAGGGGTTAAAATATGTATTTTTACATTTATGACTTTGAAATTCTTTGTAATTTACTTGAATTTGAGTTATACACATATGTTCCACCATTCTGATCTTGTTTTAAAGATGTTTGAGAAAAACATAAGTGGTGAACCCATATGAAATTTTGCTATTTTATCTTCTTTACACAACATTGGATGACAACTCAACAATTCTTAAGTAGTACAAAAATCTAGAGACCTACCATGACCATAACCTAAATCATGATATCTTATGAAGGATTTGAGCAGTTATTATCATCCAAGTCATGACGAGCAATATACTAATGATTTGGTTTCCATATCTTTTTGTGAGGCTTGTTTGAAAATATTATTATGATTGTAATGCTTTCTTTCCAAGATGGTGAACTTACTATTATTATTAATCTAAAAATTAACCATTGTTTCTAGGAAAATCAATCATTTGTGTATCCACTTTGAATCTTAAAGGGACATGGAAAATATATAAGAACTAAGGGATATGTTAAAATAACACAAAAATAACACTAAAAATCACATGCGCTTTCTGATTTCTCAAGCCTTTTCCCTTTCCCTAATTGCAACAATGGATTTTGACATAGTGAAAAAAGTTGGAGGACGCATACTAATCATTTAACAAAATGTTTACAAATATTGGAAGTATGTTTCCCAATTTCTTTATGAAATGACAACCATAATATAGTTCCCCTTTATTATCACTTGGAATATATGCATTCACGAATATCAAACAAACATGGTCAATTTTTAAAGAAGAACCTCGTAATGTTAGGCTTTCAATGGTCGCTGATGATGTCAATCCATTTGGAGAGGTAAACTTTATTTACTCCATGTGGCATTTTTATTTTTTTTAAATAACTTTCCTCCTTGGATTTTAATAAAGAAGGAGCACACAATGTCAATGATGATTGTTCTAGGTATTTTTTTACAATATTTTTTGAATATAAAATTTCACCTATCTTGTTTGTAGCATAATTTCTAATTTTACACACACACACACACACACACACACACACACACACACACACACACACACAATGTAGTCATTATGTGTACTACACACATGCACAAAATATTCATTGTGTGTATTTAATTCAATCAATTAGGTAAGTACCAAGTTAAACATATGAATGTATATATTGAGCCTCTTATTGATGAGGTACTAAAGTTATGGGCTAGCATCACTATGTATGATGTCTTTAGACCAATATGGAAAAATCAATTTTAATTCCATGGAATACTTAGATGGAAATTCATGATGCCCAAGGGCTAACAACTTTTTGTGGTATGTGTTGTACTATTTCACTTTAATAGTATATAATTTTATGAAAATAGTGTGCATGTTTTTAAAATAATTCCTTGGTATAAATTAATATTGACATTAATGCATATCTTGTAGGTCTTTAAACAAAGGGTAAATTTGCATGTCTAGTTTGTGGCCCTGGGATGCAATCTCATTGTTCAAGAAGTTTAAGAAAGGAAGTGTTTGATGAGGATAGGTAATTCCTCCCTAAGTACCATAGGTATTGAACTACCAAAAAACACATTTTCAATGGGAAGGAGGAGAGTAGACTAAAACCACATAGAATGACACCTTATCTACGGAAGGTGGATATAATGGAAATAACCAAGGTAATAACTAGTCTATGTATAATATGTAATTTTTTACAATTTTTATTTGTATTGAATTATGTTTATGACATCTAACAATTATTGTTGTAATTTCATTTATGTTTCATAAAGGTCGTCAAGGCATTAATGGGCTTCCACAAGGAATGAAAACTTATCCTATATAATTTAGTGGGTTTCCCTACTATGAGCACCTACAAATAACTTATTTATTCAATACAATGGATATGAGCAAGAATGTAACTAAAACATTGTGGAGAATCTTAGATGGAAGGAGTGACATGATAAAACTTGTTAAAATTAGTATGACATTGAGCCTGTTATTGATGAGGTACTAAAGTTATGGGATAGCATCACTATGTATGATGTCTTTGGACCAATATGGAAAAATCAATTTTAATTCCATGGAATACTTTGATGGAAATTCATGATGCCCAAGGGCTAACAACGTTTTGTGGTATGTAATGTACTATTTCATTTTAATAGTATATAATTTTATGAAAATAGCGTGCATGTTTTTAAAATAATTCCTCGGTATAAATTAATATTGACATTAATGCATATCTTGTAGGTCTTTAAACAAAGGGTAAATTTGCATGTCCAGTTTGTGGCCCTGAGATGCAATCTCATGTTCAAGAAGTTTAAGAAAAGAAGTGTTTGATGAGGATAGGTAATTCCTCCCTAAGTACCATAGGTATTGAACTACCAAAAAACACATTTTCAATGGGAAGGAGAGTAGAATAAAACCACATAGAATGACACCTTATCTATGGAAGGTGGAATATAATGGCAATAACCAAGGTAATAACTAGTCTATGTATAATATATAATTTTTTACAATTTTTGTTTGTATTGAATTATGTTTATGACATCTAACATTTATTGTTGTAATTTCATTTATGTTTCATAAAGGTCGTCAAGGCATTAATGGGCTTCCACAAGGAATGAAAACTTATCCTATACAATTTAGTAGGTTTCCCTACTATGAGCACCTACAAATAACTTATTTATTCAATACAATGGATATGAGGAAGAATGTAACTAAAACATTATGGAGAATATTAGATGGAAGGAGTGACATGATAAAACTTGTTAAAATTAGTATGACATTGAGGAATCCAATCATGAAATGTAAAATTCAATTAATTCAAATAGTGATGGACATTGATATAGTATTCCATGGTCATTTACAAAGAAAGAAAGCAATTTTGTAAAAGAGGTCATTTAAAAAAAAAATCATGCAGCGTTTTCTTCAAGCATAAATAATATCTTAATAAAGAAAGGTGATTTGGTGGGGTAAAAACTCACAACTGGAATATATTGATTAATTTGACCACCCTCCCTTCCACCTACCCCCTTAAGGATACTCAGGTTGTGGGAGGTGTTGTGTTTTAGACTTGATCCCCAAGGAAAAAATTAATTTTTGTGAGTCTGCATAATTTTAATTTTTACATTTCCATTGTAATAAGCTCATTTAGAGTTTTATGATGATATAAAATTTACGTGAATCTAAGTTCCAGATCAAAGTTTATGCCTATTCAAAGTTTGGCCTCTTAAAAGAGGCCATGTCATAACATTGCCCATGTGGCACCCACATCAACTCCATTAAGCTAGCATGAACCTAATGTGTCATCCCTACATGGCCCACAGTGCTTGGTCCATGTTATGTTAACATGGCAATTATTCCATGTTCTTAGCTACAAGATGTAACAAGTAACAAGAAATGAGCAGTGGGCAGTCTCTCTATGGGTAGGGTTCCCACACCAAAACCTCCATCATATTGATTCCTTGGAGCTAAATCTCATATATTCTCTTTATTCCAACCATAGTTGTAATGCTACAGTTTGAGGTCCAAGACTTGTCATTCCCCTTCACTATGCTTGGTGCCCGAGGTGGAGCCTAATGGTCCATGTCATCTTGGGGATTTGACATTGGGGTTCCACACCTCACATCCATTCCAACATTATGTGCAAATGCTGAGGTTTAAGGTCTAAGACCCATGACCTCCATTTACCATACTTTTATGCTCAATGTGGAGCCCACCAAGCCATGTCATATTGAAATCAGGTTCTTGGTCTTCCCTCTACTCCAACCTCAAGTAGAAAACACTGAGGTCTAAGGTTCTAGGTCCAACATCTGAGATTAGGGTACACTGGTCCACATCATCGCCACATAACCCCATGCCATGTTATCCCAGGACATTTCATCCTATGCATATCATCCTAGGTCATGTCATCTTTGTTGGGCTACTAATTTGTCCTTATTATTATCACTTTTTGACGCCTATTTCATCCATTTCTACCATTCTTTATCATGTCCTTTATTATAATTTATCATATAATTCCATTTTATAATTATTTATGCTCTTATGGATAAATACTATTTTTCTCCTTTATTTTTGATAGGGAATTCAAAAGTAGAAATGTGAGCCATTTCTTACCATGATAGAAGATGTTATTGATGTGTTTCTTTGAGGCTCCTCCTTCAAATGTTCCTGTCAATTGGTTAGTGAAATGGGTGGTGCTTACATCACCACTTAAGTGAAATCATGAGATTTGCTTTTCAAAATTTCTACCCTTTTTTGTTTTCTTAGTCATTCACATAGAATTTCAAACATTTATTTCTACTTTAATTCCTACACAAATTTGCTAAAAAGTGGGAACATGAGCAAGCACTTTACTTACTCGTATGCAGGTTCTTACCTTCTGTTTTTAATACCCATTTCTTTCACAACAAACAAACATCAAACTTTTATTTCTACTTCAATTCCTACGCAATTATGCTGAAAAGCAAGCAAGGGAGGAAGCACTTTACTTACTCATACGTAGGTTCTTACCTTCCGTTTTTAATACCCAATTCTTTCCCAGCGACAAATATCAAGCATACATCACTTCTGCAAACTAGTAACACTATACCTGGCAACAGTGCCAAAATGTTGGGTGCATATAAGGTGTCTTTTAGAACTCCTAATCGCCTCACATTAATTATCAACCTGGGTAAGTATTTTTGTTTCAAGAGTGTACAAAAAATGTGCAAGTGATGGAAATTGTTATATCTATAGAGAGTAATGCTTTAAGATAACTTATCAATTTCAATACAAGAGTAAACGGATCAAACCATAAACTACCAACTTATAAATTCAAGGAAATTAACTCATTCAAACATCAAAACTCAATCTTAATCAAAACCAAGACTCAATTT
The DNA here is from genome assembly GCA_031772625.1 of Pinus tabuliformis. NCBI lineage: Eukaryota > Viridiplantae > Streptophyta > Pinopsida > Pinales > Pinaceae > Pinus > Pinus tabuliformis. The sequence goes on along the minus strand of CM062819.1, from coordinate 1,568,041,893 downwards.
TAATCAAGAGATTCTAATTGCGATTACATCAACCGAGTGCATCATAGCAATAACAGAGCTCTTTCAGCTAAATCTAAACTACTGCATAGAAATAAAGCACCTGATCTAATCAATTCTGGCTTTCAATTAACAAGAAATGATTCTTATCTAATAATTAAATCAATCCACAACATAAATAGATGGAATGAATCGATAGAATTAAGAATTAATGAAATGAATACACAAACTCCACATTGATGAAAGTAAATCAATCGTAAAGCTGTAAAACAAAATAATTAAACTTGCAGTAAAAGAAAAGTAAAAATATAACACAAGGAACAACAGTGAAATCCACCAGTGACTGGGCCCAAGCCGCTAGTGACTACTGCTTGACTACTTCATAATATCACCAATGAATAGCAACACAAATTATGTATTATTCATCAAATACAAATATCATTACAACATGATGTGTCCTTCAAAATCATGCTCTGTATATTAAAATTACAATTGAAGTAAAAAGGCAAGAAGTTTCCTCCTCTCTATTCTCCCCCCCTTCCTTTGATCTCTGTTTTCATTTAAATACACAGAGAGCAAAGGGAAGTTACAACACAGCTGATTAAAAAATGATTTCCATTACAAAGTTGGATTATACAAAATAAATTGATCAGCAAGATCATATCTGAAAGATATTTTCATCAACATTCAGCAGGAACAAGTCGAATTTGGTATTGCAACTGGAAGAATTTGGAAAACGACCGCAACAACAAATATGAGAAAATCATCTTCGAAGAACCTTCCTTTTCTCTTAATACAGACATAATTTTGGAAAACTGCTTAACAAAATCTAATTTGGTCCGTTCTGGACAAAACCCATCTTGCAGATTTTCCAGATTCTCCTTCATTTGTCTGAAACATCCAATGAAAAACCATCACTTATTATTCGAGTGAATTTCTAAGTTGGAATATTTAATTATGAGTTGGAGATCAAATTTGCAATCTGGAAAAGATCTTGGAGGCTAAAATCATGAGTGATGTTACAACAAATTCATTAATAAACCGTCATTGGTAAAATCACACATAATAATCATCAATTTATTAAAAATAAAGGAGAAAAATAATATTTATCCATAAGAGCATAAATAGTTGAGTTGAGGCTTCTGTGATCCATATCAGGTTTATGAGAGATTTTTCGGCGTAAATCACAAGATCTATCATTTGTCGACGCGTTTCGAACCAACTAGTGTGGTTCATCGTCAGGACAAGTTGAAGAACCAGATCCAGCTTTGCATGATAAATAGCTTGAGCATAGCCTCCAACAGCTAACTAGGCCAATGGCTAAATTGGACTAGGGACCTTACCTCTAAATATATAAATAATTTAATTTAATTGGAAGTTAGTTATAATAACCTTACCTCTAAATAAATATAAAAATAATTTAATTTAATTGGTTATTAACTATTTAATAAATATAGAAAAAATTAGAAAAAAAAAAACCGTATAATTAACTATTTATAGAGTTACTAACTAATTTAACAAATACATAGAAAATATAAATAATGTAATAAAACGTATGATTAACTATATATAGAGATTAAAAATTGGTTGTTTTATATATATATATATATATATATATATATAGATATAGATATATATATATATATAATAATATAAAATATATATATATATATATATATATATATTAGATATAAGTTATATATATATAAATATATATATATATATATATATATATATATATATATATATATATATATATATATATATATATATATATATATAGGATATAGGGATAAAATAATATTAAGTAAAAAAAAATAAAAAAAATTAATTAATTAAAAAACATATAAATAAATAAATATTAATTTGTAAATAAAAATAAAAATAAATAAAATCATATAAAAACTCGAAAAAACTAACTTAAAATAAAAATAAAAATAAAAAGAGGAGACAAGAAACAAGGGGAGGGGGGAGGAGGAGGGGCGGAAAGGGAGAAAGTGACTAGGGAGAGAGAGAAGGGACCCAACATCTATTGATCTTCCAGCCATCTTCTCTATTGAGATTGATCGGCCTCTTTTCAATCTCTAGAACTTCCATAATTTTCTGATGATGGAACTATGAAACTCTAGCAATGACGCTAGCCTCCTCAATACAAACATGATGATTGGTTTTTTCGCATGCTCAGCTAAAGCTGCAGACTTTGATCTCCTATGCTTAAGGTCAGCTGCGTGCTCACTAATCCTTTGATTGATGGAGCGACCCGTCTCACCAATATAGGGGGTCCCACAGGAACAAGGGATAATATACACCCCTTTCATATCCTTAGGATCAATAGGATCCTTTGCTGATCTGAGGGACATACGAATGGTGTTAAGGGGTCTAAAGGTAACAAGGACACTATGCATCTTGAGAATCCTTGCAATCTTATCAGTGGTCCCCTGAACAAACAGAAGATGGACACCTGGAATCCGCTCCTTTGGTTCCCTTTTAGCAAGAGAATTCTTGGCAGCTTTTAGGAAAGCCTTCTGTCCCATGTATCTACTATAACCATTCTCAAAACTCTTTTTATCTGAGATCCTTAAGGCCCTAGTAGCAAGGGTATTGAGAACCCCCATCTTCTAAGCTGGGAAATGGTGGGAACTAGCATGAAGATACTACTCCGTGTGTGTTTTCTTTCGAAAAACCTAATGGGAGAGGGAACCATCACTATTCTTAGAAATAAAAATATCAAGGAAAGGGAGGCACCCATCAACTTCCTACTCTTTAGTGAACTTAATGGCTGAAGATTGATTGTTGAGATGATCGAAGAAGAGATCTAATTCCTCTTGGCCGTGAGACCAAATAACATTGGTGTCATCCACATACCTTTTCCAAAGCTTAGGTGGGAGACGGGAAGAGTTAAGAGCCTTGGACTCAAAATATTCCATAAAAATATTAGTAACGACAGGGGATAGGGGTGAGCACATGGCAACCCCACAAGTTTGCTCAAAGAACTATCCCTCAAAACTGAAAAAGGTGGAAGTGAGGCAGATCTCAACTAACCGAGCAGTGTCAGGATCTGTTAGGTAGTTGATAACCTCCAAGGCCTCATTAATAGGGATGCAAGTGTACAGGGAAACAACATCAAAACTAACAAGAATGTCCCTAGGGTCAATCTTAATGTCCTTGAGTTCATTAATAAAGGAAGCAGAGTTTTTCATGAAGGACTCCGTACGACCAACTAAGGGCTTAAGCCTTAACGCAAGGAACTTAGCAAGAAGGTAGGTAGGACCTCCAATGGTGTTGACAATGGGCCTTAATGGAGCTCCTTCCTTGTGAATTTTTGGGAGACCATAGATCCTGGGAGTGATAGGGTTGCTTTCAATGAGTTTATGGTGCAGGGAACTCACTGAGCTACTGGACTTAATGGTAAGAGCCACCTTCCTTGCAACCTTTTTTAAAGGGTTTTTGGGAAGCTTTTTATAGCTACCACTATTATGAAGATGATCTAACATCTTACTGTGGTAATCAACCCTGTTAAGAATGACGGCAGCTCCACCCTTGTCTGCCTTTAGAACAATGATATCTTTGTTTTGGTTTAAGGATCTGAGGGCTAATGATTCTTCCTTACTCAGGTTGCTCTTAGGGGGCTTAGCCTTTCTTAAGACAACCACACAATCCTGCCTGATTGTGTCCTTGATTTTATCAGGTAAACCTCTGATCCCAAACTCTATGTCACAAATGATATCATCTATACGAATCTTCCTAGGAGCTAAGGCAAAATTTAATCCCTTACCCAAAACTTTAAAAACCGAAGGGGGAAAGGAGAAACTAGAAAGATTAATAACCTTAACAAGAGTTCTTTGAGCCTCACTTCCACCTTTTTTAGTTTTGAGGGAGAGTTCTTTGAGAAAACCTATGGGGTTGCCATGGGCTCACCCTTATCCCCTATCGTTGCTAATATTTTTATGGAAGATTTTGAGTCCAAGGCTCTTAACTCTTCCCATCTCCTGCCCAAGCTTTGGAAAAGGTAGGTGGATGACACCAATGTTATCTAGTCTCATGGCCAAGAGGAATTAGATCTCTTCTTCGATCATCTCAACAATCAATCCTCGACCATTAAGTTCACTAAAGAGTATGAAGTTGATGGGTGCCTCCCTTTCCTTGATATTCTTATTTCTAAGAATAGTGATGGTTCCCTCTCCCATCAAGTTTTTCAAAAGAAAACGCACACAGAGTAGTATCTTCATGCTAGTTCCCACCATTTCCCAGCTCAGAAGATGGGGGTTCTCGATACCCTTGCTACTAGGGCCTTAAGGATCTCAGATAAAAAGAGTTTTGAGAAAGAAAAATCCTATCTCCTGGATGTCTTTGCTGAGAATGGTTATAGTAGATACATGGGACAGAAGGCTTTCCTAAAAGCTGCTAAGAATTCTCTTACTAAAAGGTAACCAAAGGAGATTCCAGGTGTCCATCTTCCGTTTGTTCAGGGGACCACTGATAAGATTGCAAGGATTCTCAAGATGCATAGTGTCCCTGTTACCTTTAGACCCCTTAACACCATTTGTATGTCCCTTAGATCAGCAAAGGATCCTATTGATCCTAAGGATCTGAAAGGGGTGTATATTATCCCTTGTTCCTGTGGGACCCCCTATATTGGTGAGACGGGTTGCTCCATCAATCAAAGGATTAGTGAGCATGCAACTGACCTTAAGCATAGGATATCAAAGTCCTCGGCTTTAGCTGAGCATGCAGAAAAAACCAATCATCATGTTTGTATTGAGGAGGCTAGCCTCATTGCTAGAGTTTCACAGTTCCATCATCGGAAATTTAGGGAAGCTCTCGAGATTGAAAGGAGGTCGAGCAATCTCAATAGGGAAGATGGCTGGAAGATTAGTAGATGTTGGGTCCTTGCTCTCTTTTCCTAGTCACTTTCTTCCTTTCCGCCCCTCCTCCTCCCCCCTCCCCCTGTTTCTTGTCTCCTCTTTTTATTTTTAATTTTATTTTAAATTAGTTTTTTCAAGTTTTTATATGATTTTATTTATTTTTATTTTTATTTACAAGTTAATATTTGTTTATTTATATATTTTCAGTTAATTAATTAATTAATTTTTATTTTATTTTATTTTTATTTTTATTATTATTTTTTTTTACTTAATATTATTTTATCCCAATGTATATATATATTTTTATTTATTTTTACATTTTCATTATTTATTTATTTTTATATTATTATTATTAATTTTTATTTATTTATTTATTTTTTTAACTTAATATTATTTTGTTCTAATATTTTATGATTTATTTTTTATTTTTTATTTTTTATTTTATTTTTTTAATATATAGTTTTATTTTTAGTTATTTATTTAATATATATATATATATATATATATATATATATATATATATATATATATATATATATATATATATATATATATATATATATATATATATATATATTTATTTATTTATTTATTTATTTATTTATTTATTTATTTTTATATTTTTTAACTTAATAACCAATTTTTAATCTCTATATATAGTTAATCATACGTTTTATTACATTATTTATATTTTCTATGTATTTTTTTTCCAGTGGAAAAAATCTGTAACTTTTTATTAAAAAAAGAAAAGTTACAATTGCAGATGCATGATGCATTTCCGTAAGCTGCCCATTGGGCTCCAGTGCCGAGGCACCCGACGCAACGTTATATGACTAACGTGCAAAAAATGATGAGAAAGGAATAGAGTGAGAGAGAAGGAAAATAGTGAAAGCAAGAAAAACTGAAAATTCAGGTTTTTCTTCCTTTTTTCTTCTCGACCTTGCGCCACTCTCCTTGAGTGGGCTCGATCGAGGCTATGACTAACTGTGTTTCAGCTTTCTGCAAGCCTGATTCCTTGTCTGAATCTGATGTGTCTGATTGGTGATGCCGCTTTATCCCTCCCATGTTCTGGTCATCGTTTATCTTCTCTGCCTGATTTGGATGAAACTGTGGGGCCTTGTTGTCTGATATATTTTCCTTCTGATTCCCTGTTTCAGCTTCCTCTATGATGGTGTCATCCTCTTCTGCTTCTGATTCTTCGTCTTCTGATATCGGAGGGGCTTTCTTTTCCGGAACTCTCTTCTTTATGACGTCATCTATATTCTGCCATCCTTTGGGCTTCCTTTGTTGTGTCTTGCTCTTGTTGAGGCTTTTGCATGCATTGTACAGATGACCTGTTTGTTGACATCCCCTGCATCTGAAGGCTGTATTCTCATAATCCAAGGATTGTTTCCACTGTGAGTTGTTGAAGTTCAGAATGATGCTTTCAGGTAATCCTTGGCTAAGATCTACCTCGACACATATTCTGGCAAAAGTAAAGATTCCCTTTATATGTCTCTCTGCATCAATCTTTAACATTTTCCCGAGGGTATTCCCAATAATTATTAAGGTCTTGGAATGCCAAAAATGTAACGGGAGATTATGCAGCCTAACCCATACTGGCATCCTTGATACCACCATAGTGTTGGCATCAAACTCTGGGAACCATGGGGTAACAAAGAGTCCAGCACTGCCCCAGAACCATGGCCCTTGATTGAGAATTTTTTCCTTTTCTTCTTCTAAATGGAAAATTACTACGAAGAAACCCTTGGAGCATAGGTGTATTTGGCAGTTTTTTGTCCAAGCCGTGTGGATCCATTGGTATAATGCATCAGTTCTGGGCCAAAAGCCGTTAAATCTACAAATAACAGCATTTTTTTTTAAATCTGAGAATAGGTAATTTACCTCTGGTAAATCCATGGAGATAGAGGGGCTCTCTGGCGATTGATCCACGATATACTGCCCTGGAGGTTCATTAGCCGCTATGGGTTCTTTTCCTTTTAGAGGTTCTTTCCCTTTGGCTGCATCGCGATAGGTACCTGTAGGTTTTGAGGAAGCTCCCTTGGATCCACCTCGCAGTCGTAGGTTGAGGATGATGGTTGAGTCCTTTACAACCTTATAGTGCTGGAGTGTATGTTGATCCTGTAGGCAGAGCCCTGAAAATAATAGGTTTTGGAATGCAGCTGGAATTCCCAGTTTGTCCTGGATCTCTTTTTTAACCTCCAATACATTCATCCGTTCCCGGATCTGCACACAAACGTGTCTGCCTTCTGTTGATCTAATGAAGATTTGCTTCAAATCCGCTGAGTCTGCCTTGACCAAGTCCGATTTAACGGATTTGATTTCTGGATCTGGCGAGTTTTCACCTGTCTTCTGCCTGGATCTGGGCATAATGGATAGATCCACCCCGGATCTGCAATATTTGGCCCGATCTGATGGGTTTCCCCGATCAGGGCTCCTGATGAGGCGATCTCCCGTTTGCATGATGCGGTCTGCAAACCCTCTGTTGACTCGATGCGAATACCCTCCTATCTGCCTCCTGGGTTCTTGGACTGTTAGATCCGACCTAGATCTGCAAAGATTGAGGCTCAAATCAGGTAGATCCGTCCTAAATCTGCTGAGTTTAGGCCAGGCGGTTATGTGATGAGTCGGATCTGCAGCCCTCAGGTCCCCGTCCTTGCATGCAGCCGACGCGAGGAGAGAGACAATGTTGGCATGAGTGGTAAAGCCAAAACCTGACGGTTGTCCGCCTCCGAGATGGATTCTGAACCCGAAAACCGTTTTTGTGTGCAGACTTCTGATCTCAAGCCTCTTGGCGAGCTTCTCTTCCAGATCCGTCTCTGATACATCTGACCCGTCCAGCAAATAATGGTTTGGGTGAGGGTAATCTGCTGCTTCAGATATTTTCCAGGTGTGTGGTCGCATGGTTAAACCCGTGCCAGCAGATCGATGAACATCAGAGCTCACGCTCTTGAGGCTGGTCCAGTGGGAGGTAATGGCTGTGGCCAGCCCTGCAGCGCCACCGCCAGCGTCCGCAGTGACTGTGGAATCATTACCTGCGCAGGAGAAAAACTCGGCGATGGCCATTTCTTCACAGAGCTCCAAATTTCCGGTCTACAGCATGATATCTCATGTCTTTTCTATGTATTTATTAAATAGATAATAACCAATTAAATCATTTTTTTTTTTTTTTATATTTATTTAGAGGTAAGGTTATTATAACTAACTTCCAATTAAATTAAATTATTTATATATTTAGAGGTAAGGTCCCTAGTCCAATTTAGCTGTTGGCCTAGTTAGCTGTTGGAGGCTCTGCTCAAGCTATTTATCATGCAAAGCTGGATCTGGTTCTTCAACTTGTCCTGACGATGAACCACACTAGTTGGTTCGAAACGCGTCAACAAATGATAGATCTTATGATTTACGCCGAAAAATCTCTCATAAAAAAGAGCATAAATAGTTATAAAATGGATTTATATGATAAATTATGATAAATGACGTGATAAAGAATGGTAGAAATGGATGAAATAGGCGTCAAAAAGAGATAATGATAAGGACACATTAGTAGCCCAACAATCTCAGGCCACATCATCTCATGCCATGTCATCCTAGGCCATGTCATGTTATCCTAGTTAGGTATTTCTTGCCAAACTCTAAAGCTATAACATTGGCCTGTTAACTCAGTTTGGAGATCTAGTCGATCCAGAAGCTAATAGGGAACACCGCAAGTCCCCATACAACTCAAGAACAATTTCAGCTACAATTCCATGGCTTCATAACCAATACTATCAGATAAGATGCAAGAATACATTTCACAATTTAGCTTATTTATCATAATCATAACCCGAGTCACATTGTTTAGTCAATTTTCCAATTCTTAGCATGTAGAATAGAATAAAAAATATGAGCATAACTAAAGTCCTGTACCAGCCAAGCAATCAATAACATTCATGCATATTAATGAGCTCATACCAAACATTTACATTCATATGACATCATAATTTATAGGTCAATAAAAAATTTCAATAAACTTATGTTAAGATGGAATAATGTAAACTTTGAAATGGGAACTATAAACTCAAAACAAGAACTCTAGCCAAAAAATCCACGAAAAAATGAAAAATCAACTCGAAAATGAAATGTGTTGATGTTTGAATAACACTTTTTTTTCTAGGGTAAATTTTCAACATCTTTTAAAAATGGCAATGAAAACCAATGTTTTGTGCAAAAATTGTGCAAAAAATCCTTAAAACGAAAAGTGTTGATGTGTTGATGTTGAAAAAACATCTGTTTGTTTGTTTTTTTTTCAAGATAAATTTTCAACATTTTGAAAAAAATGGCATAAAAGATTTTATCACAGCTCCAAAAAACATTTAAATTTGAAAAGAATAATGAAAACATAAATTTAAAAATAAAAGAAAAAATAAAAACAATAAAAAAAAAACAAAAAAGGTTAAAAAAATAACAAAAAGTAAATAAAAATATATATCTAAAAAATAACATAAAATTAAAAAAAAAAGAGACAAAAAAATCAAATATATAAAAAAGACAAAAAAATCAATCATAAAAATGTTAAAAAAAAATAACCCATAAAAAATAAGAATTAAAATATAAAAAAAAATACAAAGAAATAAATAATTAAGAAAAACATAAAAAATTAAAAAAAATTAAAATTATATTGTAAACCATAAAAAATCGTTTTTTATTTTTATTTATTTATTTTTATAAAAACTATAAAAATAAATAAATAAAAATACAACAATTTTAAAAAACTATTAAAAAAAACTAGAAAATTAAACAAAAAAAAACCAAAAAAATAAAACGATTTTAAATAATTTAAAGAAATAAATAAAAACAAACTAAAAAAAATTAATAAACTATTAAAATTAAATTTAAAAATTTAAAAAAATATAATAAACATAAAAACAAAAACAAAAAAAATCAAATTAAAAAAACATAATTAATTAAAATTTGTAAAACATTAATATTAAAATCTAAGAAAAAGAAAATTTATTTTAAAAACGTCAAAAAAATAAAAAATAAAAAAAATTGGAGGGTGGGGTTGAAATACGATTGTGAGAATCGATTTTAGCCATGCCCACTTAATATATATATATATATATATATATAATTCTTTTTTAAGTGGGCGGGGTTGAAATGTGATTTTGAGAATCAGATCCAATTCTGATAATCGGAATTCAACCTCATCCACTTGAAAAAAAAAATTGTTTTTATTATTATTATTATTTTTTAAGTGGGCAGGGCTGAAATCTGATTCTCAGAATCGGATTTCAGGGCCTCCCTCCATTTTCTTCAACATTTTTTTCATAATTATTTTTTTAAGATTTTAACATTAATGTTCTAAATTTTTAATTAATTATAATTTTTTTTTTTTTTTTTTTTTTTTTTTTTGTCTGTTTTTTTGTTTTTGTTTTCGTTTTTTGTTTTTTGTTTTTGTTTTTTTATGTTTATTATATTTTTTTAATTTTTTTTTTAAATTTAAAATTTAATTTTAACAGTTTTTTTTTTTGGTTTGTTTTTATTTTTGTTTTTAAATTAATTTAGAATTATTATTTATTTCTTTTTATTTATTTATTAAAGTTTTTTTAATAGTTTTTTAAAATTGTTGCATTTTACTAGTTATTTTTTATTTTTTTTCAAATTTTTATCATTTACAAGATTTATTTAGTTATGTTGTTGTTATTGTTGTTAATTTTTTCATTTTTAAGTAATCAACATTTAAAAAAGAGAAATAAGACAAATACAAAATTTGTTAAGTAATCAACATTTAAAAAATAATTGGATATCAAAAAATTTAAAGTGTAAAAAAATGTAACATTTAAAATAAAATATCAACAATTAATACATTAGAAAATATAGAGTGTCAAAAATAAGCCCTCTAAAAAAAGGGGTTGATGCTGCATCAACACATTTCAAAAACAACATGAAAATCACTAACATTTAAAAACAGATATTTATATTTGATACATAAGAAAATATAAAGTGTCAAAAATATACTGCTAAAAAAAAAAATATATGTATTATGCATCACCATTTTTCAAAATCGGTTGACTTTTTTGATACCTCAACGAAACGGGTAGTCGTATCAGTTCCCGTTTCAAAGTTTACATTGTTATGGTTGGTAACTTAAGGAGGGAGTTCAACTCTTTACCCAACCATAGGTCATTTGCACCCTAACTTTCTTACAATTAACCACCCTTGACTTGGATCCAAATTTTGAGGGGATTCTTGCTAAAGGAAAATTCACACCAAAGCTTGGTAAACACCCACGATGGATTTGAATATCCTACTGGTTTAACAACTGCTCTTTGGTAGTAAGAACCACAATGAATCACTTACTCTCTGGCTTCAATCAAATGGATTCACCCAATGTCCAGAGGAGTTCTTTATCAGTTCTAGGAGATTGAATTCATTGTTTAGGTGGTTTCACAACTGTATTTTCTAACAAGCACCACAAGGATTTGCATGCCATTGTATAGTTGGTTTAAAAACTCTTCGAACAAGCACCACACTAGATCATATTATCCTTTCCAAGTGGTTCAATAACCATACAACAAGCACCACAATGATTTTGTCATCAACTAATCTTCCCATTGACCACACAAGATTAAATAGGAAGTACAGTGGCCTAAAAACACATCAATACAGGGAGTATCATCCCAAATCACCAAGAACTGAGATCATTCATAACTCTAATGCCACTTCATGCTTTTTCTCTAGTAGTCCCTTGCATTCAAATTTGTGACACTTCTCTTCATAGAGAGGGTTCTCGCTTCTCTTCAGCTCTCTACTTTGTTGTCACCCCTAACTGAGAAAGTGCTCTCTACTCTTTTGTTTTCTCACGTTCTCTCTTCTCTTGACACACTTACCCTTATTTTCTTCCTTTTCCATGGTATGTTCCCATTATTCTAATGTCACCATCTAACCTCTATCCACAAGGGGATTTGGGTTGGGTCCTATCCTGTGCCCATACCGTCCAATCCCATCTCATAATTTCTGTTTGTTCCAATCATTAGGTTGGTTAACCAGGTGTTAGGAAAATTCAATGCATCTAGCTATGACCTGCTCACAACATGCAATAGGTACTTCCACTTAGAATTTGGATCCATTTTTCCCACTCCTTCAATTAGACGCCAATTAATTTTACATTAATTTTCATGTGTTCAAAATCAATTGTGTTTGATAGCTGTGGATCCCATTTTTTCTCTGACTGAGTCATATTTACATATATGGGGTGAAATGAAAAGGGTTGTTACAAACCAAAACCCATTAAGAGAACACCATCCTCAGTGTAGAAAACAAAAATAATTACTGAGCTTAATATTTACAACCCTTATATCCGTTTTACACTAAACAAAAATTGGTAGAGCATCCTCATTTGATCTACCAACTCCCAAGTTACTTCATTTGGTCAAAAGTGTTTCCATTGCACTTTCACTTACTATATTGCTAGATTTCTAAGCATGGTCTACCTACGATATAGGATGCACAATGGTTTTATTTGGAATTCTCCATCAGATTCCACTTGTATCATAGACCAACCAATCACATGATTAGTCTCACGTACATACTTCTTAAGAAAATAATTATGAAAAGGATAATGTGCTTTCACTGTGGGTGGTAAGGCCAATCTATAAGACACTAGTTCCACTCTTTCCAAAATCTGAAATGGTTCACAAAATATGGGTTCCAAATTAGGACAAGACCCCATTTTCAATGAACTCTTCCTTGGTCTGATGCAAAGATATACACGCTATCCACTTGGAATTCATTTTCCATTGTCCAATTTTCTGTGATGGGCCTCCAAAATAGGTAAATATAAGGTCCACTAGTCCACTCCTAAGCACATAAAACTATGTTTAAACCCACCTTTTGCACTTAATGATATATTTTCCTAGTTTAATGGGTTCTTAGAAGAGTTCAATGTGGTTTTCATATTTTATGTTCCTTAACATGTTTATTGTATAGTATTTAAAGAGATATTGAGTAGATTCCAAGAGATCTAGCAATGGAAAGATTTAAGGGACTTGTTCCTTGTCATAGGAAGGCCTAAACTCAACTGGTTCAGGGCATTTAATGCCCCCTCATGTTGTTGCTAAGTGAACTAGGAAAAATATCCCCCTTTTTAGGACTTTTTGGAGGGAAATAAAACCTTCTTCTCAAGGAGGATACTCCCCACTTTTTGTATAAATAAGAGGATAGAGTTAGCCCAGTAGAGATAGAGAGAAAAGAAGGAAGAAGTAGAAAGTAAGATTAGGATTTTTGTGTTCTTGAGCAAGTTTTGTAGTCTTATAATGTAAGAACAAATTTTGAATTAATGGAAGTAATGTTTTATTCCAACCCTTAGCTTGGTTATCCTTTAAGGAATTTGAGCATCCTTGGGCTGGGCCCACCTTAGGAGCTTCAAAGATCCATGTAATTTTGTTGGTATTATGTTTTGCATTTGTTTAGTTTGCAAATTTAGAAATGATGGGAGTTACATTTTCATGGATTTTGTGCATGGATAAATAGGAGGTTCTTTGAAAAAATCCTCATTATAAGTTATATTCGTAACTATTATCAATTGTAGCACTTACTAATGGAATTTCAACACTTTATCTATTTCATTTCTATTGCTATTCTAGATTTTGCTATTCACTATTTTGTTGCACAACTAGTTTCATGGCTACGAGAGACACACATAAACTGATTTCATAAGGGTTAAGCTTGAATCAAGTTTCCTTGAGCTTTTATAAGTTGAATGATAACATTTCCTAGCATTTCCACCTCCCTTCCTCATCTCATATTTTCATTCTAACTGGTTTACATGTTCTTTGGACTGTCTCCTGTAGCAAAACAAAGACTCCTATAGTAGCTTATAACTAGCTGTCTTTTCTCACTTAGATTCACAATACACACTTGGTTTGACCTCCTTGATGTATTACAACACCTATGGGACATTGATTATGAAACTTAGAAGTATAGGGACATCAATTTTTTTTCCATAGATGCCTTTGTCAATTATTTTCTGAGTACTTCTTTTTTCTATAGTTTAGGGTTTTAATGCTTAGTTCTTTATTTCCAACAAGTGTGTGTTTTCATTCATTGCAGGTAGCATATATGTGTGTGCCATTTCCTTTTCTGAAATTCACCTATGTAAATCTATTTTCTTGTAACATAGCTTGGTTAACAACTTAACTTTCTCTCCATGCATCTAACCTTCATTCAAATAATTTCCACCTACATAAGAATTGACAAAAGAAGAAGATAGTGTTTGTTGCACATACAATGCCAAAACCTCTTAATTTTGTATGAACCTTGGGTTGATAATTAAAGATCAAAACCTTATCAGTTGCAACATTGTTGTTGCAATACTCGGGGGCATCACCTTTTTCCGTCATTGTCAGGGAGGTGTCAAAGTGTGTATTGCCTTTTCTTTAGTTGATTTTCTCTTTCTTTCATTTTGTCTTTTGCAAAAAGAAAAAAACAAATTAACACCCTTTCAGAAAATAAAAAAAAAAACTATTTATTTCTCATAATTTCTTTCTTTTATGCCTCAAAGAATTAGGGACAAGACATGAAAATTTCTACCAAAAACCCCCACTTCTATTAGTAGACAATTGTTTTCAGCTAACAATGATCCTCCTTCCTTGTCCATAGGGACCTTTGAGGCCCTTTTTAGTAATCAAGTAATGATATTTGAGGAGACTATAGGAAGATAAAATCCTTCACACCCCACCACTCCTATGGCTTAAAGCCTCTATGAGGTAGTTATTAAGTTTGAATAAAAATAAAAAAACAATAAAACTCTAGATGAAAACTTATTCCATGGTGCTTGAAACAGGTTCACTGGATGAAAACCTGCATGAGGCAACTAATAAAACCAAAAAAAGAGAAGAAGAGAAAATAAAAAAGATAAAAAGACAAGAAAAAAGGGAAAAAAAAGAAAAGAAAAAGAAAAAAGAGAATTTTGGTATCTTACATTGGTTTTTGTAAAGGTACAACAAGGATACAATGAATCTGGTCAACTTAGAAGGACCAGCCTACACCAAAGTCCAATTCATCAACACAGTCGCTCCAAAAAGAACCAAAATGGCATCCCTATACCATCTTCCATTTATTTTAATCACCCACAACATCACCCATCTCATATCATCTCCTTTCCATGAGTTTTTTCCAACTTTCTTGAACTACTACATGAAAGTTTAGAACTACTACGAGGACCAGTTTGAAAAAAAAAGGCTACAAATTCAAACAAATTTGAGCATCTAGTACATGAAAGAATCCCAAGAGAACCTTGACAATTGGTATTTCTATTATCAAGCATCACAACTAGGTTTCTCCCCTGATGTTCACCTCATTTCACCCTATACCAGCCCACTTCTTTAAATTTTTCGATCACATTCAATCTAAAAACCCACTCTGTCACCATTTCCTCCAATCCCATGAATTATCGAGCCATAATGCCTCTTCATAAAGTATTTTTCATTGAGCAAGATAGGCCTCAGTGCCTGTTACAGAGACTACACAATCCTGTAACAGGCTACAAAAACCCTACAGGCCCAATTTGTTCACCATACAAATAAACCTTTGAGGAGACTTCACCCTTCAGCAACTAAACAAATTCATGAAAACACTCTAGGAATTGATGAAGGAATCTTGAGAAACTATAGGATCCCCTGTAGGATACTATAGGATAGGTTTCCCATTGCACCTAGCACTTAGAGACACCTCCAACAATGATAGAAAGAAGCATATAGCACCCATAAAGGTAACCATAAGGTATGGTACCCATAAAATCTCTCTTTGAATGCATTTAAGCATAGGAGAAAATAAATTTTAGTGTAGAAACATGGTTCAAATAAGATGACCTAACTGACAACAACCTAAGCCAAACTAACAGTCAACAATCACCTTTATCGAAAGTCTCTTCCCACATGTGAGGAACAAATAAGACAAACAAGCAATATTTTAAAAAGGCAGTTGTTATCTTTCATGATGGATGGTTAAGGTGGGGGCATACGATCAAGGGTCATGTTGGGAATTGTGTAAGTTGGTGGGATAACTTAGTGTGCATATCTCCGCCACCTGAATTCTCATTTATAACCTCACTCAAGTCACGAAAGACTTAAGCAAATAGCAAGTTTTCCCATTGAAACTTTACTTGCAAGAAGTCATAAGAGCTATCACAAGTAATCCAAGTGCTACAGGAAACTACAGGGTTTGGAAGCTATAGGTTGCAGAAACCTACAAGAAGCTACAAGCCATAGAGTGCTAAAGAACTGCTACAAGGTTTGCTACATGAACACAATTTCACAGCGATAATCATTCACAAAGCTCCCTGCATATGCTATAGTGGTTGGTGATCCAAAAATTACCATTTAGATTCTTGCCATAAAATTGTTTGAGTTAGTGTAAGTCTGTTTTGTGTTTAACTAAGGCACTAATCCAATTTAGATATTTATTTTCATGTCTAAGCTGTGAAGTATAAGAAAGGAAGGGTTTACTAGTTTTCTTCATGCTTTGATGCTTGGTCTAATAGAAATGGTAAGATAAGTTTGCGCTACTCGTACCGATTCAGAAAAAATAAGCACCCTCGAGAAGTGATGCAACAAGAAACTATGTCTCCTATAGTAGCATGGGCACAACACCTTTCTTTTTTTCCCACATAAGGAACTAATATCCCGACCTATTTGAAAGAGCTTTGAAGGAACTAAAATTGAACTCCAAAACCTATTTGAAAGAGCTTTGTGAGGTAAAATGAGGGGTATTTTCAATAGGAGAGAGCCCACTCACACTAGTAGAATCCACCAATACCTTAATATTGTCACCATACTTGAGAATTTTTAGTGGCTGGGCTTCTTTGATAAAATTAGAGGTTTTGATGATGAGGTAGATATGGAGTTTTCCATGAACCTACAA
Organism: Pinus tabuliformis; assembly: GCA_031772625.1. NCBI lineage: Eukaryota > Viridiplantae > Streptophyta > Pinopsida > Pinales > Pinaceae > Pinus > Pinus tabuliformis. The sequence goes on along the minus strand of CM062819.1, from coordinate 1,568,025,130 downwards.
AACCCTAAAGGACAAGAACTTTTCATTACAGTTAAAGGGCTAGTGATTTAAATCAATAAGGATTCCATTAGCATAATCACAACCCTCCCTAAGAGGCTACATTGGAACAAGGACGAAAGGAAGGAAGCCATCACTACTACGAGGGCATTTTTCTTTCCAAATAAACAACTTGATAAAGACAAGAATGAGATAAGGAAAGAAAGTTCTCCTAATCATTGGGATGAAGTGCCTTATCACATCCTTAAATATATCTTGTGTGAGGGAATAATAAGTATAGTTTATGCATGTCAGTTCAGATTATTGTACCATTTGAGGTTCTAGACCCACCTTCTGGTCACTGAGATACTAAGTATCCCATTTTTACTCCTATAGTCCCTGAAAGAAACAAGTGCCAAGGTAAAGGAAGGTAAACACAATTATTTAGCTCATCATGGTTTGATCAAATTAATTGTCACAGATACACCAGAGGACCTACATCATCTAATTCATTAGGTTGACCTCGTAGACATGGATAAGTAGGAATTTTTAGAGGCCTAAACAGAGCTCAGTAAACCAAAGAAGTTTATATCCAAGAAGAGAAAAGGGGAGGCAATAGCTAGCATTTCAAAGCAGAAGAGGACAGACACCTTCGAAGAAGAAGAAAAAGAAATTGTAGCTACCTTGGCAAGCCTAAGTAGCCCTACCAATCCCAAGGTGAGCATGCCTAAATAGTATATTGTTTACACAAAAAGAAAGAGTTCCAGAATCACTTTAAGTGGGAAACCTAAAACATCCTCTGCTACTCCCATCACAATTGAAGAAACACCGAGTCTTGAAGGGAAAAAGCTACAAGAGGAGTAGATACAAAGACTACTACAGACATAAGCAAAGAAAAAATATGGACACCCTACCACTATTTACCGTCACCCCATGAGCATATATTAAAAAAATTATAATAATAATAACTATTTAATTTTAAAGTTATTATTAAGCTAGACACTAAATTGATAAATACAATTTTTTATTTTAATAATTATTTAATTTTAAGTTCAATGAAATTACATTAAAAAAATTAAAATAATACAAGTCCACCATTCACCAACTTAAATTCATCTAGAAAATATATCAAAATTATTTTCTTGATATGTAACTTTTTAATATTAATTATTTTTTAATATAAAAAATAAATATTAAAAAATTTAAATAATAAAAAAATTGATTCTTTTATTTAAATCTAATATCAATCTAAATTAATATGATCTCAAAAAACCAATAATAAATTATTATTTTTTCTCAGTAAAATTAAACTATTTCTATTGAGTAAAATATAGTACAATCAAGAGAGACAAGAAATCGGCCGACCGGAAATGATGAAACTATCAACCTCGGTCCCGGAGAAGGGGTGAACCATTCACGGAGCTACAACAATTAACTTGAGAGCAAAAAACTGACTTTTACCCCACAGGGGCAGAGTTCTCAACACGATGTTTTTTCCCTTTCTTTTTATTGACTTTTATCCAGCCATCCTAGGGAGTATGAGCTAAAACAACTTGAAGACTGGAGTTCTCCAACAGGGGGATCTCCTTATCTGATTCAGAAGAGGAGGTCTCATGGACGCGTTTCTGGGAGATTGCTGTGACAGTGGTGTGCGCAGGAGTATCAGTGGACGGATCCATCGTCTGAGGCGCCTGGTCTAGTTTTGCATCACTCTCCTCATCTTTCGAGCTTGAGGAATCAGAAGTCACTGCTGGTGGTGGAGAACAAGGGGTCCAATGCTTGGGTTTGGTCTTTGCAAAGTTGCCCTTTTTCGATTTTGCAGGGAGCGATGGGCAAGAATTCTGCAGGTGCCCTGTTAGGTGACAGTGGCGGCAGCGGAAGGCAGTGTTTTCGTAATCCAGGTTCTGGGTCCAAACAAAGTCATTGATCTTGAGTATTATTTGATCTGGTAGTCGCTTTCTTAGATCTAGCTTCACACATATTCTAGCATATGTGTAGAGACCTTGATGTTCTCGCCAGGAGTCTCCCATTAAAAAGCTGCCCAAGGTGTTGCCTATGCTTCTAAAAACTGATAAATGCCATAGGTGAGCTGGAAAGTTTGGAAGTCTGATCCAGACAGGTGCTTTGGTGATGACTGCAGATGCTGGGTCAAAATTTGGGAACCATGGAGTTAAGAAGAGTCCTGTTGTACCCATAAACCAAGGACCTTCTTCTAAGGCCTGTTCATAGTGCTTAAGATTGTCAAACAAAACTATAAAATATCCTTTTGAGCAGAAGCAGACCTTGCAATGGTGAGTCCAGTTGTCATGGATCCAATCATAGAGGTCCTTAGAGCGTGGCCAAAGCCCTTTGAATCTGCAAATGATGGCCAGGGTGGGAGATCTCAACAGAGGGAACCTCCTCTAACTTTTCAACCAGAAAAGGCTTGGGTTTGGGAGTCTCAAGGGAAATGGGAATCTCAGAGTGTACTACAGCTTTGTAGGAGAAAGGAGGAGCAGAAGAAGATTGACCTGCAGCGCCACCTCTCAAACGAAGGGAAAACACTAAAGAGCTATTTCTTTTTACGCTGTAAGAAGAGAGGGGAAGAGGATCATCGAGTTGTTTACCTTGAAATATAAGTCTCTGAAGGGCAGAGGGGATCACGATTCGGCGTTTCAGTTTTACCTTGAGATTCTGCACCAGATCTGAAGGGTATACCCATTGCAGAATGGTCTTGCCTGAGATCTGTGTGATTTGAACCTAAAAGGGGGCAGAGAAATTTTCAAAGGCACTCTGGTGCGGCACGAGAGTTGCTGAAGACAGCGCCGTCGACAAAACCCTAGTCTCCATTTTTTCCCGAGGCTATTGCCATGTTATTGATATCAGCTCAGATTCATTTAACCCATCTATCATTTTCTTGTGGAGGCTTCGATCTATTCCATTATAGCCCCGATCTAATCCATGCTCAGGGCAGGGTATTTTCCTGCATAACTTTGCAGCGGCTTCTCTATCTCCAAAGGGACGGCGTTTCGATCTCCATCATAGCCTTGGCACAGAGCACTCCGTTGAGGGCATGATTGCACGCGTCTGAGAGTCAGAGCTAGACTATTAAGGCCAATCAAATTACGAGCTATTAGCTCCGTGAGAGGGGCCACGACACCTTCGAGCTTCTAAGAAGCCCTATCTTAAGCAAGGAATAAGAAAACCCTACTTTCAGCGGCGCAGCATAAGACAGTGATAATCGTATGGGTGTGGATTCACGCTGTTGGTTTATGGATTCACTAGAAGTTGTGGAGACGCAAGGAAGGTCGTATCGATGCCATTGCCCTCGCAAAGAAACCCTTCCTTCTCGACTTTCTTGGGATCAATCATGAACATTCAACCAATAATAAATTATATATATAATTATTTTAAACAAATAAAAAAAAGGTTAAGAGTTTGTGTTTTCTCCTAAAACACTATACCTTAGTAAACTTTGGTAGTCAAATTGATATAAAATGTAAGTCCCTTGTCCCACAAACAAGAAAATCTCATACATATATAATACTTCATACAAACAATTATATAATATTTATTTGTCAATTTATATAATACTTAATAATAATTACCCATTATACTGCTCCAATAAATTAATATAAACATTATATTATATATTCCTAGAGAATAAATTGTAGCGAACATACCTATAATTAATGAATATTGAATTGTTGGTCGGGTTTGGTTTGTATGTTCAATCTCACTCACCAACTTCAGAAGAATTAGATGACACTCATGACTAGCTTGACAAGAATTTGATTTTACGCACTCACTGAATTTAATTGTACTTACTGACTGACAAAATTATTTTTGCTAGGACTGGAGATATACTGACTGACAAACTTCAGAAAATATTTTCTACTGCTTCAAAAATATTTTCTAAATTCGTGGACAATTATCTCTGCCTTATTACACATCCCAACGAAAGAAATTGCAGCGAATATCCCTATGGCTAATGAGTATTGAATTGCCGGTCTGGTTTGGTTTGTACTCAACAACTTCACAAGAATTTGACAATACCCACTGACCATCTTCACAAGAATTTGATTGTTCTCACTGATTGAGCAAATCATATTCACCTACAGCTGGAGATAGATAGGCCGGTAAAGCAAAGCATTACCAAATGGGCATATAGTTTTTATATGTTCAATCTCAATCACCAACTTCAAAAGAATTTGATTATACTCACCGACCATATTTACAAGAATTTGATTGTTGTTATTGATCGAGCAAATCATTTTCACCTGCAAAGTATTTCAAATAGGATACAGGAAGGCTATCCTTCAATATATTCTTATCCATCCAATTTTAAAATATTCTTCAAAATTTATAATTTATAATCATATTAAAAAAAAGCAAATGAAAAACTCTATAATTGGATTTTATAATCATATTAAAAAAAGGCAAATGAAAAACTCTATAATTGGATTTTTCAAAGTAAATTGAAATATATTCTCATTCAATGAAATGTATCATCAAATTAAATGTATAATATCTTTCACTTTATTCTTACCCATCCAATTTTTAAATATTCTTCAAAATTTATAATCAGATTAAAAAAATTCAAATGAAAACTTCTATAATTGGATTTTCAAATAAATTGAAATATATTCCCATTCAAGGAAATGTATCATCAAATTAAGTGTATAATGAATATTATCTCCATTCGTCCACAATTATCTCTGCTTTATCAATATGTATTCCTTGGTTTATGCCACAAGGATATTCTCTCATTAAATTAAGTGTGTATTTATTTGTATCTTCATCCGTCCACAATTATGTATGCTTTATCAAAGTGTATTCCTTGGTTTATGTTACAAGGATATTCTCCCATGGTTAACTTTACTAAAATGTATATATTCTATTTTTTAGGATTTTGATTTTAATTTTTTATTAAAAATAATATTTTTTTAATTATTTAAGGAAAAAGTTATAGGCTGTTTCATTTTTTTGAAAATAAATTATATATAAAATTTTGAATTGTTCAATATTTTATGGTTATACAAGATTAAAATTATAATAGAAAAATTAGAAAGGTAAATATTTAGAATATAATAAAAATTAATGTTAAATATAATTTGTTAGGAAAAATGAATAAAATAGTTAAGAAAAATATTAAAATTGAAATTGAAAAAATATTAAAATATAATATATAAGCGATTTGATATTTTAAATAAATAAAAAATTTAAAGACACTGAAAAAGAGGAGAGGGCTAAACTATTCAATAATGAATTTTTAATATTGATTAAATTTTTCGTCATTTCTTTTATGAACATTATTATGATTTTTCAATGTTTATAATTTCCATATTGATATGATAGGAGTAGCAAGATTTTGAAGTTAAAATTTTAGTTGGCTCAAAGCAAATTCCTATATTGATATGAGAGGAGTAACAAGATTTTGAAGTTAAATTTTAGTTGGCTCAAAGCAAATGAAATTATTATGTTTGTGGAAGTGTTTGAGGATAGTTGATTTAGAAATACAATTTTGGAAGGTGTGAAAGACAATTGTGAAAGGTGTCAGCAATATATTTTTGGAGATGAGTTATAAGTAATCACTAGTGGCTAGTAGTGTATTTACTATTTTCTAGATGATAACTAAATTTTTTGGCCAACCATGAGAGTAGATATATCCTTAGTTGTTTTGAATAATTGTTGTTTGGAATTTATAGTTTTGAGGTACCAAATTTTTTTTCTTGTGCCAAAATTGAAACCTACACAATATAACAATTAAAGGTTAGAACATAAACTAAAAATAAAAATTTGCTCAATTCTACCATTTGGAAAAAAGAAAACAAGTGACAAATACAATGAACACAAAGAATAATGGGAAGCAACACTATTTTATTAATAATTGATTGAAGTGACAATGATATAAAAAAGAGGCACTAAGGAGAATGAATTCAAGTGATTAGGAGCTCAGGACCAAGTGCTGTAAAATGGTCAAAAATGAAAGTGCTCAGAACTGGTTTGAACCTAAATGACTGGATAGAGCTTGTCTTCCTGATTCTGGCACTGTGTACGATTCAGAAAACGGTCGTCGTATGAGAAAGTTATGCTAAAAAGAAGAAATGCCCAATAACATTGAATTTTGAATTTTTTCAAAAAAATTAAAATAGAAGAATATTCCATAAAATACTTTTTGGAATATTCTATTTTGGGCAGCGAATGGCAGGCTGCCACGTGGCAGGCCCGGAGGCAGCAAAATGGCCAGGGTGACGCATGGCAGGCTGTCACATGGCAGGCCTGGAGGCAGCAAAATGGCCAGGGTGACGTTAGCAAGTATTATGGGCGCATTTCCAAAATTGTGGCATTTCTTAGGGTTGAACCCACTACCTGCTCTCCACAAATGCCTCGCTTTACCGACACACCCCAGGGGTCGAATTTGAAATTTATGTGGAACGAATTGAAGAAAGGTTTGGTTTGGTATTGGGCAGGGTCCGAAGGGGGCCAGCCCCAGTCCATGCGACCACAATTCCCAAAACCCTGGGCTATAAACCATAACCACCGGTGGGAAATAAGTTATGTTAAATTTAATGCGTGGAACGTGTTCACATTAAACGGTAAACGCGGCCCCACTACAGTTCTAACAACTGTTATCAAACGATGTTGCGCGCTATTCAATGCACAGAACTGCGAAACCCATTAAACGTTCACATGCACACTAACTACAACCCGTAACCGGCGGTCAGACTGGCAGAGTTTTTGGCGGAGCGTCAGATTTGGGTGGGCCCACCATATTTGGCAGCCCTAACTGGCTCCAACTAAAGTTAGTTAGAGTCTTTCTAGGACAAACTAGTAGTTGGGAGTAAATGGCCATAACTTTGGCTAGGAAAGTCCTTTTTGGACGATTTTTTTTTGATTTTGGGTCTCTTCGACCTTCTAAATCCATTGGCATAGGTTTCACAACCATCTGAGGTCGTTTGCAGGTGATTTTTCTTTAGGAAAGTTCCAAGAGCCACTAAGGCCAAATCAGTTTGGGAGCTGCATTGGGAATTGTGCAGCTAGTGAATGTGGAACGAAGGTCATTCCTGAAGGTTTTCAGTATTCTGAATCCATTTCTACAGCTCATTTTTCCTGTTGAGGCATTCTTCTCACTATTTAGCTTCAGGGAAGCTTTCAGGGCCACTAGGGCCATTTCAGTGCTTGAGCTGTTTGGGGGCTATGTTCATCCATTTTTGGTGATTCAAAAGCTTATGTCTACTATTTTCGACCTTCTGAGTCTAATGGCAGAGGTTTCAGAACCAATTGAGGTCATCTTCACCTCGAAATTCTCCATGCACGTTTAAAGGGCCACTAGGGCCAATTGGGGAAAGTACTGTATAAGGTACAATTTCACTATTTAGTGCTTGGGAAAGAGCATGTTTAGCTAATTCCTATCTTCTGATTTTGTATTTACAGTCAGATCTGTCTTTTGAGACACTCATATTCTTGTATTAGCCTTTGTAGCATTTTTAATACAAGAGGACAAGCCTAGTTTGAGAGGCTCGGTCCCACAGATGTAGCCCAGGAGGGGTGAACTGCTTCATCATTTTGATGTCTTTATTTGTTGAAGATGATATGCTAAAAAAAAAACTAATATAAAGTGTTAAACAACAAATATACATAACTTGCATACACACATAATCACCTATTTAGCTGCAGAAAGTTATTTGTTTTATTCCGCAAGACATCAAACTTCAAGTATGTGTATGTCAATGACTTCTAAGTGTTTACTTCATTATTTCTTTAGGCAGAGCCTGTAGAGGGCCAAATAGCCTCTGGAACTCATCCTCTCTTTAGAGGTGACATGTCCAGTGAATGCCCCTACAGTCTATCTCTGTATAAGAAATAAGAAGTTTTCACATTTTTAGAGGTCACTTGGAGTGTATAACTCACATTTGAAATTATGGGAAATGGATACCTTGCACCCTTAAACAAGTACATTCCATTTTCAGATCATCAAGAAGTATGAGCCCTCTCATACACTCCATAGAAAGGTCCTTTTGTCCTTCTTTTTCTAGCTCTCTGTCCTCCTTCTAAGAAGCTATCCAAGTCTTTCAAAAATTAAAGCTTACAAGTTCACAATGTGTATGCAGTCAAGCTTGGAAATTTGAGAGAATTTCAACTAGATTTTGGAAACATGACAATGTACTTCTTCTCCTTCTAAAATTGGTCACCCAAAATTGGTATTTATAGATTCTTTCCAAGCATTCTTGGTGGTTGTCTCATTGAATGGTAGTGGATGTTATTTCACATTTGGGATGAATATGATGGAGTCTTGGAGTCTAAGTACCTCTCCATAAATTGGGTTCAACCTTTAACCTTCCTATTTTTAGTTTATACTTGTCACTGCCCCATTTTGGTGAGATTTACCATGCCTTTCAATGCAGATATGTTAGGTCTTTGGATTTACATGTATGTTTAAGAAACAATCATGTGAATCTATGCAAAAGATGAAATGTGGATTTGCGCAAATGAGAAAAATCCATTTTATAAAGTTAAGCACATGATTTTAGGTCTTCTAACTAATAGCCTTATGGAACTTATTTCCTAATGAATTAATGAAAAATTTGTTGATCACCAATTACAATGTGTAAGCAATTTTCAGGTGATAATAATTTCTCCTTAATGTATGAGGTTAGGAGTAGATATATAATCAAAATACATAATTGTTTTCTATAGTGCACACTACTTATGACAATGTCATCAGAGAGTAGGAAATTAAGGAAATAAGGGTGACCTCTACAGGATGGAGAAGAGACTACCTATAAAACATTCTTATTAGAAAGATATATATAGAATATATGAATGAGGCGGGCATGTCCCATGTTTGTGATCATGATCAATAAATTTAATTATAATGAGTTACAAGATTGCGAGTGATCTTGTTTGAGGTTCCATGGGACCTATAAGTTGAAGTAGAAATATGCATCACCCTTTGGGGTGCTAGTGAGAGTAAAAGGAAGTTTTGATGGGAACATTCCTATAACTATGAAAATAACTAAAATGTTCAAAGTGGTGGCTAAAAAACACTACTCCACCCATAGAGTCTTCAATTGAATACTGAAAGTTATAACTATCATAAGGTACACTTGAATGTGCTATGATAGAGTGTTGAATTTAAACAACAAGAGGGCCACCGAAAGCAAAGAGCAATGATGATTCTCTTTATTCCATCCAGGGTTCATCGTTATAAATGGGAATGAGAAACAAGATATCACTTAACTTTTGGAATGCGTTAGCTAAAATTGGCATGAAGGAAGACACGATGTCCAAGGGAAGAGAACACTTAGAATTGACTCGTAGCAGAGTCAAGTACCAAACTATAAAAAAATAATCCAGGGTCATGATGTATGAGGTTAAAAAAGGTAGGTGAGACACTATGGACTTCCCTTGGATGGATCATAAGTGATAGGTGAACAAAGAGTGGAACTAATAGGATTTTAAATAGAAAAGTATATTTGTGATGCCAATTACATTTTATCTTTTTGCCCTTTTTTTTAGTGTAATTAGAACTATGACTAACTAGAGGTTTGTTAAAAACTTATACTCAATTTGAAATGATGCAGATAATATTATTATTATTGTGTAGAGAGATTATTTTTACAATTTGTAATATGAAATTACGAGAGAGAAATATAATTCCTTTGGTGTTTAATTTGAAGTTAACACACACATACACATGAATTTATTATTTTATAGATGGTTGATTTTTACTTCCTAATATGTTGAATAGATATAATTAGTGGAAAAGAATATTAGAAAAAATATTATTAATAAACATATATATATATAAAATAGAATATTTCAATTAAAATTGTAGTCTAAATTAGCCAATAAAGGTAGGTTAAAGGTTAATTGGTGATCACAATGTTATCAAGTATTACATGAACAATGCAATTCAAGTTTCAAATTCCTCTAAATCAAGGTAACAAAAAATGGTCTAAACATTTTAATAATATATTGATTAATAAGAAAGAAATATCTCATTTGTACTATATACTATTTGAATATATTTTAGGTGATAAATCTATTTATACTTTCACAGACATATTTTAGATAATAAAAATAATAACATTACCAAAAATAGAATATATTTTAGGTGATAAATCTATTTATACTTTCACAGACATATTTTAGATAATAAAAAATAATAACATTACCAAAAATTATGTAGTAAAATTTCAACAAAAACCAAAACATCTAATACTTAAATTTAGCTTTTATAAAATTATCCTATATTAAAAAATATTTTACAGCGTGAAAAATTTAATCAATAAATTTATTATCAAAAACATCTTAGACATTCTATCTAAAGCCCACATCCACATGAATGACATGATTTCTTAAAGTTAGAGAAGTCTTGTGTTTATGAAAAGCCTAGCATTTGCTTCAAATTTTAAAATGTTCGACCTTATTTTATGTCCTAGGAAAGTATTGAGATTTTGATAATAAACACATTAAATATTATATAAATATGATTTAGGAAAGTATTGAAATTTTGATAATAATATATTAAATATTATATAGATATGGATTTACATGGCTAAATATACCAATAACATGTATTCAATGTTATATTATATTTATATTAGATTACAATTTGAATGTGTTTTAAGGAATGTATTTATTTATATTTTCACATATAATAAAAAAATCACAGTTATATTAAAAATTATATAGTAAATTGAGTTAAGCTTTTATGAATTTATTATATATGTAAAAAAATCATAATAAAAAATCATAGTTTTATTAAAAGTTATATAGTAAGTTGAGTTAATTTTTTATGAATTTATCATATGTGTAAAAAAAAAATCAAAATTTTATTAAAAATTATATAATAAAATTAAAAAAAAAACAAAACATTTAATAGTTGAGTTGAGCTTTTATGAATTTATCATATATATAAAAAATATTATACTTGAGAAAATTAATTTATAAATTTATATTTACTATCAAAAATATCTTAATAATTCTACTTGATCCCAACATCCTCATGAATGACATGATTTTTTAAAACTAGATAAGTCTTGTGTTTATGAAAAGCCCATCAAATTTGTTCCAAATTTTAAAATTTTGGACTTTATTTTACAATTTAAGAAAGTATTGAGATTTTAACAAGTGCTCTATATAATAGTTAGTCTTTGTTGTTTAAGTTAAATATAGCTAAATTAAAATAAAAACATTGAATCCAAGTTAGTGTTAAGGTTTAGAATTCAATTAATTTAGGTTTTACTAATTCATGAATTAATGTATTTTCTTAATTGTAATTACACATGGTGGCTATGGAAAATCCTCAAATAACATGAAGTATAAAAATCAATTTCTATGAAATTTTTCAATAATAGTTAATTTTTAAAAATATATTAGATTTTTTTGTAGTTTATTATAATGTTTTGCAAAATTAAATAATTATTAGAATATTGTAGTTAAAGAAAACCAATTTTTATTTATTTAGAAAAGATAATATTATAAGTTTTTGATCGGTTGAAACATATGAAAGCAAAGAAATCAGAAATATATTTTTAATTTAAAAAAAATAAAAATTTAAAAATGTATTTTAATTTAGAAAGAAAATTAAATAATTTTCAGAATAAAATTAGTCCGCATTATCTAAGTTTTACACCATGATTTTTGTACCGAGAGTTGCATTCTACAACCCAGTATATGATGATGTGTAAGTATGTCATGACTACCATATAATGATAATAAAAATAAAACAAATTATTGCATCGACAAGTGCATTCTACAACCCAGTATAAAAGGATGTGTAAGTATGTCACGAATCTAATACAATAAAAATAAAAATAAAAAAATTAATGCCCCGTCAAAACAAAAATAAAAATAACCATATAAATTAAAAAACTACGATATAGTTCAACACATATTTTATACATATATTAAAATATTTGAAGACATAAATATTTGAAAATATTAATTTGGTATAGTTTTATTATAATTTTTTTTATCATGTTTGTGTTTTTTTCAGAGGAAAAATTGAACTTTTTATTAACACAATAAAAAGTTACATGTGTAGAATGTGTAGATTCAATTAAGCATTCTGTAAACTTTGAATCCACCATGAAGGAACTGAGCATAGCTACAAACTACTCAGGTCCATACATAAAAAGTATTTATGTCCAAAATATCTATGTCCCCTTTATGGCTTTTCTTTTATTGGAGAAAACGACCCTTACAAAAAACATGTTCTTACAAAAAAATTTGTATCCAATAAAAACCATGTATGAATAATGAATAAAATGTCCTATGTATCCGTAAATTGTCAAATCTGACACACGAATCCTTCCTTCCTCTATTTTTGTTCCTATTGCAAACCTTCCTTAGAAAGGAGGTCAGCCTCTGAGTTCCGCTTCTTGTATATTTGGCAAACGGATATAAAATTAAAAACCATTTTTAATTGAAAATTTTCTTCTATGAGTGGAATTAAAATATGATTTTGAAATCTTTTCACTTCATTAAACCATTTTATAACATTTAATGAGTCAGTTGACATATTTTCACTTCATTAAACCATTTTATAACATTTAGTGAGTCACCAAATATTTGGACTGATTTAATCCCCAAATGTTTAAGGCAACACAATAACTAAATATCTATGTCCCTTTTCTGGGCCTCCCCATTATTGGAGAAAACTACCCTTACAAAGAAACATGTTCTTACAAAACCATTTGTATCCAGTAAAAACCATGTATGAATAAAATGTGTGAGGTATCAATAAATTGTCCAATAACCAATTAATCTCATAAAACATAATAAGATAGTAAAAGAGTAACTGTCAGACAAAATAGATCATCTGTTGTATGGTTGCTGATCCGACACATGGATCATTCCTTCCTCTATTTATGTTATATGCCATTTTCCCAAAACCTGTTGCAAACCTTCCTTAGAAAGGAGGTCTACCTCTGAGTTCCGCTCCTTGTATATGTGGCAAACAGGTATAAAATCGAAACCCATTTTTAATTGAAAAACTTCTTTTATGGGTGGAAACAAAATATGATTTTGACATCTTTGCACTTCATTAAACCATTTTATAACATTTAATGAGTCACAAAATATTTGGCCTGATCTAATCCCCAAATGTTTAAGTCAACACAATAAGTATTACAAGGATTGTAGTTCTGCATAATTCTTAATTCCCAAGCCAAGGCCAATTAAAGCTTTGAAATTTTTTTGTTCATTGATCTGAATAACTAGCCCTTGCCCACATTTGTTTTGTGCATCAGAAGCACCATCAAAGTATGCCACTGGTATATCTAATCTGATATCTTCTTCTCTAATGATCCTACTGGTATGGTTTGGAGAAGACAAGGGAATTAAAGCATGAATAGAAGCACACTTTTCCGCAATCGGAGAGGGTGATGTTGAGAGGTCCTAAAAAATGTTTGTGTTCCTTGCCATCCATATACCCCAAGAGATGATCATAAGGATGTTTCTTAAGCTATCATCTGATACTGAATTCCACTAGTGTTGTGACGTTTCCAAAATACTTGCCCCATTCCATCTTAATCTTATCCCCATTAAACTCAATGTGGTCTCCCAAATTTTGATGATGAAAGGAACACATAAGAATAAATGGCCAACTGATTCTTTTGAGTTTTTGCATAAAATGCATCAACCTGGTCCATGTTTGTTTTTCTTCTGTAGGTTATCCCATGTGGGAACTTTGTTCTTAAGGATGCACCAGAAAAACAGTCTTGACTTCGTTGGGCTTTTCAATTTCCATGACAACTTTCACCACCAAGCCTGCACCCCCCATGCTATTCTAACCATTAGATAACTATATTTGTACTTTGGGGAGTATTGACGTGGAAGAGTGTGTACCCATCGAAGCTCATCTAGACGATCCCTTATCCTGACATTTGTGCATTGTAATTCTCTAATATAGTTCTGCCACTCATCTCCCCATTGGGGCTCTAAGTGGAGATCCTCAGTAGTTTTCCATCCCTGATGCCAATTCATTGATAGTTCAACTTTCACAATCTAATTCAGGAACAAAAAACCTTGGTTTTTGAGAAAATCCATTATCTCCCTAGAAAGAACAAAACCCTCACTACATCCCACCCATGGGTCGATTCCTATTCTGATATTTTCTCCATTTCCAACTTACCAAGAAAGTCCATTTTCCACGACACTGAAGGAGACTTCAGCTGCCTTCCAAATTATTGATGTGTTTAAGGGTTTTTTAATCTATCCTACACATCAATTCATCAATAGGGATCATATCAATATATTTCCTTTTCACCATAGTTGTCCACAGATTATCCATTGATAATAACTGCCACCCCGATTTTGCTGCCAGAGATGTTGCAAAAGATGGGAGATCCTTTATACCCTAACCTCCCCAAGCCTTTGGGCAAGTAATTTTGTCCCAGGCTACCTAAGGAAGTGCTACATCCTCCTTTGAACCAACCCATTGAAAGTGGCCACACAAATTCCTTATTTGGGAAATGATGCCTTTTAAAACCCAAGTGAGAGCGAACCAATAGACATAAATAGAAATAAGAACCGATAAATAGAAATAAGAACCGATTTGATTAATGCTAGTCTACCAACTCTCGAAAGCCACTTAAAATTCCAATGTTTAAAGCCACTTAAATTTTATATTTTAGATAATAAAATTTCTTCTATGAGTGGAATTAAAATATGATTTTGACATCCTTTCACTTCATTAAACCATTTTATAACATTTAATGAGTCATTTGACATCTTTGCACTTCATTAAACCATTTTATAGCATTTAATGAGTCACCAAATATTTGGACTGATCTAATCCCCAAATGTTTAAGCCAACACAATAAGTATTACAAGGATTGTAGTTTTGCATAATTCTTAGTTCCCAAGCCAAGGCCAATAGAAACTTTGAAAATTTTGTGTTCATTGATGTGAATAACCAACCCTGGCCCACATTTGTTTTGTGCATCAGAAGTGCCATCAAAGTATGACCATGGTATATTTGATCTAATATGTTATTCTCATTTGATCTAATATGTTATTCTCTAATGATCATAGTAGTATGGTTTGGAGAAGATAAGGGAATTAAAGAATAAATAGAAGCACACTCTGTCGCAATTGGAAAGGGTGATGTTGAGAGGTCCTGAAAAATGCCTGTGTTCCTTGTCATCCATATACCCCAAGAGATTATCAGAGGGTTGTTTCTTAGGCTATCATTTGATACTGAATTCCACCATTTTTGCGAGGCTTCCAACATACTTTCCCCATTCCATCTTAATCTTATCCCTAGTAAACTCAACGCGGTCTCCCAAATTTTGACGATGAAAGGAAAACTTAAGAATAAATGAGCAACTAATTCTTTTGAGTTTTTGCATAAAATGCATCAACCAAGTCCATGTTTGTTTCACTTCTGCAGGTTATCCCATGTGGGAACTTTGTTCTTAAGGATGCACTAGAAAAATAGTCTTGACTTCGTTGGGCTTTTCAATTTCCATGAAACTTTGCACCACCAAGCCTCCACCCCTCATGCTCTTCTAACCATTAGATAACTATATTCGTACTTTGGGGAGTATTCACCTATAAGAGTGTGTACCCATCGAAGCTCATCTAGACAATCCCTTATCTTGACATTTATGAATTGTAATTCTCTAATATAGTTCTTCCACTCATCTCCCCATTGGGGCTTAAGTGGAGATCCTCGGTAGTTTTCCATCCCTAATGCCAATTCGTTGATAGTTCAACTTTCACAATCTAATTCAGGAACTAAAAACCTTGGTTTTTTAGCAAATCCATTATCTCCCTAGAAATAACAAAACCCTTACTACATCTAACCCATGGGTCAATTCCTATTATGATCTTTTCTCCATTTCCAATGTGCCAAGCAAGTCCATATTCCACGATACTAAAGGAGTCTACAATTTCCTTCCAAATTATTGATGTGTTTAAGGGTTTTTTTTATCTATCCTACGCATTCATTCATCAATAGGGACCGGATCAATATATTTCCTTTTCACCACAGTTGTCCACAGATTATCCATTGATAATAACCCCCACCCTGATTTTGCTGCTGGGAAATAATGCCTTTTAGAACCCAGGTGAGAGCGAACCAATAGACCAAAATAGAAATAAGAACTGATTTGATTAATACCAGTCTACCAACTCTCGAAAGCCACTTAAAATTCCAATGTTTAATACAATTTTAACTTTTTTCCAACAACGAATTCCATTCATGTTTCCTATAGGTATCTAGCTTGAGATGGAACCCCAGATATTTAAAGCTATCCATCATGGGATTTGCTTCAAAGGGGAGTATCGAGAGGATTTTGTTTACCTCATTCACCGAAAAGCCTTCGTGAACTATTGAGGATTTTTAAGCATTAATACACATCCTGGTAGCTTTGAGAAACAAATCAAGAGAGAGTTTCAATTGTTGAATATCGCTCCTAGTTCCATCACTGAACAGAAGGATGTCATCAACAAATAGTAGATGAGTGATAAACAAATTTATTTCTACTTTGATTCCTTTTAACTCACCTCTTCATTTAGTGGCAATAATTAGCTAGCTTAGACCTTCTGCTGCAAGTAAAAATGAGTAGAGGAGACAAAGGGTAACTTTGTCTAAGCCCTCTCTGACTATGGAAAAAAGGGGATTCTGCACCATTGATAAGAACAACAAAGCTCACATTTGAAATGCATCCCATGACCTAGTTGATGAAGTTGATACCAAAACCTAGGTGTGCTAGCAGAAGACATAAATATAACCAACTAATTTTGTCATATGCCTTTGAGAGATCAATTTTAACTATCATACATTTTCATTTGCTCCTCTTTATACTATGCATTGATTCCTGAGCTACCCCTATGGCTTCATGGACCTGTTTGCCATCAAGAAACCCAAATTGTTCCTTTGAAATATTTCTAGAGATGATTGGTTTAAGGTGAATAGAAATAATTTTGGCAATGATTTTATAGATACAGTTATAAAGTGAAATAGGCCTAAAATATTCAAAGGATGAAGGGTCATCAATTTTAGGGATTAAAGCTAGAAAGGTAGAGTTGAAAGGTTCATAAACATAACTTATGATCTTAGATTCCTCCACCACCTGAGTAAGCTCTTCCCCACTTAGCTCAAAGAAAGGTTGGAAGAATTCCACTGTCCAACCATCTAGCCCCGGACTCTTGTCTTTCTACATAGATTTAATTACCCCTTAAACTTCACCTTTTGAGACTCGAACCACAAGCAGCTCATTTTATTCTTCCTCCACGTATCTAGGGAACAATTAAACCACCTAGATGACTTATGCAATTGAAGCTTCTTCTAGGGCTCTGAACAGGTCTTTGAAGTGATATCTTCCTAGAGTTTCCAGCTCATCAAAAGATTTTTATATTTCCCCCATCTTCCCAGTTCATTTCCCAAATAATGTTTATATTTTTCCTTCCCTCTGCATAGTTTTGAAAAAAAATTGAGTTCTCATCCCTAGCTGAAAGCCAAATTGCTCTACTTTTGAGTCTCCATTGTTCTTCAATATCATTAAGAATATTTCTTCTTCTAGATTCCAACTTTTTGATCCTTTCCCTCTTCTCCTTAGTCTCATACCCATCCACTTCTAGACTTTCCAAGGATTCTAATTCTTCACCAATAATTTTTAATTCAGCTTCATCCCTTATATTTTTTTCTTTAGCCTAGTTTATCATTTCCTGTTTCATTATTTTAAGGTTTTCCATGAAAGATTGGGCTAAAGATGAATCCTTGTTCTGATCCAGAGGCCTCCAGGTGGCTTTGACTAATTTGTTGTAACTAAGCTCTTTGAGCCAAGTAGGGTTGAATTTAAAGGGTGAACCAGGCTTCCTACTAGTCCCTTTCAGCTCCAGGAGGATGGGAAAATGGTTTGATTCCCCTCCTGATCCAACCCACTGCTTGAAAAAGGGGAATTTATTAACCATGTCCTCTTTCGCCACCAATCTCTTCGCCACCTTGGGTTCCCCCGCACACCTATTCCTCCAGGTAGGTCTAAATTTTATCAGGTTTACATCAATAAGCTTCCCTATCCAAATTTCATTCGAAAATAAATTAGCCATAGGATCGAATTGGGCCAAAGGACCCCAAGTCTCAGACATTCCCAACGAAAAGTTGAAAGCCACCCCCACCACCAAATTGGGGTTTTTCATGAAAGATTTATAAAGTGGGTTGTTCCAAAAAGAGGTCGTGTCTTGAGATCACCCGTAAATGTTGATGAAAGATAGTTTTGAGCATAGATTTTATGAGTAGACCTCAACCCCCAAAACTAATTCTGATCCCAAAGAATTTAACATACTCATACTACTATCTATGAATCCCAAAGTGAGGCCTCCGAATATTCCTTTTGCATCAGCAGTCACAAAGGACAAGCCCAACATCATTTTACTAAGGGAATTCAAAACGATCTCACCTGCTCCAAGTGTTTATTGAAGCATAATAATGTCAGGACAATAATTTTTAAATAGAACTTTTAAAGCTAGCTTCTTTCGGGTTCTATAAAATGCACGACAATTGAAATACAAAATAATCATTTGGTAACCATGACAAGGGCTTGCGCTGCTCTAAGAAGCCTTTCAAGGGATAATTGTTTTCCATAAGAAATATCCAATTTTTCTTTTAACTGAGCCTTAGATAAGTTTGACTTCCTGCCTCGAGTCTTCCAAGGCAATGAGGACTCTTGGATGCCCCAGCCCTCCTACAGACTCTAAAGGAAGGTCCCTCTTTTCCTGAGGAGGCAGGTTATAGTGAGGTTTCTCTAAGGAGTTCAAAGGGACTGAAGAAATCTTAGGGCCAGACAGAGAGGCCTTAGCTAATTTTAGAGTTGGGATAGAGGTAATTATACTCTCCAGGAAGCAAGGCACACTACTGATAATAGGAGCTTCCATCATAAAAGCCTGGAAGGACTAAGATAACATTTAACAAAGATTGAAGATAATCAGTTAAAGAGGAGAGGGGATGAGAATAAGTACCAATCTATTAGGGCACTGGATCGATGGATTCAACCTCATCCTGAGCCTCCTGATGATGTTTCTGCTCTGGAAAAATTTGTATCCCTGACCTCACATTTTGTTCCTCTTGTACCTCCATCGGCACTTGAACCCCATCCTGTTGATTCCCTATCTCCTCTGTCTGTGCATTGGCCTCCTCTTCGACATGTGTCTAACCATGTGTCCCTAGCTCACCCCTTTTCCTTCTTCTCCTTCTAAATCCTAGGGGGAAATCACACACTAGATGTCCATGTTTATGGCATTGATGACATCTGAAGGGAAGCTTCTCATAGTTAATAATGTGAGAACAAGAATACCCTTGAAGCTAAAGTTATATTTTTTCACCCAAACCCTCCCTTAGGTCCATTCTTACCAAAATTCAAGGCACATTCCTATTCTTTGTCTCCACTAATGACATGTTTGCCTACAGGAAAAGACCCAATGTGTTACCTATGGCTTTGAAAATGTCCTCCGTCTAGAGATGCGGGGGAAAAGTTGGAAGCTGAACCCAAACATGTATCTCTTGTAATTTTTATCTTTGAGCATCAAAGAGGGGATTCCATTTCTTGAGATTAGCGCTATCCAAAAGCACCAGTTGCACTCCAGTACCCATTCCAAAGTCTCACCCTTATTGAATCTAACCATGAACCATCCCCTTTCCAATATGATCACTTCTACCTGATTATCCAGAGCCCCAAACCATGCCTTGGCGATCCATTATGATATGTACTTTTCTCAGTAGTGTTTTCCATTTTCTCTTCCAACAGGATTAGTTTCGAGGCTTCCATAGCCTTATCTATCTGGATATTGAACCCGAGAACCAGATTTTGGAATTCTATTTTTTCCTTATAAATTTCCCATTCTTTCTCTTCGATCTGGTATTATGTCCATTCTTGGCTGATACTGAAATTGACTGCCCCTCCTGCACATGGTTCTCTTCCTCAGGAAGTGGCCCTAACCACTCCTCTGCTGACACACTTCGAGAGATAAAATCCCCAGGTTATATAATCTTCCCCTCCACTTCTTGAACAGTATTTTAGAACCACTCCCCCACATCCAAAGAGCCAAACCCCATAAAACCTTCATTCTTGTAGCCTCGAAAATATGTAGAGGGATGAAAAGCATGTTTCTTCGCATTGCTTACGGATAGGTTTTGTACTACTTCTTCCTTCAGAGCTAAAATCTCTTGAATAAACCCCTCTCCTGTCACCCCTTCCAGACTGAGAATCAGAAAGGGTTTGGGAGTCTCGATTGCCTTCTAACTCACTAGTAATTTACATGCATGGGCTCTCTTCAATATTTGACCTATACCCAAATAATTTGGCAGTAGATCCTCAAATAAACATGACTTTAGCCCCTCATTCCCCCTAAGGCCACTGCTTATGACTATGTCTTCCAACCCTCCCGAGAAAATTCCAGAACCTAGAAACACCGAGGGGTTTTTTGAACTTATCAGTGTCTCCATTGACTTCCCTAAGATTGATCTGCAAAATTCAATGCAGTTGCCTAATAGATCGATGTTAGAAACCCAACAGACCACCTTTGAAGCGTAGGGTTTTCCCTCATCTAGAAACCCTAAACCACCCTCAAAGTTCAAATCTAGCATCGTGACTCCCATTTTGCTAGTTGGGGATCTAGCTTGAAGAATCACCTTGGCTAGATTTTTCTAAGTGGGCTCCAAGCACCAAACATATAGGATGTCTTTCGGCTCAGGCTCTAGGTCAACACAATCCCTTAGGTTGACCATTTCTATTGTATGAAGGAGAAAGTGATAGTTGTAACTACCCCTATTGTTGATCTCCTTATAAGGGGCTGCTAAGGGTAACCATAATGAGAAAAAAACATAAAATAATAAAGCCTTTTCCTTGAAACCGTGTGGGTTATCCTTCTTTGTTTCCAACTAGCATTGTTTCCCAGGTGAATCCATTGCTGCCATGTAGGGGCCATGTGTTGGCACATTCCTGCCATTAATCACCATTCGTATGATGCTACTTGCTACCCTTCATCGCTCCCGATGCAACCCTCCACTGAAACCCTAAACTCCATTTTTTCTATTCTCCAAGTTCAAAGACCCAGTAAAATATTATTTAGAAAAAAAACCAACTCATAGTACAAGTGAGTAACAAGGAAATTATTTTCAATCATGTTTATGTTAAGATTAATATTGGTATTTGATAGAAATTGAGAGATGACGAAAGAGAGAATGTGCACAAACAAAACACACTATGATCTTATTTATCACAACAATTACATATATATATGACATAACACACTGACTTTGACACATCTAGATCATGACTACAACTCACACATAAGAAACTGACTACTTCTAGATTGACACCTAGGGACTCACAATGACAACTATACATGACATGGAAGCATTAATTCCAACACCCTCCCTTAATTCTTACAGGGAAACATTGAAAACGCATATTACAACAACAATATGATATCTGTCTCATTGGTCTTCATCAACACTCACATCCACTCTGGAATTTCGCAAACATTGCTCTTTCTTCACCACCACATCTTCGAGCTGCCACTTGACCTCCATTTAAAACATAACTGTCTCTGACCATCATTGACGAACTTTGTACAATTGACGCTTCTGAACTACCTCGAAGAATAGCCTAGATACTAAATATCTCTATGGACATGCTTCCATCCTAGTAGTATGCATCGAAATACATACTTCTAGTTATATAGGTAAGTTGTCTATGTACTAAGTTTATCCAACAATCCATCATACAACTAACATTTTTGACATATACACTTTCATACATATGAAGAAAACATATAACTAATGTTCTTGAAGCACCGAAGAATAACAAGACACATTAACATATAACATACTCAACATAACCAAGTCAATGATGTGTTCTCTCGGCACCAAAGAACATTGAGAACCATCAACTTGAAGGATGTTTTTCTATTCATTAACTGGTATTTTATATAATTACAATAAAATTAAGATAACTTTACATATAAAACCCTAAAAGGAGACCCAAAATACATATTAAAACATTGACCCACTATAAGCCCTCAGAAGACATCCTTTGCCACCATAGTCATTTTAATTCATCACTGGGAGGCCTATATAAAATCTGAGCATTGAACACGTCGGATTTCCCATCTGCTTCAACAAAACTGAATTGTATGCATCAATTTCGGTCACTTGCATGATATTTTCATGCCATTTCCATACACCCTTTTTCTTGTAAAGTATGTGTGGATTTACACTTACATCCTGCACTGCCAAGGCACATAGCATCTATCATTGAACTCATTGTAATGGACATTGATCCCCTCTAGATGTAGATATCCTATAGATGTTGCCGACAACCATGAAGCTAGGTTAATGCTTAAGAGATCAAGTTTCATTCTTTGTAATACCGTTGAAGAATGTTCATGAACTCGAAATTATTAGCTGGATGTTGTCATAATATGAATGGGTTAACATTGTACCTCCTCTTGTCACCCAAGGCAAACACATATGTTTTCTTCTCCTTTTCATGAGAACCTTTAATGATGATCATTATGTTATTGACCTTCCAACTTAACTCCTCACTGATTGAACGATCTCTGTTCAAACTAGACATACATCGACCTCTTTCTTGCGGCAACTTGATCCTTTGAATTAAGATGGTGTACTAATTGCAATGCTATTCTATCGGAATTCAGATTTGAGTCCAAAATTTGCATATATGTATTTGTTGGAAATCGGCTCTCCACATCCTTCCTTGTCCAGGTGTTTGTATTGATTGTCCCATTGAATATAGTTAGGGTAAAGATAGGTTTGGAATCCAATGTAGAAATATCTCAGAAATTGCGTGCTCAACTAAGCACACCATTTGTTGCTTTCCATTCAGGATATGTAGTGGCATCCTCTTCTCACAGCAAACCAGGGACATTAGTTTTATATAGTAGAACTCTTCAGCAAGTCGATCCAATCAAATGCACACCACGTGAGAACCTACATGCGTGTATCATTGTGGACGAAGTTTCTTTTCATGAAATTAGCGACCTTTGTAGCTCAAAGCACACAGATAATAGATCTATGGATCTTGTCAGCATAACAAAAAGCCCAAGAATTACAAATGGCTTGGTTAAGAACTTCATGCCCTTTGTCCCGTGCCTCGTGGCTAGCCACACTCTGGCTGTCATGCCCCTATCCTGGTGGTGGTCTTTCAACTACACATAGGCAAGTGCGGCACCGCTACCCAATTTCTTTTCACCAATATTAATGAGTACGGGCTATGCCTAACATTCAACACTTTTTTATTTTTATTCAATTACACTAACCATTCATCATTTTACACAACGGAAATAACATTCATCATCATCATCATATAAATACGCACAGTGGATAAATCTTCTTTAAATGGGAGGGGCAACTCCCTGGTTAGAGTCTGCCCAAATAATAATAATACACTTTTACAAGTATTTTTACATATGCAGCCTTTGCGAGGAAAGTGGAAACCCTAAGATTCACCTTAACAATTTTTCCAAAATCAGAAATTCAGCCTGATCGTTCAGGGTCGCCCACCCCAGGTCGCCCTTCCGTTCAGCAGCACCCTTGCTCCATTCAGCCTATCATTCAATTGTCATTCAGACCTTCGTTCAACCCTTCGTTAGGCCTGTCATTCAAACCTTCATTAAGACCCGTCATTCAAAATTCCGTTCGGACCTATCGTTCAGACTTCCGTTCGGACTTGTTGTTCAGACTTTCATTCGAACCCATCATTCAGAACTTCCCTTTGACCTTCATTCAAACTTTCATACGACTTTCATTCAGAAATTTTTTAGACCTTCGTTCAAAACTTCATTCGGACATTCGTTCAGAACCTCGTTCAAACCTTTGTTCAGAACTTCCTTCAGAACCTCATTCAGAACCTTGTTTAGAACTTCGTTTAGACCTTTGTTCAGAACCTCGTTCAGAATTTTGTTTAGAACCTTGTTCATAACTTTGTTTAGACGCACCACTCCTGTAGATCTCCCACGGGCAAGGTTTCCCTACCTGCAGCTCACCTGCCAAGAATGCACCCGAAACCTGAGTTTTTTGTTTCCTCGGCTCAGTACTGCGACCCTCAGTTTGCCTGCACCTCGCCCTCCTTGTTCGCCTTTCTCCTTATCTCATCCAACTTATGTTTTGAACTTGCTTTGGATCAAAATTCTTGATGCCTTATCCCTCCAACTCGCCCTCCAATATATATGTGTCCTTAAAGAGGTAAGGTGGGTCAGTACCTAGGCCGACCATAAAGGTCGCCACATAAAATATAAAATATGTGTCAGTTCACCCAACTCGTCGCTCCGCATGTCGGCCCACCGACTCGTTAGTTTTCCAACACTTCTTATAAACTCATCGTACATCCCCATACTTAGTCAATTTTCTGATTTTTATTTTTTCAACTCTCCCAATGGCTCGTCGCCACTCGTTGTTTCACGTTTTCCTGAGTGTGTTTAACCAAATTCCTCGCTCGTTGCACATGCTAGCTCGTCACTTTTAACCGAGATTTTTCCACCGCCCCATTGCACATCGCAAATGCTCAGCTCGTGGGTGTGACATGCTCCCCCACTTTAAATGGTTGTTGTCCTCAACAACACCATCATACATCATCGCAAAGTGTTTCTAGCTCCAACATCCCCAAAATGTCCATGTTGCCCATCTCTACTCCAATATCACATAAACCACCAAGGTCTATGTCTCCATAAACAGGAAGTCTCCTCAATCCATGATCATCAATCCACATTTGTTGCACATCTACATTTTGTCCCGTCGTGGAAGGTTTTGTACCTCCAACTTAACTACATGCCATTACTGCAACATATATTGTGTTTGACCCCATCATGTATCATCATCATGCGAACTGCTGCCATGATACTCCAACTCAACTCAAACATATCTTAGTACACTGCTAACACCCATGACTCAAACTAATTGGGTAGCTAATCTAACTATCACGCTCAACCCATGAGAATGCACCTCCTCATGCCATCATCAGTCGTTTCTCTCAACATCCTGTCACAACATCAACTTGATCAAGAATCCATCCCATCTCCATCAAAATGTAAGTAAGCCATGCTCAGGTCCATGAAGCAGTCTCCATCTCGTCTGTAACATGTTGTCCATGATGTTGGCATCAATGTGCTTCATTTCAATCAGTCGCATCTTTCCAAACATCATCATCCATATAAGTATGTAAGATCCATCTCCTCAAAATGAAGAGATTCTCTCATCAAACCAGCTCTCAATGTGCCACATCCAGGTCCATGAAGCAACCTCCATCACATCTGTAATATGCCATCCCTCAAGTCTGTCAAAAGACAAGTATACACTTGTCTCATCGTCCATGTGTTGCCCATGGTCATAAACCCATCAGTCTCCATGTATATCAAAAGAGGTTAAATCTCAGCTCAACCCATACCCAAGTGTTGCCACCAAGGCATCAATATCATTGCAACTCCATCAACTCCAAAGTGTCTCATCTTAATCATCCCCATCAAGTCACTCTCCCGAGCACACCCATAAATGTGCTCAAAAGTATGCATCCCATACTACATCAAAATCATGGAAACCACTGACCTCAGGTCCTCAATGCATCCGATACTCCAAGACCACTATAATATGAAGCCTCCAATGGCTGCAACAATCTCAAGTCATCATGAGCTCCATGAATCATCTCCATCCAACATCTCGACAAGCATACATGTCTTGGCCTCAAAGGTCACTACATGATGCCTCTGCTCTCCATTTAGTATGCATACTCCCATAGTATTCTCACAAATCCAACTAGTCCATGGCCTTGTTGTGCAAATGTGCATAACATCCCCATCAGCTCATAAGTAAAATATCTCCATGTCACATTAGCACATCCATCCACACAATATCACTGCCTTGGTAATCCTCATTGGATTCCCATAAGTGACATATCTATATAAGTACACCTGCATAATGTCCCTGCATAGTGTCTGTCGTGCTCCATATATCCAACTCAATGTCCATGACTCAAGCTGCTCATGTTATCTAGCTAATTAGACCCATCACAACATTGTTCATCTCATCTTAGTCCTCAATCAGATTTAGTGCACTCAGTCACTCAAACCATGTATCATATTATGTCATATTACATAGGTTCCTCCCATCATCGCTTCCCATTAAAGGTCCTCCAAGACTGCCTCTTGGTCTCAGCCATGAAGAAGTCCACCCAAGTATCATATCCTCAAAACTCAAGTGTTCCCTTTCTCCAATCTGTCCATAAGTCATGTCCGGCACTTAGCTAATTCTCCATATGGCTAAAGCATGAGCCATCATCTATAATGATCATCACGTTCCTCCCTTGTCACAGGAATTTTCACCTTCTACCATAAGGTCACAAAGAACCCCAACAAGCTCTGCAATAATCAATGGTCTTTGCTTCTCCACCTAAGGTCTCATCGTAGAAATCCATGGTAAGGTTGTCCATCACATCAGAAAACCATCTTTTCCCTTCACTGCATATGGCCCATCCTCCAAAATCTCTAATGAAATAGAAGTAATAGGAATACTTACTTCATCATGAGGCTCCTCCATGTGAGTGCCTTCATACATCAATGTTTGCAATAGGTACAATCTTGGTCCAACTTGAGAAATTGGAAGTGCCTCAAGTTCTTCCTCCATCATTGTCATAGATGCAACATCCTCATATATCACGACTTCCTCTCTTTCATCATCACAATCTGCAGCTACATCCCACTCCATTGCCCAACCAAGTCGAAGAAGTTCATCTTCAACATTCCTTTCCAAGACCTCAAGTTCATCTCGAATTTGTGGGTTCTCTTCCTTCATCAACTTAAACCTGTATAAGTCAGCAAGAGCCTCCCTTGGCATTCTTCCCAACTTTCCATGTCTTGTTGTTCAGCTTGGCCCAAGAACATTGCTTCACCTCATCTAAACCAGTCATGAAGTGCAGTAGTAACACTCCAATCTTCAAAACTCGATTCTCTGAATCAAGCCTCTGATACCATCTCTCACGAAGTGTAGTGGGATCAACTTCAACTTGTTTTTTTCCAAATGGCCTCTGATACCACTTGTCAGCCCCTATCCCAATGGTGGTCTTTCAATCGCATATAGGCAGGTGCGACACTGCTATCCAATTTATTTTCTCCAATACTAATGAGTACGGGTTGTGCTAACATTCAACACTAAGTTATTTTTCTTCAATTACACTAAGAATTCATCATTTTACACAACGGAAATAACATTCATCATCATTATTATATAAATATGCACATCGGATAAATCTTCTTTAAATGGGAGGGCCAACTCCCTAGTTAGAGTCTGCTAAAAAAATAATAATACACTTTTACAAGTATTTTTACATATGAAGCCTTTGCGAGGCAACCCCAAGATTCACCTTAACAATTCTGCCAAAATCAATAATTCGGCCTGATCGTTCAGGGTTGCACACCCCGGGTTGCCCTTCCATTCAGCAACGCCCTTGCTCTGTTCAACCTATTGTTCAGCTTGTCATTTAGACCTTTGTTCAACCCTTTGTTCAGTCCATCATTCAGACATCCGTTCGGACCCATCATTCAGACTTTCATTCGGACCCGTCATTTAGACTTCTGTTTGGACCCGTTGTTCAGACTTCCGTTTGAACCCATCATTTAGAACTTCCATTCGGCCTTCATTCAAAACTTCATTCAGAACTTCATTCAGAACTTCGTTTGGACCTTCGTTCATAACCTTTTTCAGACCTTTGTTCAAAACTTCATTCGGACCTTCGTTCAAAACCTTGTTCAAACCTTCCTTCAAAACTTCGTTCGGACCTTCGTTCAGAACCTCGTTCAAACCTTCCTTCAGAAATTCTAATGTTCAGACGCGCCCCTCCTGCAGCTCTCTCATGGGCAAGGTTGCCTCACCTACAGCTCACTCGCTGAGAATGCACCCAAAACCTGTGTTTTCTGTCCTCAGCTCGATACTGCGGTCCTCGGTCCGCCTGCACCTCGCCCTCCAATATATATGTGTCCTTCAAGAGGTAAGGTGGGTCGACCTACCGAAACTGACCATAAAAGTTGCCACATAAAATATAAAAAATGTGCCAGTTCATCCAACTCATCGGTCCACACGTCGGCCCACCGACTCGTCAGTGTTCCGACACTTCTTATAAGCTCGTCACATGTCCCCATACTTAGTCTATTTTCTGATTTTCAGTTTTTCAACTCTCCCAATGGCTCGTCGCAACTCATCGTCATACGTTTGCCCGGGCGCATTTAACCGAATGCCTTGCTCGTCTCACATGCTGGCTCGTCGCCTTAAACCAATATTTTTCCACCACCTCGTCGCACGTCGCAAATGCTCAACTCATGTGCTTGAAATTGGCTAAGAGAGAGATTAATATACAAGTAGCGAGCCCTTGTCCACTTCCACGAGATCAATCATTAACTGATGATGACCGCAACAAAAGGTATTTCTAGATACACAATGTTGAGAATGAAGGTGTCACCCAATTCTCCGGAGAAGAGAAATGTCTCGATCTGGTACTATTTGATGGCAAGAAATTCACACAACACACAGAAATCTAACACAAAACACAAAAGAAATAGAATGCAATAATCTACTCTTATTATCTACACACTAATCATATGGATCAACTCTCAGATCTTTCCATGTTCTTGAGCCCTCTCATGAGAGAGTCAGGGTTAGATGCACTCTGATACCATGATAGAAACTGTGAGAGGAGCAAAGAGAGATTGTGCACACACAAATCACACTATGATCTTATTCATCACAATAGTTACATATATATAGGACATAACACACCGGCTTCGACACATCTAGATCATGACTACAACCCACACATGGGAAACTGACTACTTCTAGATTGACACCTAGAGACTCACAACGACAACTATACATGACGTGGAAGCATCACTTCCAACAATATTATTATTATTAAATCTAATATTAATATTAATATATTATAATACTAATATTCTTAAATTTAATAAATTTGGATTAGTAATTTAAGAAAATGTTTACATTTCTATGGATTTGATCCCTCTAGGCCCATGATGAATCATAAGTTAGATGAATCTAGGCTAGTTAATATATACCTACTCCTTATACATGAAGTTTGGAATAAGTTCTTGATGTATATTGCCACACCATCATAAACATACATTACAGAGTTAATTTATAATCGAGAAAAAACTATATAAGTGATTCTATCAAATTTGATGGATATAGTTTGCAGGACTGCAGTGAGTAACACATTCGGGCCTTAGTTTATATAATTGCATAATAATTTAAATAAAAATAAATAAACATAAAGATGTTTTGAACATTTAAATTCCAAAATCAAGTAATAAATGCTTAACTTTAAATCTGGTCATGATTCATATCCATCATTTGAAAAAATATAATAATCATTAAATTCTTAATCCTAACCATTGACCATAATGGATGATTCAGAACTCGATTAAAAAAATTTCATGTGATTTTTACCATCACAAAAGTATGATATAAATAAATTATTAAAAATATTTTTTAAATTTTTTAAAATAATTGTTTTGAGACTTTGCTAATTATTTTTTTTGCAGGGGAGGCGGGGCCCCACTGAAGAAGCTATATATGTCACAATTGTACATAGTACATATGGCCGTGGCCCAAATATGCTGCTGGCACAACCTCCACAAGACTCGATACCGGCCCGGGGGCGTGTAAACCGACCGCCCTGACCGTTCCAACATACACTGGCTTGTAGACTTTGCTAATTATTTGTTGATAAAGAATAAGTAATTTTTTTTAGGGAGATGGTGTTATATTATTTTTGTATGACAAATTTGAACCTTTATTAAGGCGGGAAAAGGTTCAACTTTAATGAGAGTTAAATTTTAAAAAATGCCATACAAATATATTAATAATATGCAAATTCTCAAATAAAATGATCAAACTAATATTTATAAATTATAAATAAAATATTCAAGTCAAAAAATCTATCATAACTCAATTATTAAACCAACCATATATAATATTAACATCCTATATTAAATACCACCGCATATTTTAAAATGCCATTTAAAAATTGTTCGTAGACGAGTGGGTTGCCGTGGGGATGATCCAATTCATTTCGTATAAGGTTACTGTCTCGTTATTTGGACTCATTCCACTACTCCACTGCCTTGTTAAATTAGTAGTTTGTCTGACTAATGAAGAACTGTGGGTGAATTTCATTATTCTTCGTACATAACACTGAAGGGAACTGTGGGTGAATTTCATTGTTTTTCGTACGTACATAACACTGAAACAAGAGGGTTCTCAAATTGATAACCAATGACATGAGAGAAATAAATGTGAATAAAATTATTTGTAGAAAAATAATTTATTAAAATTAAGAATATATTATATATATTATTGAATTAATATAAAATAAATTATTTATTTATTGAGTTTTACTAATTAAATATATATAATTGAATATATCAACAATATATATTCACATTTATATTAAATTATTGGGAATTTTATTTTATTTACTTTGGAGAGTTTAGGGAGGCTGAGGAATGTTAAAAGTGGTGAGAATTTCGAGAGAACAAATTTCAAAAAATCTTGTAGAGGCAGTATTTGAATCATGTTTTTGATGGTGGAAATGAATTCACAGCCATCAAGAACTATAGGACACCTTTCACTTGGATTTACAAAAATTTCTGCCAGATTTTTTTAAAATATAACCTGAATTTCTATAACTTACAAAACAAACAAAAAAAACATAATTAGTGGACTACTGCATTTACTTTAATCTAAAAAAACCCAAAATTTCTGAGCCTGACTGTCCGTTATAGGAACGAACTATTTGTGAGAAAATGTTCGACCATCTGCAAGTGCAACCAGTAACGAGTAATTTGGACTATCTCAGATTAGAAACCCAGACATTTATCCATTCAGTATATATGACAAAATTGTTTATTCGTTACCCGTGCTGCTGCCTGATAATACTCTATTCCATGTGTAAAACAGCCTTGCTGGATTACTTTTTTCTGTGTAACAGAGCCTCGTTTTACCATTTGAGTGTCATAATTTGCAGCACAGGGCAATTGCATGCATATGTACACACGTGGATATATATTTATGTAAATGTCCGCAGGTTAACTGTTATATTTTTTTTTGTTTTTTTTTTTTTTTAAGTTTTTGGTTGGAATTTGTTTGAATAATAAGTTTAATTTGTTAATCTCTTATAATTTAAGTGTTATCATAGCTTTTTTAGGGTGGTGAATTTATTTATGCATTTAAAAGTAGATTTTAAACAATACATGAATATGATGTAACTAAAAATTATTTTACTTGATTTTTGCCAAAAATTCTAGCATTTAATATGGTTTAATATTGCTAGAAAATAGGCATGTCCATAACTTATATCTCTCTGTATGAAGTAGTTGTTGTCCTAAGAGGCTGTAAGGGAGGTGCAATTCTTTGTGTGTTCAACCTCAAGTTGACATGTGCGTCTTTTAAAACCAGTATAGATCCATACTATGAGGAGAGAGGGATCAAATTACTTCATGTACAAATTTTTTTAGAGTGCAAAATTTCATTATTTAAATTGTATTTTTAAATACTAAATAAAGTATATATAGGACCAAATAAAAGTTTTAACCATAAAAACTTAATTTTTTCATGATATATACATAATTTAAAAAAAATGATATATAACATATACATAATTGACATTAAAATATTTTACATAACATGTACATCCAAATTAAAATGATTTTTTTTATTATTAATGTATTTTTAAGTATATGTCAATATTAATTCATATTAAAATATTTTATTTATAATATATATATATATATATATATATATATATATATATATATATATATATAGATATTAAAATATTTTATTTTAATAAATTTTTTTCTATACATAAATATATATGAAGTTGATAGACATAAATTAGTTAACATAAATTTTCAAATAGTTTATATAAATATATTCTTGAAATATTTTTGAAAAGTATAAGATTCATTTTTTTTTTTTTTATTATAGCAAGCATTATTTTTCTATTTAGAACATAATTTTTATTTTTATTTTAAAGGGAACAAAGGTACAGCTGAAATATTTATGATTTTTTTACTCCTAATTACTTTACATCATATTCATTTTTTTTTATTATATCTAACATTATTTTTCTATTTAAAAATATTTTTTTATTTTAAAGGGAAGAGACACACATACAAACTTACACATCCATCTCTTTATGTTTTCTCATGTTTGTTGGGTTAGACAAATAAAATATTTTGATGTATATATTAATTAACATAATTTTATAAATAAATAAATAAATAAAAAAAAAAAACAACTTATATTTTTACCTATAATTCTTATGCTTTTTAAATATATTTAAAAATAATTAAATAAATTATGTATGTTAACTAATATATTTCAATATAAACCATTATTTTAACGGTAATCATAATTAAAAAAAATTTAATGTCTAAAAAGAATATAATTGAAAGTAAAAAAAAATCAGTGATGTGAATGTGTAATTCATTCAATTAATAATAATAATAGTAATAAAATAATGTCCGTGATACATAAAATATTTTAATATATTATGTTAGATAATATTGATGTATATTTCAAAATATATTAAATAACAAAAAAACAGTTTAATGAGATAATGTGATTCATAAATAAAACATTTCAATTCCCATATTAAGTAAAATATATCAATGTGAATTATATATATATGTATATATATATATATATAGGGTTAAGAATTATATATTATATTATATAAGTTTAAAAAAAAACTATGTATATATTATATAGACAATTAATTTCAAGTATTATTATTATTCTACAAGTTGGTTTCTTTTAGGTATATTTTATAGTAAATTTTGTTTAAAATCTAGTAAAGATTTGGTGGAAATGTAAGTTTAAGTTGTGTAGTCTACACAATTCAAGTGCCAAAGGGAACTTTCAAAGCATTGAATCTATTGATACATTAAAAAATTGTACATGGTGTGTGTGTACACAAAGTGTCCAAAGAGCTCATATATTTTGAGATATAAACCCTTTTTCAAATTTTACACTCTAAAAGAGGTTTGCAACTCAAGAGTTTTGATCTCTCTCACTTGATAAAATCATGCTTAAGATCTATAGTAATGTAGTAAAATCTTTCTTTTAATCCCTCTCACCTGATAAGATCATGGTTAAGATGGATCTATAATAATGCAGTTACATCTCTTTCTTTTTTGTTCAATCGGAAAAGTTATAGTTTCCATGGGACAAATATCTGAACTCCATATAATAGTTTAAAATTAATTTATTTTTTATGATGAATATGGGAATTACTTGAAATCGATATTTTAACCTTAATAATTGTTTACAAACTATAAATACATTTAAAAAAAATCAAAATTTGGAAAGGATTTCTTTGCGTTATGTATAATATTTTAGGGTCCCATGGATTTTTTGGAGCATTAAATTCATTTGTGCATTAGAAAAATGTTTTAAATAACTAAAATTCATTAGATTCCTCCTCGAAAGAAACAAAACATCTAATAATTAATAATTAGAGTGAGTAATAATAAAATGGTGTAAAAAATACTACTAAAATGTCAATAAAACAAAATATAGAAGGATAGGTCATAAAATAAAAAAGCTCCAATCCTATAAAATTAGATGGTTCAATTTTGATATTCTTTTTACATAAGAAAAAAAGAAAAATGTATATAATTAATAATTCTATTGAGAGTGGTTAGGTGCTTTACAATTTAGTATGGTGTAAAAGTTGTAACAAAATGATTATAACTTGTTATGTTGATTAGGTAGGTGAGACTATGGCTAATAACATCAAGGAGTGGCTTAATAGTACATCCAATTGCCACAAAAGGGAGGATCCTCACTCTAATATCATTAATGCTAAAGAAATTGACTACTCAAAGCCATGGGATTTCTTTGACGAGGCATCCTAGGGGAGAGAATGTCTCAGGGGGTGTTATTTCAAATCTCACAAATTCTCACAGATCTTCTTTTCAAATGGCCTGGGGGAGGGAACCAATAACTATGTCGAGCTTATGTTTTTGACACTACTATTATTATTTGCAATTGAAAAAGGGTGTTACGACCTACAAATATTTGATGACTCCATTTTGGTCATCAGTTGGCTAAAAGGAATCCAGAGATGCCACTGTCAAATTTTGTTGCCTTTGCTCAAAGAGGTTATTAAAATAAAAGATTCATTTGACCTTTTGTTTTTGTTGGCATTATGATGCATGTGTTGTACTTGATGGCAACCCACTCGTAGAAGAACAACTCACTTATATATAACTAGATGAATCTACATAAGAGATATCAGATGTGACAGAATACATGGGATGTAGGACAGCTCAAAGGAATGAGGTGACAGTTCTTTGTATGACAAGTTAGCTTTGCCATCAAGTCCAAAGGGGGATATTGTTGGCATTATGAGACAAGTGTTGTCCTTGATGGCAAATCACACAAATGACAGATCATAGTGCAGCAGGTCAGTAGCAAAGAGTTGATGATCAGACTACAAAGAATGAAGAAAATAAGGTATACGTAGGTTCCTCTTATCAAAGTCGTGTATACACGCGGGATCATAGATCAAAAGGTGCGTATGCGTATACATACACTTTCATGCAAGGGAAGGCACGTACATTGGGTTTTGGTCCATGGTATTAAGTCCTTGGTATTTGGACCTATGGTTTTGGACCATGGTATCTCGTCAGAATTGTTGATCCCAAGTATTGGGTCCATGGTATTGATTTGTTATGGTTTTGGACCATGGTATTGAGTAAGGCCTAAGACTATAAAAGGAGAAGAAGATCATTAGGCAAGGGTATGGAAAAAGTCTTGAATATCTGATGAAGTATGAGATCTAGTATGTAGGTTATGGGTTTATGATGCATTGCTTGATCTGAGCTAAGGAGGAATCTCACCGGTTGATGGAGAACAAGATCTAAGGATAGATTGGGATCAAATGGTTTGAAATGAACTATCTCTTTATGGTTGATTATGCTTATTCTAGATCTGTATACTAACACATGTAATGTTCTGAACTGGGTATAACTTAAGTTTGAAATAGCTGCAAGTCATGATTGAATATGTATAGATCTGTACGCGGGTTGGCTTTGGTGAAAGTGCCTATGTATGCGAGTTTGGTTCATCATAGTAGTGTATACATTATGAAGTATAATATTTGAAGTTGCAGTTGGGTATGAATGTTATTGCAGAGTTCTGTTGTCTGCTCTTTGTTCTGGTGACTATGTTGTTGACAGGGTTTCAGTGTTTCAGTGATTTAGAGATTGATAATGCTAGTATTGATTGTTTTGTGCTTCAATGATATTGATGGGTCCAGTATGAAAATTGGATGAAACGTGGCCTTCAGATTATAGTGTTGTGCTTCAGGAGTATCCAGTCTGAAAATGTATGAAATGTGGTCCCTGGAGGATGAAAGGAGATTGTAGGCCGGCACCTACGTACTAGTACAAGAGCTAAAAGGGAGGAGATTGTAGGCCGTCGCCTACATACTAGTACATCAACTAGTACAAGAGCTAAAGGGGTGGTAGCTCCCTTCCAGTAGTAGCTGGAGAACGAGTGAAGATTGGAGCATTCAGTAGGCAGGAACCTACGTACTAGTAAATGGATCGGCTAGTACAAGAGCAAAGGGGGTTGTAGCTCCCATCCAGGAGAGTCTGGAAAACGAGAGAGGGTTGTAGCCCTCTATAGGTTGTAGCCTGCGTATTGGTAAAGGACTGCACCAGTACAAAATCATTGTAAAAATAAGTTTCTAATTGAAAGAAGATAGAGACATATTGCAGCAGGTGGTTTTCACCCACATTGGGTTTCCACCTTACATCATGGTGTTCATGTGTGCTTCTTGTGTGTGATGATCTATTCTATTTTACTGCACCTGCTTACTGTTCATATGGTTAATTAAGTTCTGATGCACTAACTAAAGATCAACATTTAATGGAGTAACTGAATCATAAGTATTCTGGATATATGCTAGTTGCATTAGACACAGTCGCATATACACGCTGGTTCTATTAACTGAAGTAGCGTATATGTATCTTAGTATGGAAATGAAAAAGTTTTATTGATTTGATAATACTGATTCACCCCCCCTCTCAGTATTATTTCCAACAGTTTTGTATGCCACATATACATGGAGCATAATAGGTTTATGGATGCCTTGTCTAAGGAGGGTAATCGCCAAGCTTATGGCCAGTGGTTAATCTAGTAAGATTGTGAAGGTGAACATTTTGAATTTTACCATAGGCCTTTTATTGATGATGACCTCTCGGGATCTCATCATAGATTAAGAATTATGTCTCAACAGGATTTGCAACATTTCAGTGAGGGCCACCAGTACAACTACATAGATTTTGCAGTTACATCATATGAAATGAAAATTTTGTAAATTTTTGAAAATATTGGAAACTTGTGTGATGTATGGGCCCTCAAAAGGGGATTTTTTTATGTTTATTTATAGAGTTGATAAGAACAGGATGCTCTATTAAAAAAAGAAACTCCTATTTTCTCAGTTGGTCAACCTCATTAGGCAAGGAATGCATGCATAATATGAATCTATAGAATGTAATTGTTCATTTTGATAATGAAAAATTATGTTTTTTTCCCATGGAAAAAGAATAGTACACCCAAAAATCATTTATTCAAAGCCCCATGAACATGAATAACCATAATATTGTATCAAAAAATATTACATTAGAAAATTTAAAATAATGCAAGTCCAAAATTCATCATCAACTAACATTCCCCCTTGATGACAACTTCCTACATCCTTAATAAGTTACGAAGCTGAAAAACATTGCCATTGTGGTGGATTTGGTGAAGATAACCATAGCTTGTTGTTTATTAGGAGACTAAGTGACGCAAAAAAACCATCTGCAACCAAATCTTGAACAGATATCAATATCAATGTGTTTGGTATTAGATACAAAAAACACCATTAGCTACCATATCTCGAATGAGTATCAAGGTCAATATATTTGATATTGGAGTGTTACACTAAGTTATGGGAAAGCACCATGATTGTCACAGTTTAGCTTAGTGGGAGAATTCTAGACTAGCTACTCAAAGAACCTTTGATTCCAAGACCCCTCTTGATCCAGATTGGATCATTATATTGTTTGTAATGCAACTCAATGATTTCATAGTGGAAAAAGTGGAGGAATCATCTAACAATCTAGTTTTTACCGACGAAACTCATTTCGAGAAATTGGGGTCTGAAACCTTCCACTACAAGGAAAATACCTAACAGAGGATTTTGTAGAAGTCCCTATAAAAATAGCCCAAAAATCCATTTGTAGTAGAGGTGGGTGGGCGTATGTTTTAGTGGATGATTTTTTGATGATGCTTCTACAATATACAAACGCATTGGTGCTTTACTTTCCATATAAGCATCGATGCCGAATAGAACATGGTGCACTGTGGAAGACTTATTTTTATAAAGTTAAACAAGATGGTGTACTAAATAATGAAGAGCATTGGTGCATATACTACTTGATAGCACCAATGCCCTTCTTGTAGTCAAATGCCCCAGTGCATACATAGAAGGAGCACTGCTATAGTTTTTAATTTTCAAAACAATGTGGTCCTATATTCCAATGAAGCACCGGTGTTGTTCATGTATTAAAATGCCCCAATGCATCTTCTAAAGAGAACCACTAGGCAGTTTTTGATTTAAAAGCAAATGTGGTGCTATAGTCTAATAAAGCACTAGTACGGTACATGTATTAGAATGCCCATGAAATCTTAACAAGAGAATTGCTATAGTATTTTTAATTTAAAAGAAAAAAGTTGTGCTCTTGGATATCTAATGCACCGATGTGGTTATAATAACACACTGGAAGAGGGTTAAATAAAAAAAACCTCCAAGTTGTAATTTTCATTTTTTCCATCTCCAGTGTTGTAGAGATATGAAACACCAATGCCACTCTTCCCTCATGCAAGCACCCTGATGTCGATGCTTCTCTTTCTCACCATATTTCCATACCATCCTAAGCGTGTGTCTTTCTAATTTTCTCAAACAGTGGTGATTTTTTTTTTCTTAATTACCTGTCAACAATGCCTCCCCGATGAAAAAATGTCCAGGTAATGTCTATGTTTCTCTCTAATTTATTTTTTTACTGAATTAGAATTGCAAATTAGATAAAAAAATCCACTGTTTTTTATTTTTTTCCTGTGTAGTGCACTTGACAACTTCGTCTCTCGCCGGTAGTAGCGCACCCTGTAAATTTACAGGTACACCATCCTCAAATGCGTGAACCTAACACAATGTTAGTTTTGCGATGTGTTTAGTAAATGAAAACACACTGGGAAAAGCTATAAATTTTTGTTTGGTGCGTATATTTTTAGGTTATGCCTGATGCATTTATATTTACCAAACACACTACAAAAATAATATTAAAAATATAGCTATGTGCATTCAATAACATGAACATTTCATTCAGTGTGAAAAGGTTATACATGAATACCGGTGCATAAGTTTGAGACGCACCACAATGAAAATTTAAATATGTGAACTAACAATGGTGTGTCATACATATGTACGCACTGTATCTGGTGCGTTTGTGTTTGATAGTGCACTGGAGTTGGTGCATTATTGGTTTTTGGGCACACCGGGGGCCTTTTTTTTTAAACTTGAAAGTTATGTTTCCATATTTATAAATACACTTTTCATTTAATAATTTTTTTTGTTTTATGTATGAGGTTAATGTATTTTATATGTCAATCATGTAGTGGATACGTCAGGAGAGGGAGCAACAATAGAAGGAGGAGAAAATGTTGGACTAATACAATGTGGTCCAACCATGAGAGGATTGTGAGAGGGAGAGGGATTTATACCCTCTCCCTATTAGAGAAGAAACCAGAGCACTCTTGAGGAATGTAGCCCTCTTGGAGTAATATGAGGAGGCTACATCCCTGAAGGTGCACTCTATCTTATTGGCCCATCTGATTCGCCCGTAGAGTGGTCCAGGAGTAGGGTTTCCATGTCGATATTGAGGTGTGCATAGGCCCTATGAGGAGGTCATATATTTTATCATTGGACTCTCCAAGAGAGGGAATGATTTTTCCCAGTTCCCTGACGTCCCCTTATGGGATTGCAACAAAGAGTCAACTTGCCTACCCTCATAGATATGTTGGGCCTCATGCAGTCTGTCCAACAGATTTTTAGGTGCGCAGTGGAGAACCATGGATTTATTATTTCGCTACATAGGGGGTTAGGTGCCTCTCATTATTAGTGACCACAATTGCACACTTTACTAGTGATGGAGAACAAATTAGTTGACCTCTTTTGTATTATGTTGATTCTTGATTTAGGCGCCATGATGTATCAGATGGTATGCCATTTTTTTGAGGTAATTTTTTATGGATTTAGATAGATGTCATGCGATGATACATGGGAGGATGAGCTTATCTTTTGCTTCAGAGATTTTTTGTTTATTTTCTAAGAGGTTTCCAGAGACAAGGACTACATTTGACCATCACCCCCCTAGGTCGATGACTGAGGTATGGATGCACATGTGGGGCCGAATGATGCCCAAGAGGGGCTTGCGGGAGTATCCAACTAGGATTTCCACCTAGGTATTAGCACTACACGCCAATGACGATGACCATGCATTTATCTTGTTGTGATTTCCATACATGGGTATTGAATGAAGACAATATCCCAACATCCTCTTCACAACGGATGGGCCTGTAGATGATAGAAGTAATATTAGTGTTTTATTTAAATTAGTCTAGTTTCATTTTTATTGTTTTAACTAATTAGAATAAAATTTATTCTAGCACATTATTTAGCTTGTTTGATTAAATTCGTTTAATGAAATTGTCTAATTATTGTCATGTGCTATGTATTTTGTAGTCATCAACATATTCCTTGGGGACATGCCTCCTCCCCCACCAGATGGAGTAGATGAGGATATGGGTGAGGCCCAAGAGGTTGAGGCACATCCTCAGGTGGGCATGGGAATCAAGGCCTATAGGGATAGTATGGGATTTAGGTTGGACTATTACGACAAATTGTATAGATTTTTAGTTGAGAAGGGAGTTTTCCTTGCAAGGGCTTGAGACATCAACACAAATCCTAGGTTCATGGATCTCTTGAGAGACTATTTGCATGAGATTATGACTCTTATGCATCAATATCATCGGAGCTAGTAGGCGACTGGTAGTGATGAGGGATGAAGGGCATGCAATGTCAAATATGTCAAATGAGCCTTCACATAGTGCTACCCCATTAAATAAGGATAATGAGAGTGGTGATCATGATGCTTCTGGTAGTACTAACCCATTGTATCATGGTTAGGGCATTGGTGATTCTTCTGATAGTAGACCTCCTTGCCATTCACCTGATGATGAGATTCCAGAGCTAGAGGATGTGCCTTATGTTTCTCCTAACAGAGCAGGCTAACCACCTCCTCCTTCATCTTAGAGTTCAATAGACGTTGAGGAAGTAATTTACCATCCATCATCTTCTATTGCAGACCAGCCACCTCCTCCACCTCAAAGTTCAACAGACATTGAGGCAATAGTTGACCATCCATCATCTTCTACTATAGACTAAGCTAGGACTACTACGTTTGTTGTATCAGATATTTGATTGCAGTTATTTGACTTGTTTGTTGTATCATCCATTTAATGTGCTTGCAGATAGATGTGTATGTGCTAGCAGTTATTTGACATGAGATGTAAATTAATTTGAGGATGTGTGTGGTGATGATGTTAGTTTACAATGTTTGTGATTTCTTAGATGTGATCATGATCATGATGCCCTATTAGATTATTAGATTTGTGTGCTAGCTAATGACGTTTATATGTGTTAGAGGTGTATATACTTAGATTATGGTAGTGAATTTGAATGTGTATCTTAGATGATATTTATGTTTGTTACATGGTTATCATCACGATGCTTATTTTTATGAAATAATATTTATTATAGAATATGTATTGGTGAACTCATATCAAAATTTTATATATGAAATTGCATGCAAAATGACTTACTTAAAAAAGAATGCAAAGATATTTTTATAAATTACAAATTTTAGTATGGTTGAAACTATGATTGTAAAATTACAATTTAAATATTTTTCTATTGCTTAGATAATTCATTCATATTCATTCCAACTTAATTAGTAAAATATTTCAATACTCAAGGAAAAAATAATTAAAGGTAAAATAATTTAGTTAGTTCTTATTAAGACAAAAATGTGTAGCTCATTCAATTTTTAATATAAAATATTATTAATAGTAAATGATTCAAAAATACAATTTAACCAATTCGATATTGGTTTATAAAGTTTAATTTATTGCTAAATTTAAAAAACTTAAGTCAGAATTGTTTATAATTAATTTAGATTTAATATAACTTAAAAAATTCTATTTTTATAAAATTTAATTTATCACTAAAGTTATGAGATTTTCAAGCAATTTAAATTTAATATTTATAGCAACTCTTACCAATTTAAATTAGAAATTTCTCTCTCTAAAGATGAGGATCAAGAAATGTAAAATAAGGCTTGTGAAGTTACTTGTAGTTGGAGATTTGCTCTATTGGAAGTTCTCCCTTAAAGAGGCAAGCGAATTTTTTTCTAGTAATAAAGATATAACATTTTGGTGCTATTTTGGTTCTTTATTTTCTATTGTAATTGTTTAAATTTAACTTTTTTAATAATAAATATGAGCTAAATAATATAAAAATCAAACTATATTAGATTTAAACTTTCGAAAAATAATATATTTGATTATTTCTTAATGAACAACTGAGGAAATATTATTTTTCCCACATGCTTATCACAAGATAGTCACTAAAATTCATGTTTTCATATTTCTCCTAGTTAATATTACATCACGTTCACAATGATAAATATATCTCTACTTTAAATAATTTATTTATAAATACATAAAAATAGATATTTATTTTACATAAGCTAAATAGGAAATAAAAAAGCATCACCAAGTCTTGTAGAAATTCGCAAACGCCTCTTAATCACCATAACATTATTTATCATTTAGTTCATAGCCATAAAATATTTATTAATTCAACTTTTATTTATAATTACCATTGAAAAAAAAGTCAAATTGTTTCATTATCCATGAAGAAAAAATTAAAACTTCTTATGTATCTAAGTGGTGCATTTAGTAAATGAAAACACACTAGGAAAGGCTATAAATTATACATTAATGCGTATATTTTTAGTTTATGCCCGATGCATTTATATATACCAAACACACCAAAAAAATAATATTAAAAAATATATCTTTGGGCGTTCGATAACTTGAACATTTCGTACCAGTGTGAAAAGGTTATACATGCACATCGGTGCATAAGTTTGAGATGCATCACGATAAAAATTTAAATATGTAAACTAACAATGGTGTGTCATACGTATGTACACATTGTATTTGATGCAATTGGGTTTGATAGTGCACCAGAGCTGGTGCATTATTGTTTTTCGGGTGCACCGGGGATATTTCTCTTTTAAATTGAAAGTTATGTTTCAGTATTTATAAATACATTTTTCATTTAATATTTTTTATTTTATTTTATGTATGAGGGTGATGTATTTAATATGTCAATCATGTAGAAAATACGTCATTAGAGGGAGAAGGAAAAAATGGTAGACCAATACAATGTGGTCCAACCATGGGAGGCCCATGAGAGGGAGATGGATTTATACCCTTGCCTTATTAAAGCAAAGACCCAAGCACTTTTGAGGAATGTAGGCCTCATAAAGTACTATGAGGAGGCTACATCCTTGAAGGAACACTCTATCTTATTGACCCATCTAATCCACCCTTGGAGTGTCCAGGAGCTGGGTTTCCATGTCAGTCTTGACGTGTGGTATAGGCCCTGTGAGGTCATATATTTTATCGTTGGCCTATCCAGGAGAGGGGAGGATTTTCTCCATTTCCATGATGCCCCCCCATGGGGTTGCAATAGAGAGTTAGCTTACCTACTCTCAGAGATATGATGGGTGTCGTGCAGTCTATCCAATAGATTTTCAGGTGCGTGGTGGACAACCATGGATTTCTTCTTTTGCTACACAAGAAGTTAGGCGCCTCTCATTATTAG
Source organism: Pinus tabuliformis (assembly GCA_031772625.1). Taxonomy (NCBI): domain Eukaryota; kingdom Viridiplantae; phylum Streptophyta; class Pinopsida; order Pinales; family Pinaceae; genus Pinus; species Pinus tabuliformis. The sequence continues at coordinate 1,567,982,069 of CM062819.1, read as the reverse complement.
TCACCACCATTTCACATTTTACTAGTGATAGGAAACACATTAGTTTCCCTCTTTTGTATTATGTTGGATTCCAACCTAGTGGTTTTCTCTCATGAAAGCTATACCCCTCGATTTCCAACTCAGTTTGATTTTATGATCTAGGTCATTTTCCATGGTAAGAACATTCATCATTCTATTGTCGACGAGGGAGCCTCGATTTGCATCATGTCCTTGTCTTGCTCAAAGGTGATTGGTTCACCCCAACTAAGTTAATTGACCACCACATTAAAAGCCTTTGATGGAAGGAAATACAAACCTTGTGGGATTTTGAACTCCCTCCAAGTGGAATTAGGGCGAAAATCCATCTCTGTTGAAGTAGAAGTTATTGACAGACCTTTGGATTATAATATTTTAATAGGATGTACATGGGTTTATGCTATGGTTGTCACAATTTCAACTTACTTCTACATAACCGCCTTTCCTCATAAAGGTGGGATCGTGGCCATAGATCAACTATACTCTTTCGCCTTTGATTCCAATGTTACTGGAAGTGTCCCTCTCATAGGGGAAGCCCTACATTCCTATCAACATATTGGAGTTGATTTATTGAAGGATTCATTACTTATGCAAACTTTTTTGCTCCTACCCCCTCCCCTTCTCATCTCCTCCACTTCGGTTACTTATATCAACATGATATCATCATCTAAGATCTTGACCGATCCATGGATTTTCCTTGATAAAATTGGCATCAAAGCTTTTGGCAACTGAATGTCGCTTAGCCCCATTGGTTGGGAAAGATTACAAATCCATATACTAGACTTGTGCGACCCATACTTTCTCTTCGATTAATTGGGTATATCGATCACTGGATTATGGCACGCCCTTTGATCCATTCTTGCGTACATTCTCTACTGACGAAAACATCATGGAGATCATGATGTCAGACAGTGCGCCATGGGACAAAAATCATCACCGTTCCTCCTTCCTAGATACCATTCAAGATAATCTCAGTGGTGTATACCTACCTAATTTTATCGAACCCTTTACGAATTTCATTTCCATTCATGAGATCGAATCTGAAAAGAACCTTTCGAATATCAAAGAAACCATTCCCCTCGATGTTTCGATTAAACTAGAAATTGTCAAAAATTTATAGATCGAAGCATCTTGCACTTCATCTAAAGTCAAGATTTATTGAGCCATTTTTTGTGAGTTCACAGATGTCTTTTCTTGGACATATGAGGAAATGTCAGGTATCGACCCAAATGTCATAGTGCACAAAATCAAAACGTAGCGTGATGCTAAACTCATCCGATAGCACCTCATTCAAATAATTATTCATAAGGAGATTTGGTCATGACCTGTATACAATTATATGGGAGCTCACATCAAGGCACAAATCCCCCCTTAAGCATGGAATGATTTGTATCAAAAGTTTCATTTAGAAGGTTCCTTGAAGATAATTCCCCACAACAATCTTGTAATCACAAAAATGGATGACATGATGTTCAAAATAAGAAGATCTCATGTGTTCTCTATTGTAGGAAGTTCCCCCATTATGCCTTGTTTTGAGGACCTTGAATGGATCATTATTAATCACAAAAATTTGAAGAAGAGCATGATTATGAATGAGAAGGCCCAATGTGTGGGCTCTTTTCTAGCCGAGGATGTGGAGAAATATTATAAATTATTTAACTTGAATTTCATATAATTAACCTTTTATTGGATGGTTTAGGTAATGAACATGATGTGGAAGGATTTTTGGCAAGTTGGTGGAAAAAAATTGTAACATCCTTCCACAAGGCATATGGTAATTATCCTATTACCAATTTAAGGGAACCATACATGTTACATGTATCTCATGGAGAGAGAAACTATGGGAATTTTTTAGATGCTTAGGTTCCTTTAGCTTACATAGTGGGTTATAGGTAGCTTATCCAATTGAGATACTATTTTATCTAATAATTTGAATTTTATTGCTGAAAGGGCACAAAAGGAAAAGACAAAGACCAATGGTGTTCATAGTTTCTACATGGCTTCTTACTTATTGTGTGTAGTGTGTACTTTTAATATATTTTCAAATGTTAGCCTCAATTGTCATATTTCAAAATCTCCTATGCATGCATATATTTATATTATATGAAATAATAAGAATAAAAAGTTATATTTAGCCATTTCTGAATTTTTCCTATCTCCATTATATTATATCTTTTTTTGTAGCGAATGTCCAAGGATAATGGAGGATGTAAAGAAATAAATCAATTGTATTGGTAATTGGTACCTTTAATATGGAGTACTTACTTTAGGATTAATAATGTAACTATAGTGCCTCATATTTTGTTGAATTATGTATGGGATAGAGTTACTCTAGGTGAGATATCATATGGAGCAGGCTACAATGCTTCATTGTTGAAAGAGGTGAATAAAAATATTTTTATTACTCATAATCTTAATCTAGTCCATGATTTATTAACAGACCCAAAGCATTAATGACAAGAAAATTTATCTCCTTGATTATAGGTTCCATTTGGACAATATATGATACATTATCCTCAAGTACTGGTGGCCAAACATTGTAATCTATTATGTTTATCTTGTCCATACTCTCATAAGTGCTAGGAAGATGAATTACCTTTTGAAAATTTTAAGGATTATAATGGAGTGTAATTAACTCAAGAACATTGTTTTTTAGTATTATTTAACACTCTATATATTAATGAACAAATGGAGGCGATAACTATGGGATTATTCAAGAGGGAGGGAATTAATTAAAGGATTAAAGAATCAAGAAGAATTGAGTGTATTTGGCTAAGGAAAGATGTTGAGAGGAAGGGGGAGAAATTAAAGAAGAAAGAAAGAAAAGAGCTAAGGAAGAGGAAAGAGGGAGAAGTTACATATATAGATCTAGAGAAGAAAATGGAAGCCTTAGAAGCTTAGAAGAGGAAGAAATAATTAAAGGAAAATAGAGAAAATAAAAAGTAGGAGGATGAGTTAAAAGGAAATCTTGAAGAAGAAATAATAAAAAATAGGAAGAACAAAAGTTACTTTAGGATGACAAAAAATAAATATAAGGAATAATAGAGTTATAAATAGAAAGAATCAAATAAAAAGGAAAAGGAGAGGTTGCAATAAAAAAAATTAAGAAGAAAAAGAGAAGAAGAGAGAGGAAGAAATCTTGCAACATAAAGTAGTTATGAAAGGACTAGGAACTAGTGAGATTCCAACAAGTGAGCAACAAGAACTAGTAGTGTGGAATCCATTCTAGAGATGGGATCAACATACCATTGTTGATTTTTGTAGCTTGGGAGGTACTCCAAGCCCTAGTGTTTAGGGTTTGGACGGAAAAGCGCCACAAGTAGGCTTGTCGGCTTGGAACCCAAGTATGGGGTTTTTCACCCATTGGTATTTGGTCCAAAACCATGAAGAATTTGATCATGAGAAAATTTGAGGTGATAGATCTTGGCATGCCGATTCCAATGCTTTGAAAATCACCCAAATCGGAGCTCTAGAACTTGAGATATGAATTTTTGAAGTTGACAATTAATTATGGATAGTCAAAGTCATGTAGGTTTGTGGAATTCATCCAAGAGACATGTCTCTTCATCAATTCATGGAGCCCTTCTATTGGTGTATAAATAGAAGGTGTTGGAGGAAAATTTAACTCATCCATTTTTGGGCAACACACTAAAGAAAGAGAGCTCGTTGGATGAGGACTATCCCTATGAGAGCCACGACAAGAGAAGGCTAGAGAAGCAAAGTGTTAGGGACTATTTTATGGGCTAAGAAAAGGGACCGAGTTTCTGGAAGGAGGTTGAGTAACGTTGTTGTAAAGGTCGAGTTGGGTGACCTCAAATACAGGTTTGTTTGGGTATAAATTTAAGGAAAACAACCTCTGTTTGGGTAAGTCGTGGGTACAAGGACTCACCTGTGGTATCCCATAGGCCCTAATCCCATAGAATAGCCCTTGCATGGAGTGTTTCAGGGCTGAAGTGTGCCCCTATCAACAACATGGAGGAAGAGGGTTCTTATGAAGGTATGTCACAGTCCTTGAGGGTTGTTTAAGGACTATTATGTGAGGTGTCAAGGGATGTTGCAGTATGAACAATTTCCCTAACCAGAATAGTCAAAGGAAGTGATTTGCAAACATAATTGGAGCAACTTAATGAGTGTTGGATCCTACTTCAGGATCAGTTTTGGACCAGTCTACATTGTAGGTTGTTGGGAGCCATTTGTTGCAATTGCCTTGGGCATGAAGGAACTCCATCTAGGAGCAGATCCCACTATGGAGTGATGTAGGTGTCCCAGTGTGGACATAATTGTTGCAACTTGTGGAAGCCAAGGAGGTAGGGTTGACGTGGCATGTTATAAGACCTAACCAATGGGCAGTTTCACAGTGAAGTTTGGAGCCTAGATTTTTGCAATAGTTCCTCTATTGTAGAGAAAAGGACGGATGCATAGAAGTCTTTGGGCAACTGTGTGTAAGGGTCTCCTAGGTGTGAAGATGCCCTAACTAGGTGTAGATGCTACAATGTGTATTGGACACTCATGGACTGTTAGAGGGTAGCATGAGAGTGGACCAAGTGTGAATGTGGATTGGGCATTTATGGTCTGCTGGAGGACAACATGATAGTGCCCAAGTTGGAGCTTAGTGTGCACCATCTTCATGGACCTAGATGGTTGTGAGAGAGGAATTTGTTGATCTCAAGGGTTGATGAACTGGAGGAGCAGTTGTGGTGCCATAGACTTGTGTGTGGAGAATGAATTATACAACAAATGATGGGTAGTCCTCATAGCTCGTGTTCATTGTGGGAGATGGACATCTTGCAATGATAGGTGGCATCCCTTCATGCCCTATGTTAATCTTCATTGGAGTAGCTCAAGAAGACTATAATGGGTGGAAGTCCTTGAGTAGTTGAGGAGTAGTGGTGGGAAGTTGAGATTTGTTCACAAGTGGAGCTGTGAACAATTTGACAGGAGTCTTGATGTGTTGTGCCCTTGATGGACTAAGTCACAACTAGTGAGAAGATTGGATAGCCGAGGTTTAGTGGTCAGATGGACTTAGATCATTGATAGAGGCAGTAGTTGTAGATCGAGAGCCGAAGGACCAGGTAGGTACAAGGTACGACTGAGAGGAGATGAGAGAGTCAACTACATCATCTAGATGGTTAGAGTATCTTGTTGAGGGCAGATTGGTCGTCAATGTACCGACACTAAGGCCCAGATTGTATTCTTTTATCAGTGAATGTATGAGGGCCACTATCCCTAGTATGAGAGCCCTAGATTGTTGTATTATATGTTGTTTAATATAATGAAGTTGGGTTGAAAAATGTAAAAATTTGTCTATATTTTGTGCATGTGTGATTTACTATTGTTTATATTCCGTTGTGCAAAGTAGTATCGTTGATATTCTTAGTTTGGTAGAGTCAAATATTTTAACATTCTATCCTAGACCCAAGATCGTGGAAAATCAACAACCATAGTACCACCTAGTGATTTAATTGATTGGACTAGATATTAAAAGGTAGGTCCTAAAGAAAGTGATCAACACAAGGAACTAGCGATGGAGAAATTATACACTATACAAATTCATTCTTCTGAATGCATTATCATGGGGTGATCAACCTATTCCAAATTCCCTAGAAGAGGTGGTAGGAACAACATCTATTGTTTATAATCAACATAAGCAATCCATCTTAAAGAGAATCTAAAGAAGGGAAAGAGTGCACGTGGATATTTCTATTTTGTGCACTATAGAAGAACCTTTGCCAAATATTAAGATAGCTACACCCAATGATTTGTTATTATTTGGGATAGAAATTTCACATGTGATCATTGACAAGGCCAAGGCTAGAAAGAATGAGGTTGAAGGCATCAAGAAGGAGATAAATTCTCTAAGAAATCATGTTAATTATTATAAGGCAATTCAAGATATATTGAGCACATTTATTGAGGATGTTCTTAAGGAGGAAAGATAAATGAACAAATAAGAAAACAGTTCATAGCTAAGGTTTTTTACTAGCAATATTTTTTTTGAAGTTATCTATATTGTATAGTGAGAACATCTAGAAAGAGAAGGAAGTGAAAGAAAAAGTTTAAATTAGGTTTATTAAAGAAATCTAGAAAATATATGGCTAGGAGAAGCATAAGATTAGCATACTTGAAAAGAGTGAAGCATGAAAAATTGAAAAGGAATTAAGCTGTTGGGAAAAATGAGGTATGACATCTCCAGGCTCCCTCCAAGGGTTCATCCATAAACTAGGGTCCCATATAGGGAGCTAACTACAACACTGAAATAGTCTAAAGAACCAAGGTCCTATGTACAATTGTTGGCCTCAATGTTGAAGTAATTTAAGAATCTCATTATCTAGTTGCTAATGCTCATGTTAACTCATAATTGATGAAATTAAAGCTACACAATTCATTTAGTGTTTTTTCTCAAAATCCCCCCCATGGTCACATAGATCGAAATAAATAGAACCATCCAAAGAAAACAAATCCTTTGTAGAGTTGTAAAAGGATAGCTCCAAAAGGAAATATACTATTGTAGAAGAAGCATGCTAGAAATTGGTAAGAAGCATGTTCTCTTATATTTACTTAATGTTGTTCTATTCATATGGTGGAAAAGAGTCATCAAACATAAGTTTGGAGTAGTTCCCTTCCCATAAATGACAACCTTATACCAATGTTCACAAGCTTCTTCTAAAACATTCTAGGAGAATATTTCTTGTGTATATTGCTCATTAATGATATGATTCTACTCCTCATTAATGATGATATTATCCAGTGTAACTTTAATATTTTAGATATTTCTTTTTATTGGTTCATTGCTTCCTAAATATGCTTACATGGTCATTCTTTAGTTTAGGTAAGGTGTGGTGTAGAAATTTACAAGGGGTATAGCTCTTTAAATATTGATTAGAAATATATAATCAAATATACCAAATCAAATCCATAAAACTTCTATATCAAATCACACCAATATAGTTGCAATATGTGAGCTATATCATAACATCTCTACTCTTGAATACATGCAATGATCACCAAAAAAACCTAAAAAAATAACATATTTCAAAAGTTCGACAATATTTCACTTATCTAAACTCTAATTGAATTGATCTCTTTTTGAAATCACATATGTCTTCACAGAAAATATAGATATGTAATTAGTTTATTTAAATTTTATAGAAAAATTCTTAAATACTAATGTAAGTCACTCATAGATTCAATTAATAAAAAAACATGTAGAATTTTTTTCTTAAATACACCTTATAGAGTGTTCTAATACCACTTCTAATGTCCATTTCTCTTAAAAATAAATTGCGAGTAATATAACAAAAAAATTACAAAAAATATATTTTACATACTGAATTAAAATACCCTCGAAGAGAGACATCATATAATGATCCTCTTACTAAAAGATCAATTCCTATTATTTTTCCCGTCTTAGAGGATGACCTTTTAATGAGATAAGTTCCTATTATTTTTCCCTTTTGAGAGGATGACCTTTTAATGGGATAAGTTGTAATATAATAATATTCACATGCATGCTCAATAAGGAATACACTATCTTTATTTATATGAAATGCTTAAACTATCTAATAGATCTTCTTTAATAAAAGCATATTAATTAATTAAATAATAACTACTTAATAAGAACTTATTTAATAATATCTAACCTTGTAAACCTGATTCATTAAATGACCACTTTACTTATTCTCTGGACTCATATGCCCCTCTGACACCCCTGGGGAGAATCGCAACATAATTAGTAACATGCTTTCAATCGTATTATGTTGATATTTATTACAAGGGCTAATGAGAATATATGGAAGAAATCTCTTTTGTGAGATGCAACTTTTTGCCGCACGTACATTTTATTTACGTACGTAGCTGAGAAATCGCGCAGTATGTGGCTGCGCAGATAAGTCAAAATCCAAATCTGTCATAAACATGAATAAAATCTCGACTATGTATAGATACATGAAGTTAGATACCTGACAGATTGCAGCTCTAATACTTATCCTCCTCAACATCCTCTGCAATGCCCACGGAGTCCCATCTTTAACAAACGCCGAGCTTCTGCTGAAATGTTGCATTTTCCTAATGTGTGTTATGCTTCATGAGGGCATTGGGATTCTGATATGGTACAACAAGAAATGAGTAGATAACTGAGAATAGATTAATGAGAATTTTCGAAGATTTTCATGGTATATATCCTTGAGCTTCAGTTGATTGTGGATTTTTGGGAATGGCGAGCTCAACTGTACTTCGTTCATGTTTGTCTGATTTTAGAATATTTTGAAAATTTATAATCAATTTAAAGATGCCTAATAAATATATTGGAAATAGAATTCAATAATAAAATCTATTATCGAATAAACTTTCAATAAGACTAGTAAATTAAAAAAACCCAGAAAACTCTCATTAATCAACCAGAACTTCACAATTTCTTAGAAAACTCTGATTAATCAACCACAACTTCACAAAGATTTAAAATGAAATGAGTACTTTAGCTATCTCCAGATTCGAAACCCTGACATTGGCAATCATCGAAAATAGATTCATCCAGAATAAAATTGTTTGTTACCTGTTTCCTAGAATCGCACGTTGGTTGTGCTCTCTTCTTCCTGTGTCTCACTTGATATTCGGGTCTCAGATATTTTGTCCAACGCAAACGGCAGCTCTTCATACATATATAAATTGTATATATGTTTCTATATACACGGAATTGTTGCCGGTTACGTTGGACAAATACATGAGATCTATATCACCATGTGTGCATTTATATTTACATATATATGCAGAGCGGAAGTACATGCCGACTCTCATGCTCAATCTGGTGAATAGAAATGAGACGAGAGTCCAGGGCCTGCGAATTCGACGCCGAATATCATTTGTTATATAGCGGAAGATTGCAGCAGAGATGAAGTCGCAACTACAAATCTGTCCACAAAGGTGATTACACGTATGTTGAATGCATACCACTAAATTACGATGGTGTGCACTTTGTACTCTTGAGTGCTTCATGATCATGAATGGAGGAGCAGCACGGTAGGTGGACATGCAATAATAATAAATAGCAATCAATATAAAGCAATTCAAATGCATGAGACTGTTGATGGAACATAATCTTCAAATGTGGGTTTCGATATCTTAAAAAAAAAAAAACTAACGTATAAATTATATGTAATGTGGTTGTGTATTGAATTAGTGTGTCAATGAGATGTCTATTATTCTCCACTGTGGTAGCCATCCATGTGCATATTGAATTAGTGTGTCAATGAGATGTCTATTGTTATCCACTGTGGTAGCCATCCATGTGCATATGATTGAAAGGTATCTTGTTGGTATGAAAAAGCGAAAAAGTGTTTTTTAACATTTAGGACAAAGAAAATGCTTGTTCAATATGGAGTTAATTTTTAATTATTTAAAAAATAATTTAATAATATTAAATTAAATTTTAACATAGTACTATTAAATATATTAATTAATACATATTTTATTATATAAACGTAGATGTGTAGCTTTTTCATAATTGATATGAGATATTAATTTAAAAAAATATCAAAGTGAAATTGAATGAGTTAATCATAAATATATTAAAAAAAACAAAAGTTTAGTATGAAAGTATTAGACTTAAAATTTCTAAAAAAATATTATTAAAATCTCAATTATTCAAAAGCAAATTTTTACACTAAAATAAAAAACCTGAAGATTTAACCAAAAATTTAAACCTTCAATGCTTGAAGAACATATTGAAGGCCAATCATGAGTTCCTCATTGCTCATATTGCATTTGGGTTCAACCGTATCCAACCACTTTTTACTCCAATAATAATGTCTATAGGGAGTTATTTCCATCCGCCACATGCCGACTCTTACTCTCACATTTGGTCACAACATCTTCTAAATTGCAAAATGCAATGGGAGTGATATAAAGATGCAATGTGGACAACATTTGTAAATATGGAATATTACAAATGTCTATTTGAAACTAGTTGGTCACTTGGGCATAACTAAAAATATTTAAAACTACAGAGGAAAAAATGGAACAATAATGAAATAATTGTCAAGATTAAGGTTAGAGTTTGATATCATCCCTCCATTTTTGGCAAAAATGAAGAATATTTGGATATCATTAAATGTTGTCCACATATTTTTTATTATTAAAAATCCTATATTCTTGAACTCCATTTCCAATATAGATACGCCTATAAGCATAACTAGTTGGCTATACATATTAAAACCCATAATTTTGATTTATGATAAGTTCTCCATCTTAAACTTCCATAACTCAATCTTTGTGCCATTTAATTGTTCGATTTCTAATTTAAAAGTGCTTGCCATGTTCTTGCAACAAGATTTCCTTCTATTGAAGTCCATAGCCAAACTAAGACTAAATAACAAAAACACACCTCTCTCACATTTTGAACCAAGGTGTAAATATTTACATTTCAACTTTATGCACACACACAACACACACTTGAAATTAAAAGTTTATTATTACATTGATATTTCCTTTATATTAGGGAGATGTATCATTACTTTAGTGCTTAACATGGAGTTGAAACATGTCATATGTAATGAACCAATATATATCCTTCTTAAGTTTGTGTTGGCACCAAGATAAGGATGCCTTTGAAGAAATGTATCAATATTGTGTGCATGAGAATTGGGTTGCACACAAGATGTGCTGGAAAAAAAAAAAAAGGTTTTTCACTAGATAGATTCACTGACATGAATTAAATTGATGTTGGAATATCACACCAACTATTTTAACAAACTTATGTGGGATTTTGTAATTGTAACTATTTTTGCAACTAACCTATTGAAAATTAGGGTTGGTCTAAAAATGTCACACTTTAAAAGCATGTAAAGATTGTAAGGGAGGGAGTTATTTTGGGGAGAAAAATATTTGAGTATGAGAGCTCTAAGTTGTACTTTCCAGGTCTGTGCATATGGATGGAGGCTTAAGGCCAATATATGTGATGTAAAGATTTATTCTATGAATGAACTTGATGAAATTTCTTATTTTATTATTCTCTTGTGAGTGTTTTGTGTCATGTTGAGTGCTTTATATGGTGTATTAATGGATTCTTTAATATGGCTCTTTATGTGAATATTACTACAAATCTATTGTTTGAATGAGATCATGAGGTGTTGGATGCATCTTTATGGCTGAATCAAATACTATATGTTTAGGTAACTTTTTTCCTAAGGAAGTTCTATCCAATATTTCTCACATAGGCTCTATCATGAATGGGTAGAAGTATAATGCTAGTGTATTTGCATGAAGAACTCTGCTCCTCTATTCCTACAACTCTTGTGAGAATCTTGGGAGAGACCTCCAAATCTTAGAGATTGAAAATTATAGTGATTATAAGGTATTTTTTTCCCAAGGTATTCAGACATTGGGTTTGAATCGTTGCACCAACAATTGGCTCTATTTTCTAGACCTAAATTGTTAAGTTATTGTTCAAAGAATAAGGCTATGACATGGAAGCCATTAAGAAAGGAGATATACGAATGGTTTTCTTAGAAAGATGAGGAGTTTACATGGAAGGAGACTAGAAATCTCCAAATGTACACCAAAATATGGAAGCACGAGTACATATGTTTAGATATGCATGAAATTTTATTTACTAGGCTTCCTTGTTTGCTTCAAGAGTGGATAAAGAGATAGGAAGCGACTAATATTGTATTGTGACCCAAAGAAATAGTGTTGGAGGTAAGAAAAAATTGCTAAGCTAAATGTCCTAGAAAAATGGAACACAACAATTGAATTTTGGTTTAGGCAAGTCAAAGAAGGATACTTGATCAAATTTACCATTAAATGTAGTGAATATTTCAATAGTATGGAGAGGAATTTTGAAATTGGCCCTGAAGGAATATTGTTGGCTAGAATTCCACTTCAAATCAAGATGTTGTTCATGGAAATTGGATTGATGTGTATGGATATTGATTAGATAAAAACATAAACCCATGAATGGAGTGGGGATGAGAATAAGGGGGGAATGAGATAAAAATAGAAAAAGGGTGGATTTATAATAGTAGAGAAGGAGAAGATAAGAGTGATTAGAAAGAAGAGCTCAGATTAGGGAGATAGAGAAGCAAGAAAAGAAATACTAGTCCAAGGGATGAAGATACTGTAGCTAGGAGTGCATGGAGGAAAGTAGGGCAAGAAGACAAAACTAATGAAGGAAAGGTGCTCATTCAAACACATTTGTATAAACATTCATAGAAATGAAGAACCATACCTCATTCCTTTACCATCACCATGGCTCTTAAATTGATGCGAGATATTTATGAAAATTACAAAAATACTTTGACATAAACATTATTGGAAAACTTAGGAATATTATGGCATGAATTTCAAGAATTATACATTTGAATTCTTAATGATAGTTCCTTGAATTACGTTTTTATTTGATGTAGAAATATTTTAAAACTTTTGTTTAAGACAAGTAGAATTAGTAATATTCCTTAATGCCAAAAATAAATCAAAAGCATTATAACCAAGAATTAGTAGAAAATATCATTTATTTCATTAATAAAAATAACATTGAGGTAGGATAACACCATAAAATAATTATTTTATGGAAGGATCGACCCATGTTCACTTGCATCTTCAATGGGAAAACCTCCCAATCAGAAAAACTTCAATATCATATCAATCTCATACATTCTCGGTAAGGTGGAATTCATTATTATTTATAGTTCCCATGTGCTAGCTACCTAGGGGGCCTTCTTTAATGAGGGAACATTATATGTATCGAATCCTAACTACATAAGAGGGTCTTATTTAATAATAAATAACACCATGGACTTACTTTGTGATACATTAAATCACCACCATACATATACTACTCTTATCACTAATGGGTCCATAGTCCCCTATTCATCCCTAGGGAGGATCCCATTGTTCCATCCTACTTTAAGAAGCATTGTCCTTAATTCTTGTATATGTGATATACATCAAAATCCGAGGTGCCATGTATAAGTGATACCCTAAATATTGAGAGTGAAGTGATCTAAGAAGTGTGCCCATAACGGGTTCATCCATAAAGCAGGGTCCCTTATAGGGAGCTAACTATAACACTGAAGTAGTCTAAGCCTAAACAGGGTCCCATGTACAATTGTTTGCCTCAATGTTGAAGTAATTCAGCAAGTTCATTACCTAAGTACTAGTGCTCATGGTCACTCCTCATTGATGATATTAGAGCTACACAATTTATTGAGTGTTTTTCTCCAAATCACCAACATGCTCACATGGATCCAAATAAATAGAACCATCCAAAGAAAAAAAATCCTCTATAGAGTTGTGAAAGAATCAAGGAAAACTTTAGGGGCTAATATTCACAGGTGGGTTAATTTTCCATGATTTTTCTAAATATATATATATATATATATATATCCAATTTTGATTTTTTATAAAGATGTTTCACCAAAATTTTATAGCCTGTAATTATTTTGCCTTTAATATCACCAAAATTTTATAGATACTATATTTAAAATCATAAGAAAATTGAATATATTTTCAAGGATATCAACACACATTTTACATTTTTCACATTAGGGACTAGTGAGATTCACCAAGCTTTCTAAGCTTTAAGATAATTTTCCATCCTTAAAATTTTCTCAAAAACGGGTGGCTTCAAAAGAAAATCTACTACTATAGAAGAAGCATTATGGAAATTGGTAAGCACCATGTGCTCTTATATTTCCTTAGTTTTGTTCTAAATCCTTATAGGAGAATATTTCTTGTATATATTCCTCAATGATAACATGATTCTATTCCTCATCGATGATGATGTTATCCAATGTCTCCTTAAGATTTTAGATGGTTCTCTTAGTTGATCATTGCCTCCTAAATACACTTACATGTTATTCTTTAGTTTTTTCTAGTGTGTGGTGTCGAAATTTACAAGGTCTATAGTTCCCTAAATATTGATTCAAAATATATAATATAATATACCAAATCAAATCCCTATAAATTCTATATCAAATCACACAAGTCTAGTTGCAATATGTGAGCTCTATCAAGGTATATCTAATCTTGAATACATGCAATGATCACCGAAAATCCCTAAAATGATAATATATTTCAAACTACAATATCTCACTCATAGAAGCTCCAATTGAATCAATCTTTTTTTGACATCACATATTTCTTCAATGAGAATATAGATATGTAATTAGTTTATGTAAATTCTATAAATAATTTCTCAAAATGTAAGTCATTCATGGATCCAACTAATAGAAAAAACAAACATAATTTTTTTCTCCAATGTGCCTTACAAAGTTCTTTAATGCCACTTCTATTGTTCACTTATCTTAAAAATGAATTGCAAACAATATAACCAAGGATTCAAAGAAAATTTCTTTTACATATTAAATTAAAAGAAATATATATTTTTTTCTCATATGTGTCTTACAAAGTGCTTTAATAGCACTTCTAATGTTCATTTATCTTAAAAATGAATTGCGAGCAACATAAATAATTAAAATAAAACATATTTTACATAATGAATTAAAATACTGTTGAGGTGGGGAAACATCATATAGTGATTCTTGTACAAAAGGACCAATTCCTATCATTTTTCCCTATTGAGAGGACAATACCCTAATGAGCTAAGCTCCAATATAATAATGTTTTCATACACACTCATTATAGCTATCAAATGATTGAACTACCTAGTGTATCTTCTTTAATAAGGACATATTAATTAATTAAATGATAACTACCTAATGGAGAATTATTTAACAATAGCTAATATTATAGACCTAATTCACATTGCATTAAATGACCACCATACTTATTATACTCTATCTTTGATGGGCTCATATGCCCCTATTGCACCCTAGGAAGGATCACAACATAATTAATAACATTCCCTTAAGTGAAGGATCACAACATAATTAATAACATGCCTTTAAGTGTATTATATCGATATTTATTAGAAAGATTAATGAGAATATAAGGAAGAAAACTATTTTGTTAAAAGGCATGACTAAAACCATTGGATAATCATATGTGTGAAGTGATAAAACTTTTTGATAACTTAACAACACACATACTTTCACTCTATTTAAGACACCATATATTTTTAGAGATCATGCCTTTAATGAAGGGAACTTATAAATAATTTCATTAAGTGTTTATTATATTTTCCTTGTGTCAAATTATGTATTTTAACAATAACACAATAAAATCCATTATTGCCCGAGAAGTGTCAAGTCAAAAAGATATCAAAGATCTACACCAAAGGATTTTAGTTACAAATTTACACAACATGTATAAGGGAAGAGCGTTAATTGGAAAATGCGGAATAATATAAATCTAAAACAACGCATAAGGGAATGCATATGGAACTTTCAAAGAAGACATATAATTCAAATATGGAGAATCAGTGAAGGGGATGAAACATGGAACAACCTCCAATCAAGAAAACTAAAGAAAAAAGAAAGTAGTCGTGAATGCACAACTTTTAAGGCAAAGAGAGAATCTATAAGGAGGTAGATTAGTGCCCAAAGCTATTGTTTGGCTTGGAGGTACTAAAGGAAACACTTATGGGTCACATACACATCAATGAATGATATTTATCATTTTGAATATTTTATTGTATATATATCTATATCCTCTTATTTTGGGGACCATGATTTTTTATTTTTTTTTAAAGAATGATGGAAAGTGAAGAGTCACTTGGGATACAAATGGTCACTTGGAGATGAATATGCATCTTAATTTGTAAAATATAAATCCTAAATTCATATGTTGTATCCTTTTTCTTGTAGTGTAATCTATCTTATTATGTGAATAAAGAAGCCATTGTTGGCCAAGTTCTTCATACTCTCTAGATCTAGGCTTAGATATTAAGCATTCTCTATTAGCTCCCTTAATACTTTTTGGTTGTAACATTTTATAATTTATCAAGTGGACTATTATATTATAATTGTTGGCATTATGATACAGGTGTTGTCCTTGATGGCAACTCACTCAGATGAAAGTTCATAGTACAGCAGGTCAACAAAAAAGGAATACAGATTAGACTCCAAAGAATGAAGAAAGAGAGGTATACGTTGGTTCACTTTTTCCAAGGCATGTATACATGTTTGGGCTTCAAAATGTCATACAAATATCACTCATTACCATACATTTTTCACCTATGTTTCCATTATATCACCCATTATTCACCACCATGTCACTTCATTTTCACTATTATTCACCATTAATGGGTCTCATTTATATTTTCCAAATATTATTTATTTTTTAGCATTTTTAAGAGAAATTCTTGATTAAATATTAGAAAATAATATATTTTACTTTATATATGGAAAGTGGGTTGTTTTTGTGACATGTGTAGGTACCAAGGAAGCTTCCAAGACACCTTTATGTGGCCTTGAATGATCAAATTCGAATTTGAAGAGATAAACCTCATGGAGAAGATCATGATCTCATGGAGAAGATCAAGGACAAAAGGGGGTTATGTGTCTAGATGGTTGAGAGATGAATGGAACTAAAGAGAGATTAGTGGATCATCATTATGAGTTTGTTACTCATCCCATTGTATAAATAGGAGACAATCTCCTCCATTTGTAATCTTGAAGTTTTTGTAATCTTAGAATTTTGGAGTATGTAATCTTAGAAGCTTAGAGTTGTAATCTTAGAGTTGGTTTGTAATGGAGATTTTGAAATAAAGGATCATACTTCAATTTTGCTTCTACACCTGAGTCTCCATTGAAGTGGTGTGCTTGTGGAGTTATGGAGGGCCCCCATGGCCTCACTTGCATGCTTATTTGTTTATTTTAGGTATAATTTATTTTATGTTTTTGTTTGATTTCAGTTTTCGAGTTTTTGTTAAATATTCTAATATTGGAAGAGTCTTATTTGAAAGTGTTCTTGTAAGAGAACCATAAGATTTCAAACAATTATTAGATCTAGGCTTTTAAGTTCTTATTAGATGTTCTAACGTTGAAAGAGATCTTGTAGAATATGTTCTTGTAAGAGAACCATAGATCTCAAACAATTGTTAGATCTAGGTTTGATTAGTTATTGAAAGAGGTCTTAATGAATATGTTCTTGTAAGGGGACTTTAAGATCTTGGACAAATTAGGAATCCTTCTAAATCTATATATTTTAGATAAGCACTTCTAAGTTTACCTTCCCGGGTTGACATTAAATTAAACTCTAATTGACATCATCAATTCGAACTAAACAATACACGTGGTTTAACATAACAAAAGTAGTGTATAACTTATACACGCACTTTCACAAGAGGAAAAGTACGTACATGTTGGAAAACCAAGTTTTTGGTCTAAGGTATTTGGTCCAAGGTATTTTGATCCAAGGCATTGGTCCAAGGTATTTGATCTAATGTATTTGGTCCAAGGTATTTTGATCCAAGGTATTTGATCCGAGGTATTTGGTCCAAGGTATTGATCCTAAGTAGTTTTGGTCCAAGGTATTAAGAAAGGCCTAAGAGTATATAAGGAGGAGAAGATCATTAGGCTAGGTGTGCAAGTATTGAATATCTTCTGAAGTGTTATATCATATATGCAGGTTATGAGCTTCTAATGCGTTGTCTAATCTAATCTAAGGATGCACCCTTGTGGTTGATGATGGTTGATGGGTTGGGATCATAAAGCCTTAAATGTATTATCATTATGTGGTTTGATCATGGACAGTCTAGATATGAATACTGACGCATGTTTTATTCTGTAAATGATATGATCTGGGTATGACTGAAGTCTGGAATGTCTATGAAGTTTTAAGTTAGCATTTGCAGATATGTACGTTGTTTCACTTTGGTAAAAGTGCATATACACATTGGTTCAACACATCGAAGTAGCATATACCTTATGAACTATGATGTTTGAAGTTACAGTTGGTTCTGGTTGTTGATGCAGAGTTCTGGGTTTTTCTTTATGTTCTGGTGACTACATTCTGGTGACAGTGTTCAGATTGATTGATTGTGATTTGCTTCAGTGATGATGGATGAGATCTAATGATGGATTAGGATCATAATTACTAATCATTATGTGATCTGATGGGCTAGATCTAATTTCTAACACATGTTTTATCCTTTATATTTGATGATCTGGGTATGTCTAAAGTCGAGAAGAGCAATGAAGTTATAAGTAAGTATTTGCAGATCTATATGCTGGTTCGCTTTGATGAAGTTGTGTATACACGCTGGTTCAGATGTTCCAAGTTGCATATACACTTTGATGCATGTTTATGAGGTTACAGCTGGTTCTGAATGATGATGCAATATTCTGGGTTTAGATCTGTGTACTGGTTACAGTGATCTATCTGTTCTAGTGGATTTGTTGAAGTTGATGGTTGATTCAGTTGCGTCAGAGGTTCAGAGGTTGTTAGTGATTGATTGAGTTTTAGTGATTGGTTGATGCAGATGTAGTTGGTGGTTGTATTGCAATGATGATTGATTCTAATCTTCAATGTTGTTGATGGACCCAACATGAAAATTGGATGAAACAAGGCCTTCATGTGTATTGCTGTGTACCATGAGCATCTAGTCTAAAAATTTATGAAACGTGGTCCTTGGAGGAAGAAAGAAGGTTGTAGCCTTTTGTAGGTCGGCGCCTACGTACTAGTAAACATATCGGCTAGTACAAGAGCTAGGGGGTTGTAGCTCCCTTCTAGTAGAAGCTATAGAACGAGAGAAGGTTGTAACCTTCTGTGGGTAGAAGCCTACGTACTGGTATGAGTCTACACCAGTACAATGTTGTAAATAGATTTTCTTATTATTAAAAGAAGACAAAGACGACAGGAGTAGGTGGTTTTCACCCACATTGGGTTTCCACCTTAAATCTTGGTGTTCATGTGTGTTGCTTATGTGTGATTCTTTATTCTTCTTTTACTGGACAATATAATAAATATCTGATATATTGGTTTAAGCTCAACACATGATAAACTATCTAAATCCTAAGTTCTTTGCATATACGTTGGTTTCTTTAAGCACAATCACATGTACACGCTAGTTAACTTCATTGAAGTAGTGTATATAAATCTATTTGGAAAATAAAATAATTGATCTAATAATACTGATTCACCCCCCTCTTAGTATTATTTCCTACAATTAGTATCAGAGCATGTCCTTTAGAAGAAGCTTGATCACTTGAAGGGAGATCCATCAACATGACTAATCAAGAAAGCATGGGATCCATTAGACCGCCAATCTTCAATGAGAGAAACTTGTTTATTGGAAAATAAGAACCACAACCTATCTACAATCGCTTGGAATGGATGTCTGGGAAATTGTGGAAGGAGAATATACATTTCCAACAACAATTCCTACAGATACGGCAGGTAAAAAGCAATGTGAAACCAATGCCAAAGCGGCCAATACTTTATTGGGAAGTCTGTCACAATCAGAGTTTGTCAAAGACATGCAGCTCAAATTAGCCAAAGAAATATGGGACAAAATCGTTCTAAGCTACGAAGGAGACTCTTAGGTAAAACGTGCTAAGCTTTAAACTCTCAGAATTCAATATGAAACTCTTAAGATGCATAGTGATGAAAGCATAGCTAGTTACTTCCTACATATAGATGAGGTTGTCAATTGTATGAAGAATTTGGGTGAAGAAATTAAGGAAGTTACCTTAGTTGAGAAAGTTTTGAGATCCTTGTCTACTAAATTTGAATCCAAAGTGTCTTCCATAGAATAAACATAGGATCTACAGAATATCACTATGACGCAGCTTCACGGAATCGTAACTACCTTTGAGATGAGAAAAGGAGGACCAACAGATATGAGAGAAGCCGCATTCAAAGCTTCAGCAAAAGGAAAGGAAGAACACAATGAATCAGGACATATTTCAGAAGAAGAAGATGAGGTAAACTTTGTCAAAAATCTTCAGTGGGATTCTGGAAGGTTTAGAGGTAAGTTACCCTTCAAATGATTTTATTGTGGCAGAGTCAGTCATTATGCTACTAGATGTCCTCATAAAGATAAATTTGAAAAATAAAAGTAATATGCAAAGGGGAATAGAAAACAAGTTGTGAATACAAGGAGTTACTATACTCATGAAGATAGTGATGGTTTATCTAATAGTGATGAAGATGAAACTGGATAAGATTACAGACTTCTCATGGCTTATGACGATGATAATTTTTGGGATGCTTTAGAAGAGGAAGGCCTTCATGAAGAAATATCTAAACAAAAAATCTATTTAGAAGAAAAGAATATGATTATAGATACCTTAACATACCAACTTGCTGAAAAAGAAAAACACAATGAAAAACTAGAATTTGAAATTGTGGGTCTAAGAAAGGATCTTGAGAAAACGAAATCTCTTAATCTTAGATTTGCTAAAGGATCAAAAAATTTAAATGAAATTATCAAAGTTCAGCATTCTCCTTTGATAAAGACAGGTCTTGGATATATTGAAGAAGCATCTCAAACATAGAAGCCGTCAACCTCCACCAAAACCTATCTTGATGCAACAAAGACCAGTGAACAGTATGACAATCATCAGCAAAGGCATAAATCAGATCACCAGGTAAATCAGACTCAATTTACTCCAAGGATGAAAAGAAGCCACAACCAACCTTAGGTAAATCATACTCAATTTTCTCCAAAGATGAATATCAATAGAAACTACAATCACCAGGTCAATAGATTCAATTGTCGCAGGAACTTCTTTAATGGGCAATGTTTTTCGTGTCATAATTTTGGACATAAATCTACTCAATGTGTTCCTTACAAAACCATCATGACTAGAGAAGCATTAAATCAAAGGAATGTAACAGGGATCAAGAAAAGTTCCTATAATAACTTTTCTCTTCTTGAAAATGAAATAGAATGCTCAATCTGTAACAACTTTCGTCATGAAGAATTTGAATGCAGGAGAAAATTTTGGCAAACATCTCAAAAGGAGAAAACTCCATTAAATCCCAAGATATGGAGAAGGAAAGAATCTCAAACAGAAAGATGTGGTATAGCCTTGTATGTAGAAGGACAAGAAAATCAGTGGTACATCGACAATGGATGCTCAAAACACATGACAAGTGACAAAGAAAATCTTCACTCATATAATGCCTTAGAAAAGGAAAAAAATGTCTCATTTGGAAATGACACTCCTGCTATCATAAAAGGTAAAGGCTATGTTTTCTTGAAAGAAAAGGTTAAAGCTGGAAATGTTATGTATGTAGACGGTTTAAAGCATAACCTGTTGAGTGTCAGTCAAATGTGTGATCAAGGAAATGAAGTGGCGTTTCGATCAAACGGATGTGTTGTTTGTGAGCTTGATACAAGAGAGACCGTGATCAAAGGTACAAGAACTTCAAACAACTTATACATACTCAAGGGAGGATGACAACAGTGTTATCTAAGAAAAAATGATGAAAATTGGCTGTGGCATAGAAGATTGGGAATCTAAGCTTTTCTCAAATAAGAAAATCACACAGATTCAAGGCTGTTTTTGATCTTCCAGATATCAGCATCCTAGAAAATACAATATGCAAACCATGTCAAAACGATAAGCAAACCAGAGTTCACCTCATGGAAAAGGAAGGGTCAGCTAGTAAGCCTCTTGAACTTGTCCATACTGATTTATGTGGACCGTCAACAAAAAAGTCACCTCGTGGAGAAGAATACTTTATTTTGTTCATTGATGATTTTTCCATAATGTGCTAGATAGGTATTCTCAAGCATAAAGATGAAGCTTTTGAAAAGTTCCAAGCCTTCAAAGCTTTGGTTGAAAATGAATCAGATCGAACAATCAAATTCCTCAGATCTAATTGAGGAGGGGAATTTACCTCAGATGAATTCTTTGAATTTTGTGAACAACATGAAATAAAAAGGCAATTCTCCACCGCAAGGACTCCTCAACAAAATGGTGTGGTTGAAAGAATGAATAGAACGGTTCAACAAATGGCTCAAGCTATGCTAGATGAATCTGGAACTCTTGCAACCTTCTGGGGTGAAGCTACATTCGCTGACGTAACTATTATCAACCAAGCAAATGTTTAGGTAAACAACACTCAAACTCCACATGAACTTTGGTATGGTAAGACTCCTACTGTAAAATACTTTAAAGTTTTTGGAAGCAAATGTTATATCAAAAGGATTGATGAAAACCTTGGTAAGTTTGAACCCAGAGCAGATGAAGGTATTCTTCTTGGTTATTATTCTAGAAGTAAAGGGTATAAATGTTATAATAAAAGACTTGGAAAAATTGTTGAAAGCATTGATGTTGTAGTTGATGAAGCATGCAAAAATCAAAATAGATAAAATCAACAGAAGATTATGACAATGAAGAAAATGGGAATTATTTTCCCACATCAAATGAAAATCATATTGAAGAAGAAACCAATGAAGCACCAGAAGAAGAGATAATGGTAGAAGAAAAGATTATGTCCTGGTATGTTCAGAAAAATCATCCAGGAACTCAAATTTTAAGGGAAAAAGAGGTAGGTGTATAGACAAGAAGAACTATTACAGGGACCTGAAGCTATCTAGCATTACTATCCTCCACTGAACCTAAAAATGTAAGAAGCATGCGAAGATGAATGTTGGGTCAAGGCCATGGATGAAGAACTTGAGAAAATTGAAAAAAATGATACTTGGGAATTAGTTCCTAGACCTCATGATAAAAATATTATAGGAACTAAATGGATATTCAAAAACAAGTTGAATGAAAATGGAGAAGTCATTAGAAACAAGACTAGGCTTGTTTGTAAAGGGTATGCTGAACAAGAAGGTATAGATTTTGAAGAAACTTTTGCACCTGTTGCTAGACTTGAAGCCATAAGGATGTTTCTTGCTCTTTCTAGCTTTCAAAAATTCAAAGTATACCAAATGGATGTAAAATCAGCCTTCCTGAATGGAGATTTAGAAGAAGAAGTTTATATTGAACATCCAAAAGGATTCATTCTTGGAAATAATGGAAAACTTGTATGCAGACTCAGAAATGCCCTCTATGGTCTGAAACAGGCTCCAAGGGCCTAGTATTACAGCCTCGATAAATATCTACACCAGCAAGGTTTTACAAAAGGTTCAACAAATAGCAATCTATATACAAAAATTGAAACTGATAAATTGCTAATTATTCTTGTTTATGTTGATGATATCATTTTTGGTAGCAATGAAGAATCCATAAGTCAGAATTTTGCTTCAGTAATTCAACAAGAATTTGAAATGTCCTTGCTTAGTGAACTTACCTATTTTCTTGGTCTACAAGTTCAACAAAATAAAGATGGTATTTTTCTTTCACAAACCAAATATCTCAAACAGATCTTGAAAAGGTACGGAATGGAAGATTCTAAACCTGTATGTACCCCAATGGTAACAGGATGCAGTCTCAGCTCAAATGATGAATCAGCAACAGTACATCAACCAACTTACAGATCCATGATTAACAATCTGCTTTATCTAACAGGTACCCGACCTGACATCATGCATGCAGTAGGAATAGTTGGAATATTCCAATCATATCCAAAGGAATCACACCTTCAGGTAGTCAAAAGAATTTTCAAATATCTTCAAGGAACTCAGGACTTTGGTTTATGGTATCCTAGAGATGCAGATCTTACTCTTCATGCATATACAGATGCAGATTGGGTAGGAAGTGTTGATGACAGAAAAAGCACTAGTGGTGGTGCATTCTATATGGGTTCTAGGTTAGTGTCTTGGTTCAGCAAGAAACAAAGTTCAATTGCTTTATCTACAACTGAAGCAGAATATGTGGCTGCTGCATCTTGCTGCACACAACTACTTTGGATGATGCAAACCTTGCAAGACATTCAAATCACATATACTCCACCCATCTCCATTCTATGTGATAATACAAGTGCCATCAGTATTTCAAAGAATCCAGTCATGCACTGCAAGACCAAGCATATACCCATCAAATACCATTTTCTACGTGAACAAGTGCCTGAACAAAAAGTCAAATTGGAGTATGTTCCCTCCAAAGAACATGTTGCTGATATATTCACTAAACCACTACCTAGAGAAACATTTGAATATCTCAGACAAAAGCTGGGAGTAGTTTCTGCATCATCCTACTGTTAAATCTAAATTTTCCACAGAAAGGTTATTATACGCATGTTTCATGAATTTGATTCGTGTACACACGCGAGTTTTTGTGGGACAAGGAGCGTATATGTTTTTCAGACAAGAAAAATAGTGGGGCAGGCTCTGATATGGGTGCTCTATTTGATTTTGATGATCATAGTCTATTGATATGCTTTATTCATTAATTTTTATCTAACTGGGAAAGATGCCTTGATCATTGACTTGTTAACAATGCACAGGTAGCACAGGTTCAGGGGGAGCATTAACCTTCACTCGCATTCTACATTTTTGGCATTATGGTTGCTGAGTCTAGCTATGGCTTTAGATATTTATACCTTTTGTTGCTTAAGTCATGTAAAAGTCTAGGATGTGATATGTCTTCTCATACATTTGAATGAGTCCTATTGGACAAATGATGTAATTTGTATCCCCACTTTGCATAAGATGGATGATGTAATTATATTTCTGTCATGTATAAAAAATTGGTATATCCCCACTTGGTTGGGAGATGAATGTATGTATGAGTCATTGGTGATAGGAAGGTCATACTCACATAGTTGAGTTATAGAGTCATGTTACTCTTTTGGAGAATACTTTTGCAGACTCTGCTTGTGATCAGGGGGAGCATGGACATTTTTCAGTGCATCTCAGCATGTACAAAGGGGAGCTCAATCAGACAATTTAGCATGTACTCAGGGGGAGCATGAACAACATAGGGGAGAGAATATATTGGTCTTCCCTTTGCCCTTGATGTCAAAGGGGGAGAGTGTCTTGGTGTTGTTGTTGCCATTAAGTCCAAACAGGAAGATTGTAGGCATTATGATACAGGTGTTGTCCTTGATGGTAACTCACTCATATCAAAGTTCATAGTACAATAGGTCAATAGTAAATGATTACAGATCAGACTCCAAAGAATGAAGAAAGAGAGGTATACGTTGGTTCAATTTGTCCAAGGCGTGTATACACGTGGTTTAACAGAACAAAAGTAGCGTATAACGTATACACGCACTTTCACAGCAGGAAAACCGTGTACATGTTGGAAAACCAAGTTTTTGGTCCGAGGTATTTGGTCCAAGGTATTTTGATCCAAGGTATTGGTCCAAGGTATTTGATCCGAGGTATTTGGTCCAAGGTATTGATCCTAAGTAGTTTTGGTCCAAGGTATTGAGAAAGGCCTAAGAGTATATAAGGAGGAGAAGATCATTAGGCCAGGTGTGCAAGTATTGAATATCTTTTGAAGTGTTAGATCATATATGCAAGTTATGAGCTTCTGATGTGTTGCTTGATCTGATTTAAGGATGCACCCTTGTGGTTGATGATGGTTGAGGGATTGAGATCATAAAGCCTCAAATGTATTATCATTATGTGGTTTGATCAAGGACAATCTAGATCTAAATACTGACACATGTTTTATTATGTAAATGATATGATCTCGGTATGACTAAAGTTTGGAATGTCTGTGAAGTTTTAAGTTAGCATCTGCAGATATGTATGTTGTTCCGCTATGGTAAAAGCACGTATACACACTGATTCGACACATCGAAGCAGCGTATACCTTATGAACTATGATGTTTGAAGTTACATTTGGTTTTGGTTGTTGATGTAGAGTTTTGGGTTTTGCTTTATGTTCTGGTGACTGCATTCTGGTGACAGTGTTCAGATTGATTGATTGTGATTTTCTTCAGTGATGATGGATAAGATCTAATGATGGATCAGGATCATAATGACTAATCGTTATGTGATTTGATGGACTAGATCTGATTGCTAACACATGTTTTATCCTTTATATTTGATGATCTGGGTATGTTTGAAGTCGGGAAGTGCAACGAAGTTATAAGTAAGTATTTGCAGATCTATACGCTGGTTCGCTTTGATGAAGTTGCGTATACATGCTGGTTTAGCTGTTCCAAGTTGCGTATACACTCTGATGCATGTTTTTGAGGTTACAATTGGTTCTAAATGATGATGTAGTATTCTGGGTTCAGATCTGTGTACTAGTTACAGTGATCTATCTGTTCCAGTGGATTTGTTGAAGTTGATGGTTGATTCAGTTGTGTTAGAGGTTTAGAGGTTGTTAGTGATTGATTGAGTTTGGTTGATTTAGAGAGTGATGATTGAGTTTCAGTGATTGGTTGATGCAGATGTAGTTGATGGTTGTATTGCAATGATGATTTATTCTAAGCTTCAATGTTGTTGATGGGCCCAATATGAAAATTGGATGAAACAAGGCCTTCATGTGTATTGTTGTGTACCAGGAGCATCCAATCTGAAAATTTATGAAACGTGGTCCCTAGAGGAAGAAATAAGGCCATAGCCTTATGTAGGTCGGTGCCTACGTACTAGTAAACATATCGTCTAGTACAAGAGCTAGGGAGTTGTAGCTCCCTTCCAGTAGAAGCTGGAGAACAAGAGAAGGTTGTAACCTTCTGCAGGTAGAAGCCTGCGTACTGGTATGAGTCTACACCAGTACAATGTTGTAAACAAATTTTCTTATTATTAAAAGAAGATGGACAACAGCAGGTGGTTTTCACCCACATTGGGTTTCCACCTTAAATATTGGTGTTCATGTGTGTTTCGTATGTGTGATGCTTTATTCTGCTTTTACTGCACTGTCTAATAAATCTCTGATATACTGGTTTAAGCTCAACACATGAAAAACTGTCTAAATCACAAGTTCTCTGCATATACGCTGGTTTCTTTAATCATGGTCACATGTACATGCTAGTTCACTTCACTGAAGTAGCATATATAAATCTGTTTGGGAAATAAAATAATTGATTTGATAATATTGATTCACCCCCCTCTCAGTGTTATTTACAACATTAATTTTGTTATTTCTCACTTATGTTTCACATGCTAACAACTTGATGTAAATAATGTTAAATCTTTGCAATTTGTAGGCTATGGATGGTCCCAAAAGTTTTCCCTTGGTTTGTATGCAAATAATAGTTGTTAGCATACTATCCCTAATATTTTCATTCTTTCCATTCATTTTACATCAAATTTGACATGGAGTTGGAAGATCTTAATGATATGTAGGCCATCCTCAATCCTCAGAGTTTACCTTCAAATTAACGATGATAGTAGTTACTGAAATATTCTCCCTCCTATCTATATCTCTTTTGTTTCATGTCAATTATTTTTTGACCCTTCCATGGGATTAGATAGTGTGAATTTCATTTGTGCTTTTCATTGCATGATAATTGCAAGACATTTTTTTATTGTAGTTATGATTTGAACTCTTTTTTGAATAAACAAATAATAAGTGGGCTTGTTTTATGCATTAAAAATGCAAAAAAATCAAATATAAAGTTATAAATTGAGGAAGCTACTCTCTAAAACATTTAGGAAGAAAGTTGAAATAGTTTAGATAAACCAAGAGTTAAAATAAGAACCCATTACCCTATAATTACCTAATGATGTTGGTTGAAACAAGTTTATTACCCTTGGTAGGAGCGGTATTATGCCAATTTATTACATAAAATAAAACATATGGATACAAAATTATTGTCTATGCAAGAATATATTACATATCAACATAATAGTTGATACATTGACATAAATGAAATAATTAAAGAATAAATGGAAAATTGAAGAAAAATGTTTGTATGATGAAGACCTTTGAAAAAAAATGAAATTTTACCAATTTGAAATCAATCTAATAACTAATTACATAAATGAAAAATACTCCTAAAAGATAAAATCTATGTGCAGAGAAAACATTTACTCTGTTAATTTAGACTCAATTATTATAGAAACTAGCACAACCACATTAGAAAATGTGGTTTATATACTCCAATAGGAATATATCAACCACATTAATAACGATTAGGTATATGGTAGGGATTTAACCATAATATTAAATCCTAATATTAAACCCAGTATTATAAACCTTATATATTAAATCCTAATATATTAAACCTTAATATTATAAACCCTAATATTAAACAATAATATTATAAACCCTAATATATTAAACCAAAATATTGCAAACCCTAATATTATAAAGCTAATATATCAAACCCTATATATTAAATACCATATATTATAAACACAATATTATAAGCTCCAATATTAAAATCCTTTATATTATAAATTATGTATATTAAACCTAATATTTTAAATCCTATATATTAAATACCCTATATTCTAAACACAAATATTAAACCGAAATATTAAAAACCCAAATGTTATAAACCCTAGCACAACCAAATTAATATATGTGATTGATTTACATTAACATATATCAAGCACATGCACAACCACATTAGTAAATATGGCTAAATAATTTTACAATGTTGCATTGCAACATTGGAGAAATTGCAATGTACTATAACATTGCCACAATGTTTATCCATACAATATTGGATAGATTTATGTATCATTTTGACATCACAACATGTTCAATTATTAATATTAATAAATAATATTCATAGATGATTAAGTTTAACCAAATTTTAAAAGTGTTGACTATCAAACATTGTCAACCATAGCTAAACATAGTCAACCACATTAGTAAATATGGTTGACTAATTTTGTAATATTATAAACCATTTTATTATTAAACACTATATTATAAACCCAATATATTAAATCTTATATATTATAGACCCTAAACTTAAAGCCTACTATATTAAATTATAATATTATAAACCCTAATATTATAAACCCAAATGTTATAAAACCTATCACAACTATATTAGTAAATGTGGTTGATATACACTCATCTACATATATCAATGTCATATACCTTAAAATTCCTTTAACTATCTATATATAGATAGATAGATATATATATAAATTATATTCTTTTTATCAAATTATTAGTCTCATTATGTCATGATAAAACAAGTGTATTAAAAGCATTATATACTGAAGTTCTTTCCTTCATGGTTCTCCCTTTATGAACCGTCTATAATCATCACAATTTCACTCACTAGAGAAATTTCGATTCATTTCTTTAAATTATTGTGTTACTATTGAGGTGTAAGATATGTATCCTACTAAGGAACCCACACCTAATTTATGTTCCTTAAGTCTTTATCTATTATTGCATGAATTTACAAAACCTTCTTGATCATTGATCCCCATGGTCATTAAATAGTCATAAAACGGGTTGTTTTTAAATATTCAATGTCATGTTATAGGGCTATAGTACATATATATAAACATATTGTATCAATAACCCATTTTCATAAGTTGATACCATAACATCCCTATTTTAACACCCATGGGCCATCAGGGTGCTATGGGTTATTTTTGTTATACTTAGGATTATTTATAATTTTAAACCTTAACATTCGAACATTTATTGTTGTGGTTTATTCGTTTATTATGTTAATGCATAGGTTTCAAACCTTAGAGTTTCCATGTAAAAACCTGGTCCCATGGGTATGTTTACACCTTGGCAGGAGTACATACCTATCAACATGGACCAGTTAAGACACTTCACTTGACCATGTGATTTGCCAGAGCACGAAAAATTGAGATCTATATTGAAGAATCTGGCGGTGGTCATTTTTATTTGGTCGGGCGGTTAGGATAACTACACTCCCTCCCCCCGGCCCTGCCCCCCACATATTGATAAAAAATTATTTTCTATGAAAGAACATATTACATCTCAACATAATGGTTGATACATTTACATAAATGAAATAATTAAAGAAAAAATGCAAAATTGAAGAAAAATGTTCCGAGGATGAAGATCTTTGAAGAAAAAATGAAATTTTACCAACTTGAAATCAATCCAATAACTAATTACATAAATGAAAAATACTCCTAAAAGGTAAAATCTATGTGCAGAGAAAACATTTACTTTGTTAATTTAGACTCAATTATTATAGAAACTAGCACAACCACATTAGAAAATGTGGTTTATATACTCCAATATGCTTATATCAACCACATTAATAATTATTAAGTATATGGTAGTGAATTTAACCATAATATTAAATCCTAATATTATAAACCCTAATACTAAACCCAATATTATAAACCTTATATATTAAATCCTAATATATTAAACCTTAATATTATAAAACCTAATATTAAACCATAATATTATAAAATGTAATATATTAAACCAAAATATTTCAAACCCTAATATTATGAACCCAATATATCAAACCCTATATATTAAATACCATATATTTTAAACACAATATTATAAACGCCAATATTAAAAGCTTATATATTATAAATTATGTATATTAAACCATAATATATTAAACCTAATATTTTAAACCCTATATATTAAACACCATATATTATAAACAAAAATATTATAAACCCAAATTTTATAAACCCTAGTACAACCACATTAATAAATGTGCTTGATTTACATTAGTCAACGTATATCTTGTTGATCAGTGGTTGTCATTGATGTCAACCCAAGCAGCACCAAGGGCTACGCCGATCTTGCATGGGAATTTTGACTTGACAACTTACTCTATTCTGAGTCAAGGATCTTCTATACGGATTCTACTCATCGATATCATTCCGTTGATATATGGCACGCTGAGTAATTCTTCACGATTTGAGAGATATTAATGTTTGAAGTTAGTAACCCCAATTAGTGGGCTAAAACCCTATGGGGTTGTGGCATGGCACTCATAATTGGTTGTGGTCATTGAATAGTCAATAATTAATAAATGTTTTTTTTGCTCCTAAAATCCCTCCAATGTCCACATGTTAAGGACCCTCCAACTCAAGACATTCATATAAATAATGACCCTCATATCTTGCTCTTATGGGGATTTTGTGGCTTAAAATAGGTCATCGTGGCTATTTCACTATAACTTTTTTTTTGCAAAGCTACAAAAGATGAAATTAAAAATCATTTGATCTGAAATTGTGATGAACCTCTTGACTGAATTTCAGATCTTGGTTCGCTATATTTTCAGATATATGATTTGAGGAATTTAGGGTTTTTGCAAGCTCCCGAATTCCATGTCAAACATGTGATGTTGGGAAAATCATAATAAATTTCTTTCTGAGCATTGGATTGAAATTTTGTAAATAGTCATAGAAAGAGGATGGACTATAGTTTATTGACTAGCATTTTCAAGGCCGAAGGTAACAACAGTGACATGTGGCACTTCGTACAAGTTCGATATACTGAACCAGTCTCTAATCAGGTCATCATGGGAGATTGGGCATAACTCTTTCTTGAAGAATCCAATATCTATCATACCTGTGGGGTTTGAAAGAGGACTCATATGAATACCATAAGACAAAATTTGAAACCCTAGAGATCCAAAAGTACATAGATATAACAGATGTAATATTGAGCTCCTAGAAGGCAAGAAAATGCATGCATTCAAGGATCACTGCTGTAAGGACCACACATCAACAGTCAAGGGTAAGTCTCATACAGCAAGGTATGTATGGTTAGTCTCTACATTTGAAATATGAGTATCATCTTTAGCATATGTTTTTGCAGGACAACGTAAGTATATACATGGTCTAGGTTATATCTTTATGTCTCTGTTATGAAACCAACTCACAAAAAGATAGAAAAGATAGATCAATGCCTTAGAAATAAGCCTCTTCAAGGGGGAAACCTCCTTTACATTACACAAATGAATAATTCTTGGATGATACAAATGACAAGACCTCCTTTCTATATATAGGAATCTAAGCGGTCATACTATAATCAAAGTCAACATACTAATAATAATGTAAGGGCACAATAATAACAATATGGGGACTACATGGGCACAACACTATAATAAGGGGGTTGTACTAATAACAATAATGGGTTACACTAGTAGTATAGGGACCTAACATGCCCCTCTCCTTCAAAAAGTGTTGTCCTCAACGCTTGAGTAGTTCTTTATACTTTTGTATAAAATTCTTGTCCTCCCATGTGGAATCTTCAGCGGGTAAGTTCTTCCACTTGATGAGATACTCTGAAATTAATCAATTTCGTAGCTATTGGGTTCTTGTTTATGTGACTACTCTAGGTTCCAATAATATTTTTCCTTCCTCGTCAAGTTCTAGCAATATTGTTTGAATTGGGATCTTCTGCAACTTTTGAATGAGTGGCCACACTTCTTCCTCATTCTTCCATTCATCCCTTGCTTCGTTTATCCAATCTGGCTGGATAATAGAAATAGCACAAAACAATGCTTCCACATCCTCATCCTTTCTTGAGAGTGCATCTGCAACAACATTTTGCTTCCCTTTTTTGTAGATGATTTCAACATCATAACCTAACATATTTGTGACCCATTTTTTCTTTTTTTCTAAAGATAAGCTTTGTTCTAAAAAGTATTTCAGACTATCATGATCCAGTTTTACCTTGAAGTGTCTTCCCATTAGGTAAGGTTTCCATTTCTTAAGTGCATTTAGTATTGCCAACGTTTCCTTTTCATCAATATCTTGCTTGAGATGTAGCCATAAAAATATCCATTTGCCTACATCAAAACTTCTTTCACTACAATGTTGATCTGCCTCTTGTTTCATTCGATTCTGCACCAAAGTGGTGTTATCCTTTAAAAGTTGGAGAACGTGTTCTTGATGCTTGATTTGATCTTTCACTACTTGAAACTTTTATTCTTGATATGTCCTTCTATCTTGGGAGTTTGAATGGTAATTTCTTCCAATGCATTACAAGATATGGCCAGATTCATTTCTTGATGCTCGATGTGATCTTTCATTTCTTGAACATTTTTCTTCTTGATATGTCCTTCTATCTTGATAGTTTGAGGAGTGGTAATTCCGACCAATGCATTACAAGATATTCTAGAACAGATATTTCATTAAAATTGGAAAAAAAATATTACAAGGACATCACTAGAATTGATTTTTATGGTTATTTGAAATCCCAGATCAACTATTTAATTCCAAATTTAATGAAATATGTGTTCTAGGATTCATTTCTTCTTTCTCGATGTGATATTTCACTTCTTGAACCTTTTTCTTCCTAATATGTCCTTCTATCTTGAGAGTTTGAGGAGTGGTAATTCTTGCCAATGCTTTACAATATATGGTTGGATTCATTTCTTCTTTCTCTGGGGTTGGTTCCTAGTGTATATCCTCTTATTTTGATGTTTCTTGATCCTTTTCTTCCTCCTCTTCAGAATCAATGTAAAATAATTTCTTCTCATCACACTTATGACCTTTAATGTATTTGTTATCACAATTGTAACAAAGCCCTTTTGCTCTTTTCTCTTCCAATTGTTGTGGTGTCAACCTTGTAGGTTGTGGAAGGCTAAGAGAAAAAACACTTCCATCTTTATAGTTGTGAGGGGTAGACTTCCTTATTGCCATAATTTTGCTTTCCACTTTTCTTTCCAACCTGAATGCCCTCTCCAATGAATTGGGTTCCCAAAGATGAACCTCATGTTGAATGTTATCCTTTAAAGCCCCTCTGGAGACATCAATTCTCTGCTTCTCTGGAATATCATTTTCCCTTATATTCAATTTTTGAAAGTCCTCAATGTGCTCTACCATTGAACATTATTTCTTTAGATTTATCAATTGTCTAAATAAGGTGTTTCTCTTTGTATCCTCATAATGTGTTATCATTTCCTCTGTGAAAATTGACCACATAACAAGTGGTTTACGAGAACAAAGCCCTTTATACCATAAAAATTGATCTAGTTCTAAATATGAAGATGCAATACCTACCTTTTGTAACAATGGTACACCATGTAGATCAAAATATTTCTCCATCTGTAGTATCCAATTTACCGGATCCTTTCTATCAAACCTCCTCATATCGTTTTTTCTTGATTTTAGGAGCTCGATCTTGAAATGACTGTAACTCTGTAATTTCAGATCTTTAGGTTCTACAATTTTGGCCTGTAATATCCCTCTGAGTCCTCTTTCTAACCCTGCAAGTCTGATCAATATTCGATTCACCAATGAAGGGTTATGCCAAATGTCCCACGATGACCTGAGTATAGACAAGTTCAGTAGAGCGAACTTGTACGATGTGGTCACTGTTTCAAGCTTAGGTTCTGAAAATGATACCCAAACAACTAAAGTCCATCCTCTTTCTGTGACTTCTTATGGAAATTCAATCTGATGCTCAGAGTGAAAGTTATGACAATTTTCCCAAGGTGACCTGTTTGGAATGAAATTCAGGGGCCTGCACAAACCCTAAATTCCTCAGATTATATATCCCAAAATATAGCGATACTAGATTTGAAATTTGGAGCCAAGGTTAAGACTGAATTCTTCCCAAATGGATATTTTTTTTAGCTTCTGAAATTTTTTCGCAAAAGTTTTATAGTGAAAATTCCACGATGACTTGTTAATGAAATTTTGGAGCTTGCAATAACCCTAACTGCCTCTGATCATATCTCCAAAAGTATAGTGAGACAAGATCTAAACTTCCGACCCGAGATTCAATGGGTTTTTGTCTCAAATGGGTTTTTTTTCAGCTTTTGAAATGTCACAGAAAAACAATTATAGTGAAAATTCCATGATGACCTATTTGGAGCAGTGAAACCCTAGAATCCAAAGCTTTGATACCAAATGTTATGAAACCAGCTCACAAAAAGATAGAAAAGATAGATCAACGCCTTAGAAATAAGCCTCTTTGAGGGGGAAACCTCCTTTACATTACACAAATGAATAATTCTTGGATGATACAAATAACAAGACCTCCTTTCTATATATAGGAGTCTAAGGGGTCATAATATAATTAGAGCCGATATAACAATAATAATGTAAGGGCACAATAATAACAATAGTGGGCTTCTATGGGGCACAAAAATAACAATATGGGGACTACATGGGCACAATGATATAATAAGGGGGTTGTACTAATAACAATAAGGGGTTACACTAGCAGTATAGGGGCCTAACAGTCTCTATATGTCACAGTTAGTTTTGATACCACATTTCGGATGTCATATTCTTAATACTACATATTTGATGCTATGAATTCTTGATGTTACACCAAGTCTACTAAATCTATATGATGTTGTAAGTTCATGTTACTTGTATTTTCATAGTTAATAGAATGGTCTTTTTTGTTGTACTTAGAACTTGGTCCATCACAAGTCTAGGGTCTGTCATCAGCTTTTATTGTATATATCTTTAGGTGAGTTTTGGATATAGTCTTGCATAGAGTCCAGGCTTATATCAAGAGTGGGAGTCTTTGTTTATTACTGCAATAAGTCAACAACAAAAGGTGACAAACACACTTCAGGTACGCATTATAAGTTTAATTTGTAATATTCATTATTATGCACTTACATGTGCTTTGTGAGAAGAGGTAAGTTGAAGGGCATTTTGTTTTGTTTTGGGATTAGTTTTGCCGGGAAAATTTTGCATGCATGTAAAAGAAGATTCTAGTACAACTTCAAGCAATAATTCAAGAGCAAAAATATCAAATCAAAGGAAGCATTGTAGTGAGACATCCTTTGAATACATGACAACCATCCTTATATTGTGAAGAAGTCTCAAGGCCACGAGTCATCATTGTAAATTTGTAAAAGAGTCATTTGTAAAAGTGTCATAATTGGAAGAGTCATTATTGTAAAAGAGTCAATCTGCGTAGAGTCGAAAAGACATTATTGGGAGGTATAGGAGTCTTTGTTGGGCTGATGTCATGGTTGGGTTGCAGGTCATAGTGTGATTGGGTGTTCGGTCAAAATCATTGCAAATCATATTGCAATATGGATCATTGTCCTTGGTATGGGAATCCACACTCTCGTATCATTTCAGTAATTATAGGGTGGTAAGGAGGTGCTAGGCTGGTGCATGAAGTTGCCTACAGGTTGGATCCTGTGAACACTTCAGGGTGGTAGGTTGGTCTAGGGTGTTGGGGCATCCATTCAGTTGATTACTAAAGAAAACAACACGTTGGGGCATCCTTCTAATGGGAGTTGGAGAAGAATGATTTTCTAGAATTCTAGGAAGTTGTTGCTTTCATTTCAGTTCGGGCTGAAGATTAAAGAATTTATTAGAAAAGTGTTATGTGGTTTTTCACCCGGAGGGGGTTTTCCACCTAAAATTCTTGTGCTTAATGTGTTCTTTTATTTACTGTTATTACTACATAAACACTAATAATAATTGAAGATTAACTTATGCTCTAAAATGATTTAAAAGTGCTAATTGATAAGAAATACTTATTCGCCTCCTTCTCAGTATTTCCAACAATTGGTTTTAGAGCTTGGTTCCCTCGTTAATAGCTTAACCGTTGGAAGTCAGCTTTTAGAGCATAGAGATGGGAAATTCAAAGAAGAAAGTCACAAGGATTTCAAAGGAAGGTATAGGTATAACAAAATATAAAGAAAGTGAGTATTGTGTATCAACCCCTAATTTTGATGTAGATAATTACTGGATATGGGAAACTAGGATGGAAGTACATTTGCAGGCACATGAAGTGTGTGAATCAATTGTTTCTGGAGACACATCTACCAACGAAGCTAAAAGGTACCATTCAAAGGCCATGAATGTAATTTTGAATGTTTTGCCAAATTCTGTGAAAACAAAAGTTGGTCAATGTTCAACAACTAAAGCTATTTGGAAGAAGCTTCATAATATCTATTCAACAAAGCAATTAGGTCAAGATGTTATTGAAAATTAGGATCCTTTTGATTATGATGAAGAAATGCGAGAAATGTGTAAAACAGAGTTTCAAAATCAAGTGATCAAGGTGATAAGTAACTCAAAAGTCAAAAGGAAAAGACAAGACTTTTGGAAGCAGAATTGAAGACAACAAAAGAACTCATCAAAGAAAATAAAGAATCTGAGAAGATGATTAGTAGTTTTAGAACTCAATTGGAAGAAATCAAGAATATAGTGACATGAGAAATCAAGAGAGAAGTCCAATAGAAGCAACAAGAACTTAGCACAACGTTTGTAGAGATTAGCAAGATCACACAATAGATGCAAGAAGTAGTAATTGAAAGGAAGGAATCTGATCAAAGATACATATCTATTGTTGACCAAAAGAAAAAGGAATTAGAAACATCTTCAGTATAAATAAGCAGGCACAGGATTGAAAATGAGAAATAGAAGGAACAAATACAGGTTCTCAACAGAAAAGTAGAGAAGACCACTCTTCTCAAGCTACAGGTTGAGGGGGCAGAAAAAGGAAGGAAAACCTTGAAAATATGGTTTCAAGAAGGTATTTCTCAAAAGAAAGAAGAACTTGATGCAACCCGTGATGAGATCAACAAACTCAAGGGATTGCAAAAAGAACACTTACAAGATAAGACAGATGAAGAAGAAAAAATGAAGGAAATTAAAGATGGTAAAGCTCCAGTTGATGAAGGTACAAGCTCCACATCTTTGAATGATGATTCTAAGAAGGAAGTTGATCAAAGTGAAAAGCCAAAGAAAAATGTTTCAACTCCAAAGAAAAATACCAAAGCAATCAAGAACAGAGGACCACAACAAACTACAACACCGCTTCTAAAGAAGAATGAAGAATCTTCTAGGTATGTTCATTTATTTAATGGTTATTGTTTTTCATGTGCTAAATATGGACATATGGCCAAGGATGTAAAGTTATTGACAGGTACAACTATCAAGGACCATTGCATCTGAATGAACCGTTCATGTACGCACATTGATTTAATGGTTATTATTTTTTATGTGCTAACTATGGACATATGGCTAGGAATTGTGAAGTTTTTGACAGCTACAATCATTATCTGCAAAACCCTAGAAGTAAGTTTGCAGGATCACGAGATAGGTTCCATGATGATTTTGTCAAAAGAGAATACGTCCTAAATGGGCCAAACATTGAATGTTTAAAATTCCATCACTATGGCCATATCGCTCGCAGTTGCAGATATCATATGGCATCACCTGTGGAAAACATTGAATGCTTCAAGTGTCATAACTATGGGCACATGGCTCGAGATTGTAGGAATAACAAGGTCTGGAAAAGGAAACAGGTACAAAAAGACAAATAAAATAACAAGGTTTCAGCAGTTATGCTTTAAGGATTTGTAAAAGGAAAAGGTCATGAGGAATTTGCAGTTGCTTTAGATAATGACTCAAGTCAAGATGGCCCATTAGGTGACTCATTATTTTGAACAATCTGGGTTGTTGAATCCTTAATGTTTGTAGAGGAGGAGTCTATGCAGAAGTATATGGCACATGTCTATGATTGACAGGAAGGTAGTTTGAACAAGATGGCAGTTTCATTACAAGTTCAGGGGGAGAAAAGTAATTGAAGGATTACAGGTTACCAGGAACAAGGCAAGATTAGTCTGCAAAGGATATGCATAGGTTGAAGGAATCATTTTTGAAGAAACATTTTCTCCTGTTTCCATAATGGAAGCTATCAGGATGTTTCTCGCTTATGCTTGCTCGAGAAAAATCAAGGTCTACCAAATGGATGTTAAGTTAGCTTTTCTAAATGGTGAATTGGAGGAAGAAGTTTACATTGAACAACCCAAAGGTTTTCTGCTCTCTAACAAATAAGATTATGTCTGCAGATTAAAGAAGGATCTATATGGTCTCAAGCAAGCTCCTAGGGCTTGGTATGCTCGTCTTGACGGATATCTACATC
Organism: Pinus tabuliformis; assembly: GCA_031772625.1. Lineage (NCBI taxonomy): Eukaryota > Viridiplantae > Streptophyta > Pinopsida > Pinales > Pinaceae > Pinus > Pinus tabuliformis. The sequence goes on along the minus strand of CM062819.1, from coordinate 1,567,943,565 downwards.
AACAAGGATTCAAGAAAGGAAGTGTTGACATCAATCTTTATGTGAAAGTGGATCGAGATAACCTAACAATTATCAAAGTATATGTGGATGATATAATCTTTGGAAGCAGTGATGAAAATTAAGTAAAGACTCTACCACAAAAATAAAGTGAGTTTGAAATGTTTATGCTTGGAGAGCTGACATACTTTTTGGGGCTTCAGATTTCTCAGTAGGATAAAGGAATATTCATATATCAAACTAAGTACATCAAGGAAATGGTCAAAAAATTCCAGATGGAAGGTTGCAAGCCAGTCCTTACCCCCATGATAATAGGTTGCAAGTTAAGCTTAGAAGATTCGTCAAAGGATGTGGACCAAAGGTTGTATAGATCCATGATTGGTAGTCTCCTATATGTGATAGCCTCCCGGCCTAATGTGATGTAGGCAGTTGGAAAAGTAGTAAGATTCCAAGTAGCACCAAAAGAATCCCATATTATTGCCGTCAAAATAATTCTTTGATATCATAAGGGCATAACGGAACATGATCTATGGTATCCCAAAGGAAATGATCTGGTTATCCAAGATTATATAGATGAAGATTGGGCAGGAAGTGTTGATGATCGTAAGAGTACTAGTGGAGTAGCATTCTATCTAGGTGGTTGTCTTGTTTCATGGTTAAGTAAAAATAAATCTTCAATCTCGTTATCCACAACAGAAGTAGAATATATCGCGTCAACAACTTGTTGTACACAAGTTCTCTAGATGAAGCAAACTTTGCAAGATCTTCAAGTCAAGTTTGATGAGACTATTGCCATCTTTTGCAGTAACACCAACACCATTAGTATCTCCAAGAATGTTGTGATGCATTCCAAAACTAACCACATTCCGATTAAATATCATTTCGTTAGAGAGAAGGTCACTGAAAAGAATATCAAGCTTGAATATGTTGGCACAAAGGAAAAAATTGCTGATATCTTTACCAAACCATTACCTCGTGAAGCATTTGAGTATCTTTTCCAAAATCTTGGGATTCTCCCAAGTTCTCATTAGAATTTTTCTCTTATCTAACTAAGTATAAAGGGGGAGTGGAAGTGTGTATAGGTTCGTAGGATGATAGTTTTTCAAGGGGAGTTACCCTTTTTGATTGATGAAAAAGGGGGAGAAAAGGCTGTATGAAGATGTGTCATGATCGCAGGGGAGTACTTGTGTTGCCATCAATGCCAAAAGGGGAGATTTTTTATCAATGGTTGTCATTGATGTCAACCCAAGTAGCACTAGGGGATACCTCGATCTTGCATGGGAATTTTGACATGAAAAATTACTCTATTTTGCGTCAAGTATCTTCTAGATCGATTCTACTCGTCGATAAGTTTCCATTGATATATGGCATGCCAAGTAATTCTTCACGGTTTGATAGACATTCATGTTTGAAGTTAGTAACCCTAGTTAGTGGGCTAAAACTCTATGGGGTTGTGTCATGGCACTCATAATTGGTTTCGGTCATTGAATAGTCAATAATTAATAAATTTTGTTTTTTCTCCTAAAATTGCTCCAATGTTCACTTATTGAGGACCCTCTCAACTCAAGACAATCATATAAATAATGACCCTCATATCCTCCTCTTGTGGGGATTTTTTGGCTTAAAATAGGTCATCGTGGAATTGTCTCTATAACATTTTTTCTGCGAAGCTTAATAATCCGAAATTAAAACCCAATTGAGATGAAATCTTGATGCACCTCGTGACTAAATTTCAAACCTTGATTTACTATATTTGCGAAGATATGATCTGAGTAAGTTAGGGTTTTTGCAGGCTCCTGAATTCCATGTCAAACAGGTGATGTTGGGAAAATCATCATAACTTTCTCTATGATAATTGCATTCAAATTTCGTAAATAGTCACTAAAAGGGGATGGAATTCAGATTTTTGAGTAGCATGTTTAGGGCCGAACGTCGCAACAATGACACATCACACTTCGTATAAGTTCGCTCTACTAAACTAGTCTATAATCAGGTCATCATGGGAGATTGGGCATAACTCTGCCTTGAAGAATCCCATATTGATCAAACCTATGAGGTTGGAAATGGGACTCAGAGAGCTACCACAGGATGCAATTTTAGAACCTAGAGATCTAAAATTACGTAGATACAATAGATTCAATATCGATATCCTAGAAGGAAAGAAAAAGCATTCATTCAAGGATCGCTGTAGTAAGGGCCACACATCAATAGTCAAGGGTAAGTGTCCTAAAACAAGGTATGTATGATTAGTGTTTACATTTGAAATATGAGTATCATCTCTGACATATGTTTTTGCAGGACAATGTAAGTATATACAGGGTCTCGGTTATATTTCTATGTCTCTATATGTCATAGTTAGTTTTGATACCACATTTCAGATGTCCTATTCTTGATACTACACATTTGAGGCTACATATTCTTCATGCTACACCAAGTCTGCTAAATCTATATGATGTTTTATGTTCACGTTACTTGTCTTTTCATAGTTGATAGAATGGTCTCTATTGTTGTACTTAGAAATTGGTCCGTCACAAGTCGAGGGTCTGTCATCAATTCTTATTGTATATATCTTTAGGTTAGTTTTGGATATAGTCCTGCATAGAGTCTAAGCCTATATCAAGAGTGGGAGTCTTTGTCTACTGTTGCAACAAGTCAACAAAAAAATTCACAAGAACACTTCAGGTATGCATTGTAAGTTTAATTTGTATTTATTCATTATTATGCACTTATATGTGTTTTGTAGGTAGAGGTAAGTTGAAGGGTATTTTGTTTTATTATGGGATTGGTTTTACCGAGAAAATTTTTCATGAAAGTAGAAGAAGATTCAAGTACAACTTCAAGCAAGAATTCAAGAGCATAAATATCAAATCAAATGAAGCATTGCAGTGGGACATCCTTTGAAGACATGACAACCATCCATATATCGTGAAGAAGTGTTAAGGCCAAGAGTCATCATTGTAAAGTTGTAAAAGAGTCATTTGTAAAAGTGTCATCTTTGGAAGAGTCATTATTGTAAAAGAGTCAATCTGCCTAGAGTCAAAAATACATTATTGGGAGGTATAGGAGTCTTTGTTGGGATGATGCCATGGTTGGGTTGTAGGTCATAGTGTGATTGGGTGTTCAGTCAAAATCATTGTAAATCATATTGTATCATGGATCATTGTCCCTGGTACGGGAATCCACACTCTTGTCTCATTTTAGTCATTATAGGGTGGCAGGGAGGTGCTAGGTTGGTGCATGAAGTCACCTACAGGTTCGAGCCTGTGAACACTTCAGAGTGGTAGGTTTGTCTAGGGTGTTGGGGAATCTATTCAGTTGATTGCTAAAGAAACCAGGGCATTGGGGCATCCTTCCAGTGGGAGTTGGATAATAATTATTTTCTAGAATTCTAGGAAGTTGTTACTTTCATTTCATTTGGGGTTGAAGATTAAAGAATTTATTAGAAAAGTGTTAGGTGATTTTTGACCTGGAGGGTGTTTTCCACCTAAAATTATTGTGCCTACTGTGTTCTTTTATTTATTGTTATTACTACATAAAAATTAATAATAATTGAAGATTAAATAATGCTCTGAAAATATTTAAAAGTGCTAATTGCTAAGGAATATTGATTCAACCCCCCCCCCCCCCCAAGTATTTCCAACATATCAAGCACATGCACAAGCACATTAGTAAATGTGGCTGAATAATTTTACAATGTTGCATTGTGACATTGGAGAAATTGCAATGCAATGTAACATTGCCACAATGTTTATCCATACAATGTTGGATAGATTTATGTATTATTATGACATCAAAACATGTTTAATTATTAATATTAATAAATGGTATTCATAGACTATTAAGTTTAACCAAATTTTAAGAGTGTTGACTATTAAACATTGTCAACCATAGTTGAACATAGTCAACCACATTAGTAAATATGGTTGACTAATTTTGTAATATTATAAGTCATTTTATTATTAAACACTATATTATAAACCCACATTAAACACTATATTATAAACCCAATATATTAAATCTTATATACTATAAACCTAAACTTTAAGCCTAATATTTAAATCATAATATTATACACCCTAATATTAAACCCATTTTTATAAACCCAAATATTTAAAGCCCAATATTATAAAGCTTAATATTAAACCAAATATTATAAACCCTATATTGTAAACCAAAATGTTATAAAACCTGGCACAACCATATTAGTAAATGTGGTTGATATACACCGATCAACATATATCAATGTCATATACCTTGAAATTCCTTTAAATAAATACATAATATTTTTTTTCTTCAGTTATATTCTTTTTATCAAATTATTAGTCTCATTGTGTCATGAGAAAACAAGTGTATTAAAATCATTATATACTGAAGTCCTTTCCTTCATGGTTTTCCCTTTATGATCCATCTATCATCATCACAATTTCACTCGCTAGAAAAATTTCGATTCATTTTTTTAAATTATTGTGTTACTATTGAGGTGTAAGATATATATCCTACTATGGAACACACACCTAATTTATGTTCCTTAAGTATGTATCTATTATTGCATGAATTTACAAAACTTTCTTGATAATTGATCCCCCATGGTCATTAAATGGTCATAACAAGAGTGTTTTTAAATACCCAATGTCATGTTGTAGGGCTATAGTACATATATATATTAACATATTGTATCAATGACCCCTTTTCATAAGTCAATACCATAACATCCATATTTTAACACCCATGGGTCATCAAGGTGCTATGGTTGTTTGTTCTTATGACTTAGGATTATTTATAATTTTAAAACCTTAGCATTCAAACATTTATTATTATGGTTTATTTGTTTTGTTATGGTAATGCATATGTTTCAAACCTTAGAGTTTCCATGTAAAACCCTGGTTCCATGGGCATGTTTACACCCTCACAGGAGTACATACCTAGCAACATGGGTTAATTAAGACACTTCACCTAGCTATGTGATTTGCTAGAGCATGAAAAACTGAGTTCTATGTTGAAGGATCCAGTGGTGGTCATTTTTATTTGGTCGGGAGGTTAGGGTAACTGCACCCCCCTCCACTCTTCTCCATCTCTACCATCATTTGCATTCTAGAATTTCATGACTCGATGCTCTGAGAGGAAAAATGGATGTTTAGAGGTTATAAATTTCTTCTAGTGTTTTTTCTTATGGCTGGAGATTCTCCAAACAAGGTTCTATCCTTACTAAAAAATTCTATTAGAGTGAAATAAATTATGTGCATTGTGGTGTTGATGAGGCATTTCTAGCTAGGTAACAGGCTTCTGCAAATGTTTCTTAACTTATTGACAAAGGATTTTTTCCTCCTTCCTCATTTAGTTTTCATTGTTGCAATTATTTAGATTGATGATTCCTTTGTGATGATGCAAGTCCCAGGTTTTGGGGAGAAATTTTATTCCAAAGGATTACTCTATCTCTGATATAGGGTTATCGTATTGAACTTCCAATTTTAGGAAATTGCTTTAGTTCATCCACCAATAGGGCTCCTTAGGTAGTTTCACCAGGTTTTCCCTCTTGATTAATATTATTATTTTCTTCTTAGGTTATCTCTATAACTGCTATGATATTTATTTATAATTGGGGGTTTTATGTTCGCTATTCTTGACAAAAGAAATATCCCTGGCTTACTAGTTTCTTTGTTTACTTGAATAGGCTCGAATTGGGTGTTTTCAACCATAACTTCTAGGAGATGTGTTTTACACCAATTTCAAGTATAACCCAAGACATCTCTTATCATTTTAGAAAAAAATCCAAAAGGATAAATCCTCTCTTTCCATTACGTTAGACCTTATATCGCATAATATTGCTAGTAACTATTATTATTTTTCCCTTTTCCAGGTTATGGGTCGCAACCTCGTTTCACCTGCCCTAAACAGAGAGATACCCTAACTAATATGTACTCGTATTATTATCTTTCTACATTTTAATTATAATTCTAGAGTTAGGTTAACCCCTTCTTACTAACAAGAATGGAATTGTTGTAGGGCCAAGATTTTTGGTTGTCGTCTAATTCCTTCTCAAGTAAATTAATTTAATGGAAACCCTTTTATTTTGTCCCGGGATTTTCTTGAATTTTTATATTCTCTATTTAATTTTGTATCTAATCATTTTCATTTATCCCCTTGGGTTGTATGTTATTCCACGTCTCCATATTGGGGTTTTTGAGAGGAAAAGTGTTAAGTTGTAGTAGTTGTTGTTGTTATTATTATTATTATTATTATTATTATTATTATTATTATTATTATTATTATTATTATGGACTGTTCTTCAGGTACCTATTTACCTATCACTTGTATTTTCCCCTCTTCTGATGTAGGGCCATTATCATTGAATTATTGAAATTAGGCCCATTATGGCCAAACCATTCTTAGGGTGGTTTACCTCTACTTCTAGAAATTTTTTATATGTATATATTTCGGTAGCAAAGTGTGTGGCTACTTCTATTTGAACCATAATTTTAATTCATGTGTTCATTAGGGTTTTTTACCAAACCTAATATTTCCCTGTATTGCTACTTTTTCTTGGCTAAGGTTCAGTGAATTTTATTATTAGTCATGATATGAAAATACTTTCTACGTTCTTGTGATATAAAATAAATGCTTAGTTCCCAATGATTTTACTTCTTATTTTTTTAATTTCTTTCACATATATACATATAAACATTTAGATGATATTTTACCAACATAAGTCAATGTTCTTTAGAAAAAGAGGATAGATGCTTGGATACTTATTAATATCACTATCTCTATACAAATCTCTTAATCTTATTATTTGTTTAAAGAAAACACTATGCATGTATATATTTCCAATGTCTTACTTTTTCTTGTATTCTATCCTTACATAATTATGCATCAATATATTGTTCCAGTTATCTATATAGAGCACTGGTAAACTCTAACACACTTGTTCATATTTAATCATCTACATATGAATATCAGACCTATTATTCAGTTCTTGATCAAGAAATAACTTGTTGCATAATGAACTAAATTGCATGACTCTTGGTTTCTGTAACTTTTGTGCCTTTAATGTTTTGTTACATAAGTAGGAACTACATGTTGTTAAGGATTAGCCAAAAGGTCTCTTCTTGGGTGTTATCTCGTAATTCATAATAGAAATTATACCTTTTTGTCAAGTGACCATATATCGACTAGATACTTATTACTCATTCCCTTATTGTTCATATAAAGATAAATGATCCTAGTAAACAAATTTTTAAAATATCATAAACAAAAAATCCAAGTACTTATCGGAGTGCTTGAAAATATAATAGGGCCAACCACACTCCTTCAAAATAGTAAATTATCACCTCTTCAATCCCCCCCCCCCCCCACCACCAATCTCAAGAAACCCTTCGACCAAGAACCAAACTAGTCTCTTTCACAAATTTCCTCCTCAAGCCATAACAACATCTTACTATATCTAGGTTGAAAATCTTTTTTTGATTCAGGTCTAGTCTTTCTCTCCCACTAGAACCTCAATTCTTTGATTTCCTTTTTTCTCCCACAATCTCTTTTCCTATTTTTCCACCCATGACCTTTCTCTCCTATCATGTTCATTATGGTGGTAGGAATATTTTTAAAGACAGAGGATTTTTTTATTTTTTTATTTTTTTAACTATGACAATTGTCACTGGAAATTTTTCCTTTCTTAGGAGACAATTTATTCATAACTACTTCTTAACAGTTGGGAACCTAACTACTCATGTGGTGGCTCCTTTTATATTTTAAAATAAACAATAAGTAGAATAACAATATTTCATTCATAACAATATATTAATATTTAAATCTGTCATTCAACTTTAGTCTTGGCCCCATAGCCAATACTTCCACAATATTTACAAGTAAATATAAATAATAATGTATGAAAAATAAATTTCACCAGGGGTTTCACATCTCTCTCCCACCCCCACCCCACCTGCCCCCCACCCCAACCCCACCCCCCCCCCCCCCCCCCCCCCCCCCCCCCCCACTTGAATTAAACATCATATTCGGTGTTTCCTTTGCCTTTATCACTTCTAAAAAGTGAAGGAAATGTTTTAAAAAAATTTCTTTCATTTCCTTGGTAGCCTCCTCATGCTGAAATGCATCTGTTTCACATTAACTTGACAATGATTTGGTTTCGGATTCAAGCTCACTCTTGTTTCAAATTCATATTCAATTCCGACCTTTCTTCATTCATGCTAAGAGTACACTATCAAATTTTTATTCATGCACCCAAAAAGGGTAAAAAATATTAATATAAACACATCATCAATAGTAATTAAAAATAATAAGTCAATTTGTATTCTTATCCAATGGATATTCTAAGTGACATGGAATTCATTAAATGACTTCACTTTGCAATCTCACGACATGATAATTAACAATTACATTTTTATACCATTCACATAGTGATAATAATATTTTTAAGGATTAATTACTTACTTTGCTACTTATGATAGCTTGCAACTAATAATTTGTCACATCAAACAACATCATTGTGCTTTTATCTTGATTTCACAATATCAAATATACATCATTCATGCATTATCATTTTCATGGCTATTATATCAATATCTGTTTTGTTCAAGTGGACTCAATCATTTCCACTTTAGTTACTCTGTCATTTTCTTCTATCCCCCTTCTAAAATTTATTTTATACATAAGGTTGATCAAGGCCTTGCATTTTTGGTTGGGTTTCTTATTTAGATATCCTTCTAGAGCCCCTTTTCTTTTTCCTTCCTCTCACCCAATAACCATCAATACCAAACCACATAAGGAAAAAACAAAGGAAACCACCATAGCAACACAAAGGAAAAAACAAGAAGTAGCATGGTCATCATCAAGGTCAACAAAAGACAGAAATAAAATTGCAACAACAAAGACATGCATAACTACCTCCCCCCCCCCCACACACATATCATCCATTTATCTTCCCCAAACTCACTCCTTGGAGTTTCCATTTACTTTTGCATTACAGATTGTTGGTTAAGGTGTATGGAGGTTGCATGCATTTTTCTTGTGTGAAACAACCATGGGGTCTTTTCCCTATGCACCCCTATGCATATCAGTTATCTCAACATGCATCATGTTAGTAAAATTTTCTCAAACATAATCATTCCTTCCTTTAGTCTCATAGGTACATATTCATATCATGCACTTAACTAAACATTCAACAATACATCAGATGTTCCTACGATCAAAGAGTCATAATTAATATTTTTAGAACACTTATCTAGGAAACCACTAATTGGTAACACACCGCTACCTAGTGCAAGTTTACCACGTTGGCACAACATGCATGTCAATAGGCATATGTGTCACTTGTGCCAATCTCCTATCAACACCTTCTTTTTCATAGCCTTGATTCATCAAGATTACATAGAATGATTTCATTGGCTCCCCAACTAGTTGTCAACCTATTCTTGGTCACATTTTTTCCAATACCCACTATTATTCATCTGACTCATGTTATGACAAAAAATTCCCCAGTCTTTATGCGTGCACATTCTTTATTGTATGCATCTAACATCTCATTATTTGATATCTTTTTACTGAAAATGCAACTCGGCACTATTTCATCTTTTACATTTTTATCATACTTATATTGTCATTCATCATCTTATGGCATGTTTTCAAATCTTTTAAGAAAATACATCAAACTATCAAAAATCAAGTTAAGAGAATTTCTCCTCATAGTTATGGTTTCATCACTCATCCTTAAACTTTTACAATTCTGGTGGGTTTCTCCAGGGAATCTAGTTGAAATCCTTCATGTTTATCCTATTGCATCAAGTTAAATCAATATGTAAGTATAGAAGTTGCAGTAATAAACCATTCCAACCAATCAAAACTTTATTTTCATTTTGGTTCCAGGAAAACTTAACTCTTTTCTTTTGTGAAGATGTTATAAAATAGGAAAATTAGTGAAACCTTCAAAAAATCTATAATATGAATTTGTAACGTCATAAATAACTGATGTGCACCACATCTTTCAAGTATATGTCAATCAAGGATTTATTTCACCTTTTTAGGGTCCATTGCAATTCCTTATGGAATTCCATGTTCTCAACATTGGCTCTGGACTTGATTAAATTCACACTTACTAAATTTAGCATAAAACTGGTATTTCTATGAGTATTTGTAACACTACTTCTAAGTGATTTCATGCTTATCTGGTGTCTTGGTGTAACCAAGATGCCATCATCACTGCCATTTTTAACCTAAGAGTCTCAAAATGCTTTTCTTTCTTTGTCATTTATTTTTATTTTTTGAGACTGATTTTTCTCTCAATTATAAAATATTGTGATATTCTATCCCAAATTTTCATCACTCTAATGCTTTGAAACAATAATTTTGAATTAGCAACTCCTTCACAACCTCCAATTACTTATACTATCATGTTTTCTTTTCTTTGAAAATCCATCTGATGTATCTTCCAACCCATCTGCGTTGATAGTGCCAATATAGATCTAATTGACGAGTACCTTGCAATAGGAGCAAAGGTCTCATCATAGTCCATCCCCTCTACCTGTGAAAAGCCACGGGCCATAAATCTAGCCTTATTCTTCTCTAGACTACCATCTGTAGATTTCTTTACCTTGTAAAACCAATGGGATCTCACCATTGACTTGTCCTCCAGTATCAGGACCACATCCAAAACACTGTTACAAACTATGGAGTCATACTCCTCCACCATGGCATCAACCTAAACTTGTTATTACACTTCTTCCTTAAAGGAAGATGGATCTATCACAACACATTTGCCCATAAGATCCATGTATCCAATGTACCTCTCAGGTGACCTCCTCTACTTGTGCTGAGAAGTGGGTTCTCCCACATTCTCTCGTGCATCATCCAAAAATATGTCAACCTCTGGTGCACTCTCTTCCCTCTTAGGAAGAATTTTCCTAAGTGGATGTCTCCACTCTCAGATCCTATGCATGTGGCTACTCCACATCAATATGAGGCTCCTCATCTGCATGTAGCTGAAGCTACCTCTCAAGCTCCCTCTCAAGGGAAACTCCCATGGCCTTCTCCTCATCGAATCTGACATCCCTGCAAACCATTGTCATCCTGCTGGTCGACAAATACACTTGATAGTTGTGAGGTGCATCATTGTACCCCACAAATATCCCCAACTCTGTTGTCGACTCAAGTTTCTTCTTTGCATCTTTAGTCACATGGAAATATACAGATGACCCAGAAATCCTAAAGTGACCAACATCTGGCCTCTTACCGAAATAAGCCTCCTTTGGTGACTTCATCTCAAGTATCTCATGTGGGCTACATTTCTGAACATAAACCATTGTGTTGCATGCCTTAGCCCACAAGTGTAGTGGTAGGACCTGATCATGCAACATTTCCCTCACTTTCCCTACTATGCTTCTATTCTTCCTCTTGACCACCCCATTCTGCTGAGGGTTATGGGGTGTCGTCAACTCCCTTTTAATCCCTTCCACTGCATAGATGTTCTTAAACTTGTTTGAGACATACTTAGCACCATTATCACTCCATAGAGATTTAACCTTCTTTCCCGACAATTTCTCCACGAATACTTTAAACTCACAAAACTTTTTGAAAGTTTGATCCTCTTTCTACATGAAAAATATCCAACATTTACAAGAATAGTCATAAAAAAATATAACATAATACCTATGTTTGGTTGTGGATGCTATTGAGAATGGTCCACACACATTTGAATGTACTCTCTCTAGAATAGCCTCTGCTCGACTGTCTTTGTCGTGAGAAGAAGAATTGGTGTATTTTCCCAAAGTACACCCCTTGCATGTGTCAACTTTCTCAAACCTACCTTTGGGAAGACTGGTAGAGATCTGCTGCAATATCTTCAAAGCCCCATGATGCAAGTGGCTCAATCACCTGTGCAACAACTTGCCAACGTCTCGGCTTTGGACCCTTTCTACTTTTGTGCTCAAAGCAACATACTCCTCTACCTCTAGCTTATAGAGATTATTCACCTGAATCCTTATCTTCTTTATTTTACCTGTGGCTATGTGTTGAAGGAACGCCTTTCCTTTCGAGAAGATCACAACATAGCCTCTATCCTCAAGCATGGAAATGAATACCAAGTTCTTCTTCATCCTAGGAACATACATAACATTATTCAAGGTGAGTGGAGCCCCATACTCCCTCTAAAAAGTAATCGTGCCCAATCTAGTAACATTATACTTCCTGTCATCACCCATCTCGATATGCATCTAGAGATCTTTCTCCTCCAAGTCACTGAATAACTCTTTGTCTCTAGTCATGTGGAATGGAGCTCCACTGTCTAAGTACCGCACACTTCCCATCATTAATGACACCATGCATGAAATAGGGGAAAAGTCTAATTCAAATTTAGAGGCCAAAGCCTCACCGGTCGCTCCTCCCGAGGACTTCTTCTTGGACTTCTTGAGTGGACAATTTGTAGCAAAATGGCCCAACTCATGTGAACAAAAGAACTTAACTTTCATCATGTATTTCTTCTTACCTCCATGATAACAATCCGATTTGGAATGGGAATCTTTCCCTTTTCCCTTCTTCACCTTAATCGCTAAGGCATATTTCTCTTCATCATTAGTCCTTGATGAAGAGTCATCCCTGGTGTTCCTCCTAATCTCCTCTTGCATCAAATCTAACCATAGTTGTTCCTAATCCAGCAGCTTCTCCCGACCATTAACAGAGTCATGATAACTATGCCAACTCTTTGGGAGTCCTAGAATAGCAAGACTCACCATATCATCCTCGGAAACCATGATTCCAACACTTCCAAGTTCATCACCACACTGAGTGAACTCAGTCAAGTATTTTGGAATCGTCTCGCCTTTCTCCATTTTGATTTTTCGAAGTTTGTCCTTCAGTGCTAATTTTCTTTGGTCACTACTATTATGATACAAGTCCGTCAATGTTTTCCACATAGCATACGGAGTTCCCTTGCCATGGAGACTCGAGACAATGTGGTCTCGAACTCTCTCAAGGATTATATACCTCGCTTTCACCACACACTTCTTCCATTCAACGAAATTCTGAGCATCTGATGCTGCTGAATTAGGAATTTCTTGATCAACGAATTCCTTCAAGCCATTATCCTCTACCACAACCTCTATTTGGTCCCTCTAGGCTATAAAATTTGAGTTGTTTTCCAAGGCATACTTGAGATGCAAACCGTAGAATGCAAGCTGCCGATCCTAAAGTATGTATTGAAAATTCGAATTTCACCTATAACCCAAAACTCAAAAATTTGAAATCTAATCTAGCATACTATTCTCAGATCTGATAGCATGTAGAAAATACTATAGATTCACAAGCTCAGGCAATGTACTAAAGCACAGGACAAGAATCTACTTCAATTTTCAACCAGCGGAAGCCAATATATCGATGAAAATAATATGAGAAAGAAGAAGATAAATCAATGGCAGATAACACAAGATGTATTTTAGGAAATCCACTACTCAAAACCTCGCTATATGTATTACATATATCAGAAATATGAGTGAAGATACAAGTCTTGTTCTCACTAGAACAATTCCACAAAAGCATGCTCAACTCTCTCAGCTCACAATCTAGCTCTTGGCTAACACTTAGCCAATTTTGCAGGTCTCCAAGCCCCTAATCTCTTACATAGGTCCTAGGATGAATAACCTGTATTTAAAGGGAATTCATTTTTCCAAAATTGCGCAATCAAAACATAGGATCAATCTCTGATGCATGCATGATATTGGCACTTCAGTAAATAATGCAACTGATAGTATATTGTCCCTGCACTCTAGTCTCAACTGGGTCTTTCTCTAAACTAACATGCATGAGTTTCTCATGAGGGAATATTTAGTTAACTAAAGTAGTCCTCTATTAGTTCCTCAAATAGTTTGGAACTAATTTAACTGAACATAACTCAGTAAACTGAGTGATCTAATTTCCAACTCAATTTAAACTCATACTAGACCCCTAAAACTTAGGGAGAACATATACATGACTACAGAAAGATTTCCAACTTGAAATTCCTAATCTAACTAAGTTAATCAAACATAATTAACTATTTACAAGTTGCTATGAGAATAGAATTTGATTTTAATTCTCAGTTTAATTCAAGGACAAATTAAACTGGAATTTCTTGTTTCCATTTCTCAACAAAAGAAATGTTACGACTTTCAAATGATTTTATATATCATTAGTTCTTATTATAATCCCTATTTTGATGGTTCTTACCAATATTCTTAACTATTGTACAAATGTAACACTTTTCCTATGGTTTCCACCATGAGGAGATGTTATAATTGAGAATCTTTCTTAGTTCATTAATTCTTCCATAGGTCTCAACAATTATGAAACCTTGGGCCTACTCATATCATCCATGGTAGTTTATTTGTAGCCATATGTTATATCACTTAGAATACTCATACTTGAGTTATGCTGTTAGTATATGTTTTTTCCTCAATATAGATGTTTTGTATATATAAACAAGTTTTAACAAATTTTAACATTGAGTATGCCCAGACAAACTTGTTTGAGTACATCATATTTTGTGCTATATTTTATTTTGTATACTATAGGGTTCTCAGCTCTTCTTCTAAGAACTTTTCCAATTGGTATATACATACCTTAATAGTGTCTAGTATACCTTTTATTCTATATATACTCTTTGTTACCCTTCGATTCAATAACAAATCTCAAATCAAATTATTTATAGTGAAGGTTACCAGAACTTCTTAGCATATGTGATGTGATTTTTCATTTGATTTAACTCTTGAGTATATAAGCATGTAATTTGTAAATATTTCGGATTCCATAGCTATTCTCTAATATATTTCACCCAAGATATACATACTTAAATATGATAATTGTTATATTATTTATGTTTGATTTTGGAAGGTCTCAGTGTTTGATAGCATTTATTGTAAGCTTTGCCCCTTTGCAAATTACTTCTTATTTCTCTTTAGTCATGAACATACAAGATTACTCTTTCATTGGAGTTAGTAATTTCTTATCTTTCTAGTAAGTATTTCCCTCACCCTTTTTACTTTCCTTATTTCTTTCTTCTTCTCTAAATCATTTAGTCAAAATCTAGTGCTTGGGAATCCTTTCTAAGTCGGATTTGCGCAAAGAGGTAGTCATGGACTACCTGTACCCATAAACTTCTATAACTACTCTCTAAGAGTATTTTAGTGTAACTCTTGGGTATTTTATATTTTAATACCATGATTATCCTCTTAATGTTTTCTTACCTCCCTTCAATATAGGTTGTAGTAGATATCTAATATAAGACATCTATGCCTATCAATCCTATAAGTTATATACCACAAGTAGTTTTCTGCAAGTTAAAAATATCTTACGAATATTAAATGTACAACAAAGGGTTATTCATGTACATTATACTACATGTAATACACTGCATCCATAAATTCATCAACATATGCTACATCTTGCACACTAACAGGTAACTATCATACATGTAATTTCAGACTTTTCAGGTATAGTTTCATATGTAAACATCCCAACTTATCTCTTGAACATATCTATCTACTGTTACTAACTCTTTAACAGAGTAAGATAGGTAATTCTACAATTTTTACCTTACACATATAATCATGTATGCATTTCTTGGCTTGGATATGTAAGTGTTTTCTCTTGATTTCATATATTATTAACTTCTTTATCTCCTCAATATACAAACAATTATGGAGTAGAGTTCACTAGCTATATAATATATTACTACTCAATTGATTTGTTAGAAAAATGCTTGCACTCTCTGATGCCCAACATACCTCTATGGGTAGGTATACGACAATCAGTCAATATATTTACAAACTTATCCACTTAGTAAAATCATAACAATTATTTATAGTAGATTACTCATTTGCTTGTCTCTTCCCTTGTTGTGTAACACAAAAATTATTTTATTCCTAATCATATAAGAAGCATTTACTATGTCCAAATCCGAATTTGATTGGGCTCATAGGTTGCAGTATTATAACCTACAACTTTGATACATATGTCATGTATCTTGAAATTCCATTAAATAAATACATCATAATATTTTTTTCTTAATCTATATTCTTTTTATCAGTTCATTAGTCTCATTATGTCATGAGAAAATGAGTGTATGAAAAACATTCTATACCAAATTTCCTTCCTTTATGATTCTCCCTCTATGATGATCACAATTTCACTCGCTTGAAAACATTCGATTCAATTATTTCAATAATTTTCTTACTATGAAGGTGTAAGAGATATATATTGCTAAGGAAACCACACCTAATTTATCTTAAATCAGTATTTATTGTTGCATGGATTTACAAAACCTTCTTGATCATTGATCCCCCATGCTCATTAATTGATCCTAAAAAGGGTTGTTTTTAAATATTTGATGTCATTTTACAAGGCTATCGTACATATATATAAACATATAATATTAATGAACCCTCTTTATAAGCCAATACCATAACATGTTTACACTAACACCCTTGGGTTATCAACACGCTATGGTTGTTTATTCTTATGACTTGGTATTATTTATAGTTTTTAAACCTTAGAATTAGAATATTTATCACTATGGTTATTTTTTTTTACAGTAATGCATATATTTTAGACCCTAGAGTTTCCATGTAAAAACACAATTGTATGGGCCTGTTTACACCATGATAGGTGTACATCCCTATGTTGGCATTATGATACAAGCGTTGTCCTTGATGGAAACTCACTCACATGTCAATTCAGTTTTGATAAAAGGAAACTCACACTACAATAGGAATATTCAAAAGTAACAGGGCAGTGGTACAGAAGAACAAGAAGATGGCACTAAGGTCTACTGATCATAATAAAGAAGGTGAAGGAAAAGGTTGATGTAAAGTAGTTTAAGAAGTATACGTAGGTCCACTTAGTCAAAACGGAATATACATGTTGGTACATAGAAAAAAAAAGTGTATACGTGTACACGCACTCTCGCAAGAGGAAAAATGCGTACAGGTTGGAAAATCAAGGTTTTGGTCTAAGGTATTTGGTCTGAGGTATTTGGTTTGAGGTATTGGTCCGAGGTATTTGGTCAAAGGTATTGGTCCTAAGTTGTTCTGGTCTGAGGTATTGAGAAAGACCTAAAACTATATAATGAGGAGAAGATCATTAGGCCAAGGTATGAAAAGAAAAAGGGTTTCTAAGGAATACTTCTATCTGAAGTATATTTTATGTTGCAAGGGATATGTTGGTGATTTGATCTGAAATATTTTGTGCACCTTGAATTCAATGTTGGATGAGGATCATGAGACCTGAAATGATTTATCCTTGAATGATCTGATATTGGTTAGGCCAGATTTAATTGTGTACACCTATTTTATTCTTTAAATATCATGATCTGGGTTTGTCTGAATTCTGGAATAGAAGTGAAGTTATGAGTTAATATTTGAATATTTGTACGCTAGTTCATCTCGGTAAAAGTGCATGTACACGCAAGTTCTACTCTTCCAAGTAGCGTATACAAAGGAAAAGCCCTTTCTTCAGGTCTGACTGATATATCTGATTAGTTATGTTGTTTTACTATTGTCTATCAATGAAGTCTTCTTAGATCTAAATGAAAAAACTGAATGCATAAGGAGTATGATATCCGATTGTTTTACTGTATAAGTGAGAAGGGTGATCTCTACTACTGCTTATGTAAAGCTCTGTAAATTGACAATAGATGTTCAATATATTGTTGGTTGGTACAGACTTGATTCAGAAGTTTTATGTCTCAACAGTTTTGAAGGTAAATGAAGGTTTGATTAAAGGAAGTAGCATATATATGCAGGTTGGGTTCAGTAAAGTAGTGTATACATTCTGATGGGTTCAGTAAAGTAGTGTATGCATTCTAATGTATGATTTTTTAGGTTGTAGCTAGTTCTGAATGATGATGCAGGTTTCTGTGTTCAGCACAATGTTCTGGTGACAATGATCTCACTGTTAATATTAACTGATTATTGGTTGATGCAGTTTGAATGTTTTCATGGGTCCAGTATGAAATTTGATGAAACGAGGCCTTCATCTGGATTGTTGTGTACCAGGAGCATCCAGTTTGAAAATTTATGAATCGTGGTCCCTGGAGGAAGAGAGAGAAGGCCATAGCCTTCTGTAGGTCGATGCCTACGTACTAGTAAACAATTTGGATAGTACAAGAGATAGGGGGTTGTAGCTCCCTTCCAATAGAATCTGGGAAATGAGAAAAGGTTGTAGCCTTCTGGAGGTGGGTGCCTACATACTGGTATGAGTCTGCACTAATACAAGATTGTAAACAAATTTTCTTATTATTAAAAGAAGACAGAGATGACAGCAGCAGGTGGTTTTCACCCACATTGGGTTTCCATCTTAAATCTTGGTGTTCATGTGTGTTTCTTATGTGTGATGGTTTATTATCTTTTTCAGCATTGTTTAATAAGTTACTGATGCATTGGTTATATATCAACACATGATAAATTAACTAAATCAAGTTCTCTAGGTATACGTTGGTTTCACTAATCATAGTAGAGTGTACAAGCTAGTTCACTTCACAGAAGTAGCGTATATAAATCTATTTGGGAAATGAAAAATTATTGATATGATAATATTGATTCACCCCCCTCTCAGTATTATATCCAATAATTGGTATCAGAGCAAGGTCCTTCAGAAGAAGCTTGATCGCTTGAAGGAAGGTATTTCAAGATGAATAATCATAAAGGCATGGGATCCATCAGACGACCAATCTTCAATGGGAGCAACTTAGTATATTGGAAAATAAGAACTAGAGCCTATCTACAATCGCCTGTGTTAGGTTCCTATAATAATAGGGATCATAATTTTGGATTGACTATGTTAAGTCTTGTAATATTGTACATACCTTTGCTTTTCTGCAAATGTTTTCCATATTAAAAATTAAAAAATGTAAAGAGGGTATGTCCTAAAAGAAATAATCAAAGGACAAAAAGAAAAAAGAAAAAAAGAAAAAAAAATATGAACCCAAAACAAAAACGGATCATGAAAGTGTGCAAATTAAAGTGCCACTGCTTTTACTTTTATGTGCAAAATAATGGTTGTGTGCAGCTTGTCATAAATGCCACAACCCATGATATTCAAATAGCTTAATCTTGACTAATTCATGCTTTAAATTTCATGTTTATAGATAGAAAATAAAAATCTGGCCAAATTGTTTAACCTTGGCAAATCAGTAGTTAGGTAGAGAAATAAAAATGTGCTCATAAGCTTAATCCAAGCCATTGGAAGTTATAAGGTTAGAATTAGATAGTTTACTTGTCAAAAGAAAAGGAAAGAAAGGGTCTGCTAGTTTAAGTGCACCTAATAAAGTGAAGAAAAAATGTTAGGATAAGCAAAGGGTGAGTACAAAAAAGGTTGCAAAAGTACAAGGTTGTTAAAGCATAAGCACGTTTATCATCCTTAATCCTATGTTCCAGTGTGCAGGAGCAGTTATGAAAGTGAAAGGATGTTCACAAGTTTATTTGGTTAATTCCCCCTCATTTCATTTCCCCCCAACATACTTATTTACTAATTTCCCCATTTTCCCCTCATGTCTTATAAAAGTACCATTTTCCCTTCATTTTGACCCTTACACCTTGGTTTCACACATTTGCCTAGTAAATTACCCTCCAAATGTCATTTCCCTACCCAAACCCCCTTTTCCCTAGTGTGAAACCCATTTCCCATGGAAAAATCCACCTTCCCCCTTAATAATTTCCATAAATACCCATAAAAAACCCATAAAGACCCTTTATCCTAAGTTTTGTTTCCCCCCACATTATTTAATTAACTCCACCATGTCATATTTCCTTGACATAAAACCCTTTAACCCACCACCCTAGGTGTGGTTAATAAACCCTCCCCAATACCCTTTTAACTTATATCCCTAACGTATTTATTCCCGGGTCCTGCATTTTATTAACGCATCGCAATGTGTTAAATCCCACAATTACTCTTTAATTAATTACATTTCATTTTAATTAAACCCGACTGCACTCCCCCATTCAGCCCTCACAACTCCGCCGCGCGATAGCCCTCCAATCACCCACTTCCAGATCTGATGGCGCGCATCCATATCACGCTCATCCCCTCTCTAACCTTTATCATCTTGAGAGCATGTGAGATTTGTGGTTTTAATCGGGCCCTTTTTGGCTACGTGGCAGTTCCAGGCGAACTTGCGTGCTCTCGGGGAAATACCGCTCGACTGCCAAAAGCGATGCGATGGCCCCCAAAACTGCCTCCCCGCCAAAGGCCAAAACCACTTACTATTCATTTATAATTTCCACACCAAAATTCTAACCGTTTCTAGTTAAATGGCCAAAGATGCTCATTTTCACTCTTTTCGCTCATTTCGCACTGTGAAA
This sequence comes from Pinus tabuliformis, assembly GCA_031772625.1. Classification (NCBI taxonomy): domain Eukaryota; kingdom Viridiplantae; phylum Streptophyta; class Pinopsida; order Pinales; family Pinaceae; genus Pinus; species Pinus tabuliformis. Next base: position 1,567,923,232 of record CM062819.1, on the reverse strand, counting down.
GCTGCCTAAGCCTTCCTGTGCCACCCTGAGCCTCTGCAACCAAATTTGACCACTGATTACCTCCCGAACATGCTCCGGATTCCATCCACAGACTTCCCTGTTCCCTGAAGCCATTATCACCTCCCTGCCAACCTGTGTTCTTATTAACAATTGTTGTGTTTTACAGGTAATTAACAAGGCTAGGAGATTGGACAAACAAGTTTTGACACTAGTAACAAAACCTGTTTATTCCGGATTCTCAGGAAGTGTATTCAAAGGCTTCATTGAGCAGGAGTTTTGTGTACAAAGAGAAAATCAAGTTTAATATAGCAACAGAGTAGAAGGAAACAATTTACACAGTAAATGTTAAAACAAAGATGAAATCATTTTCACCAGCACAACAAAAGATTTTTACAAACTACTCTCCAAGAAACATTTAGTATTCTACATGTGTCTTTTAGTAAAAATATTTTTTATTAAAAACACAGAAGCATGAAAGAGAGTAAGATTTACAGTAAAAGGTAAAAATGAAAGTAGGTGACAGAGCAGTCAAGTGAAAGATTTACTACTGTTAAAAGATAGAGGAAGAATAAAGCGTGAGAGACAAACCATCATAAAAGAAATAGATAGATAACAACTATCAAGTAAAATAGGGACATTTTTTAGTCAATTGAAAGGTGTCACTACCTTTTAGCATCTAGATATTTTATTCCTAGAATAAATCCTAGTCAGTTGATAGGATATTTTGTAATAATTTTTGTATAAATACTTCACAAATCGAAGTATTGGGTGTGGATTTCTAGATATTTATATAGTTGACTAATCTACTACCTAAGGGTTATTGTACCAATTTCCAATTGACATACAGGACAAGTTATAAAGAAACTTATTTACAGGATTCATGTGTTGAGCTATCTCAGTGAAGTACAAATTTCATATTGTTTATGTTCTTTTGCTAAGTGTTTCATAAACTTAAATGTTATCCAAATTTGGATGAATTAAACTGGGAATATAACTTAGAACTTATTTAAGTACACTCTGTTTTGCACAGTTGATCATTTATATGTTTTCTTCTGATATCTGGATTTGAGAACCCTTAATTGCTCTCCCATCCCGATTGACCTCTTGCATTTCTCTTCATAATCCAGTTTAAGGAATCCTTAACTTCTCCTTGATCCTGATTGGAAATTATTTCACCATCCAGCCTTTGAGATCTGATATTGCTCACCTCTCTTGCCCTATAAAATTTTCTTTATGATTTGTTGCTATTATTTTTTCGAAGCCTGATTGACTCCATAGCCCAATGGAAAATAAACATTCATCTATTCATCTAAGTAAGTGATCCCACCACCCAAATTCAAATCAAAACCCAAGCACAATCATAACTAGCCTAAAATCAAATAACTAAACAAAGTTAAATAAAAAAGAGAGAGCCCTCTCTAAGATTAGGAAGGCTAGATCCTGATCTCAAAAGTAGGTTTGTGGTTACCTCGGTGATTTCTTTCTTTAACCTTGAGAAATTTATGAGTGATAATATAATGGTTACCATAATGGGGAAGAGAACATTTTCTTCAGAAAGATTATACAAAGACTAGATTTGATCTATGATGGTGGACAGGGATCAAACACACAAAGGTTAAAATCATCCACTTATCGATTCCATCTCCAAATCAATTCACAATCAAGACTCCACTGGAGGAATGAACCTGAAAGAACAATATGGGAAGATCAGGCTTCTAACTTGGATTGTTATCCAAGACATCATGTTCTTTCTCATCAAGAAGGTTTTTCAATGTATATTGTATTTTAGAGAATATCTTAGATTAATTTTTTATTATTTTCCTTTGAATATTGTAAATATAAATTCTCCTTATCCATTTGAGTAGCTTTCTTCTGAATCTTATGATGATCATTTTCTAATTGAGAAGCCTCAAACAATCAAGACTAATCTTACAATCCCTGTACATATTCCTATACCTTGTAAAGTTCCTGATAGATATAAGCCCCTCATGTTACCTCCTATACTCCATGATTTCCCTAATAACTATTACAAATATCTCCCCAATTTTGATGGAGAGAATAGTATCACTACCCAAAAACATATTCAAGGCTTTGAGAATTATATGGACCTATTTGATATTGATGAAGATGATGTTAGAGTCAGAATTTTTTCTCTTTCTTTGCAAAGTAGAGTAAAGAGTTGGTTCAAGAATCTACCTACTGCAACATCTAAAATTTCCAACAATTTGTCAAATCTTTTCTTGATAGATGGATAATCAAAGTCAATCTTTTTGTGATCATAGAAGAATATAATCAATTGAAAAGAAAACCAAATGAAACAATACAACAATTTTCTGACAGATTTAATCAAATCTATTATTCAATGCCATCAAATATAAGACCTCCTCTTGATTCAGCTCTCTTGCATTATCCAAAAGCATTTGATCCAGAAATACAATTTCAGCTAAGAGAAAGAAACCCAACAACTCTTGAAAAGATGCAGAACATTGCAGTAAATGTAGAAGTTCATCTGCTGATTAAAAAGAAAAATTTGAAAGCAAAAGCAGAGAAGAACAACATTGCAGAGGTAAAACTCGACATTTTGGTAAGAAAAATAGAGGAAATGATACAGAAGATCACCATGCAAGATAATTTTTTTGTGCAAGATCACCATGACACATTTATTTCACAAAAAGAAGAGGTTGATAGCCATGAACAAATTCTTGCTAATTCCAACTAGCATAGATCAGAAAATGTGGAAGATGAATCTATTGATTTAATGTGTATGTTTGATGACATTCCTTCTTTTAATGATTTGCCTAAGTATGATCAATATGATGATAATTATGTTCTTCGAACTCAAGCTAGCTTTACAGAGCAATCAAAAACTAGTTTGGAGGATGAGGAAATTCAGTTTCAGCAAATTAAATATAGTGATCAGCCTATACATATTAGATATGAGAATGAGAAAGGAAGTGCAGAAAATTTGGAAATAAGTGAAGGTTCTTTGCCTCTTTGTTTAGCTTCATTTCAGTTCATCAGAGAAAACTTTACAGCAATAAAAAATCAGCAGTCTTTAGGTATTGATATTGACAACAAAGAAGACAATGAAAATCTTAATCAGGATTCTTTGGTTTCACAATTACAATTATCAAATTTCATTGAAACACTTGATCAAATGACACAGGAAAGTTCTATACCACTTTGTTTTGCTTCATTTCAGTTTTTAAAGGAAATGTGCTATAAAATCTCTAAAGAAAAGGATGAGCAGCTTGTAGAAATCTATGAAGTTCCATTCAAACCTATGAGCAATAAGTTTCAGCAATCCTTCTAGGTATTTTATGATCAAAATGTCGATATGTTGGATAATGAATGCAATCAAAATTTTTCTTCATTAACTAACTATGTGATTCAGGATCAAGATGATAAAGGTTTCATCAGTCAAAGATTTAGATCAGTAGAAATATCATCACAAAGGTTGTTTGAAAATCTGCAGGGGGATAAAGATAAGAATGACATTTCAGTTTCATGGCATGGAGGCCATCCAGAACAATTTTGCAGTTGCTTAAGTCAGTTGAACAATAGTGTATATATTTTGGAAGATCCTTTTGCACAGTTTTTAGAGTCAACAAAGGAAATCAGGTATTTCCTTATCTTCTCATTTGTTGACAAGGTTATATTGGGTTGTAGAACTTCAGTTTTAATCTCAAACAAGCACAAGCAGCAAAATCCACCAATGTATATGATGCTTGAATGGTTGCATTGGTTGTTTCATTTTACCTAACCAGTATGTGGAAAGCTGATTAGAGTAAATAGGTAGGATTTTAGTTTGATTAAATTCAGTTTTTCAGCAGCAAGTTTATTTCAGATCAAATTTCAGTACAACATGTGTTAGATTTCAATTTGCAGAAAAGGTTAAGATTTTAGTTCAAGATTTTCAGTCACAGAGATTATATAACAAAGTATGTGCAAGCTTGGTATTGGCCCAATGGATCAAGCCACTAGTTGATGGTGTTCTTGACATCTCACAAGGAGATGCCATCCCCATGTGGAGCCATTGTTAGGTTCCTATAATAATAGGGATCATAATTTTGAATTGACTATGTTAAGTCTTGAAATGTTGTACATACCTTTTCTTTTCTACAAATGTTTTCCATATTAAAAATTAAAAAATGTAAAGAGGGTATGTCCTAAAAGAAATAATTAAAGGACAAAAAAAATTAAAAAAAATAAAATAAAATAAAATAAAAATATGAATCCCAAACAAAAACAGATCATGAAAGTGTGTAAATTCAAGTGTCACTGCTTTTACTTTTATGTGCAAAATAATTGTTGTATGCAGCTTGTCATAAATGCCATAGCCCATGATTGTCAAATAGCTTAATCTTGACTAATTCATGCTTTAAATTTCATGTTTATAGATAGAGAATAAAAATCTGGCCAAACTGTTTAACCTTGGCAGATCAGTAGTTAGGTAGAGAAATAAAAATGTGCTCATAAGCTTAATCTGAGCCATTGGAAGTTATAAGGTTAGAATTAGATAGTTTATTTGTTAAAAGAAAAGGAAAGAAAGGGTCTACTAGTTTAAATGCACCCAATAAAGTGAAGAAAATTTTTTAGGATAAGCAAAGGGTAGGTACAAGAAAGGTTGCAGAAGTACAAGGTTGTCAAAGCATAAACACATTTACCATGTTTAATCGTATGTTTCAGTTTGCAGGAGCAGTTATGAATGTGAAAAGATGTTCACAAGTTGATTTGGTTAACTTTCCCACATTTAATTCCCCTCCCCCACATACGTATTTACTAATTTCCCCATTTTCCCCTCATGACTTATAAAAGTACCCTTTTCCCTTCATTTTGACCCTTACCCTTTGGTTTCACACATTTCCCTAGTAAATTACCCTCCAAAGGTCATTTCCCTACACAAAACCTGTTTTCCCTAGTGTGAAACCCATTTCCCATGGAAAAAATCACCTTCCCCCTTAATAATTTCCCTAAATACCCATAAAAAATCCATAAAGACCCTTTATCCTAAGTTTTGTTTCCCCCCCTCACATTATTTAATTAACTTCACCATGTCATGTTTCCCCGACATAAAACCCTTTAACCCACCACCTTGGGTGTGGTTAATAAACGCTCCCTGATACCCTTTTAACTTATATCCCTAATTTATTTATTCCTCGGTCCTGCATTTTATTAACCCATCACAATGTGTTAAATCCTATGATTACTCTTTAATTAATTACATTTCATTTTAATTAAACCCAACCCTACTCCCCCATTTAGCCCTCGCAACTCCACCGTGCGATAGCCCTTTGATCACCCACTTCTAGATCTGACGGTGTGCATCCATATCATGCTCATCCTCTCTCCGACCTTTATCTACTCAAGAGCACGCGAGATTCGCTATTTTTCTTGAGCCCTTTTCTGGCTACATGGCAGTTCCAAGCGAACTCGTGTGCTCTCGTGGAAATACCGCTCGAATGCCAAAAGTGGTGCAATGGCCCCCGAAACTGCCTCCCTGCCAAAAGCCAAAACCACTCACTGTTCATTTATAATTACCGTGTCAAAATTCTAACCATTGCCGGTTAAAAGGCCGAAGATGCTCATTTTCACTTTTTTTGCTTATTCGCACTGTGAAAGCTGCCTAAGCCTTCCTATGCCACCCTGAGCCTCTGCAACCAAATTTAACTGCTGATTACCTCCCGAACATGCTTCGAACTCTATCCACAGACTTCCCTGTTCCCTTAAGCCATTATCAACTCCCTTCCAACCTGTGTTCTTATTGACAATTGTTGTATTTTGCAAGTAATTAACAAGGCCAAGAGATTGGACAAACAAGGTTTGACACTAGTCACAAAACCTGTTTGCTTTGAATTCTCAAGAAATGTATTCAAAGGCTTCATTGATCAGGATTTTTGTGTACAAAGAGAAAATCAAGTTTAATACAATAGCAAAGTAGAAGGAAACAATTTACAAAGTAAATGTTAAAATAGAGATGAAATCATTTTCACCAGCACAGCAAAATATTTTTACAAACTACTCTCCAAGAAACATTTTTTATTCTACATGTGTCTTTTAGTAAAAATAATTTTTACTAAAAACACAGAAGCATGAAAGAGTGAGTAAGATTTACAGTAAAAGGTAAAAATGAAAGCAGGTGACAGAGCAGTCAGGTGAAAGATTTACTACAGTTAAAAGATAGAGGAAGAAGAAAGCGTGAGAGACAAACCAGCATAAAAGAAATAGATAAATAACAACTATCAAGTAAAATAGGGACAATTTTCAGTTAGTTGAAAGGTGTCACTACCTTTTAACATCCAGATATGTTATTCCTAGAATAAATCCTAGTCAGTTAACAAGATATATTGTAATAATTTTTTTATAAATACTTCATAGTTTGAAGTATTGGGTGTGGATTTCTGAATATTGATATAGCTAAATGATCTACTACCTAAGGGTTATTGTACCAATTTTTAGTTGACAGACATGACAAGTTATAAAGAAACTTCTTTACAGGATTCATGTGTTGAGCTATCTCAGTGAAGTACAAATTTCATCTTGTTTATGTTCTTTTTCTAAGTGTTTCATAAACTTAAATGTTATCCAAACTTAAATGAATTAAAGTGGAAATATAACATAGAACTTGTTTAAGTACACTATGTTTTTGCACAGTTGATCATTTATATGTTTTCTTCTGATATCTGGATTTGAGAACCCTTAATTGCTCTCCCATCCCGGTTGACCTCTTGCATTTCTCTTCATAATCCAGTTTAAGGAATCCTTAACTGCTCCTTGATCCTGATTGGAAATCATTTCACCATCCAGCCTTTGAGATATGATATTGCTCACTTATCTTGCCCTATAACATTTTCTTTATGGTTTGTTGTTGTTTTGTTTTCAAAGACTGATTGACTCCATACCCCAATGGAAAATAGACATTCATATACTCATCTAAGTAAGTGATCCCACCACCCAAATTCAAATCAAAACCCAAGAAAAATCATAACTAGCCTAAAATCAAATAACTAAACAAAGTTAAATAAAAAAGAGAGAGCCCTCTTTGAGATTAGGAAGGATAGATCCTGATCTCAAAAGTAGGTTTGTGATTACCTTGGTGATTTCATTCTTTAACCTTGAGAAATTTTTGAGTGATAACAGCTTGGAGCCGATGTTTGGGAAATTGTGGAAGGAGGATATCAATTTCCAGCAACAATTCCTAGAGACTCTGCAGGTAAGAATTTATACAAAACCAATGCCAAATTTGTTAATATGTTATTGGGAAGTCTGTCAGAGTCAGAATTTGTCAAAGTCATGCAACTCAAAACAACCAAAGAGATATGGGACAAAATCATTCAAAGCTACGAAGGAGACTCTCAAGTAAAACGTGCTATGCTTCAAACTCTCAGAATTCAGTATGAAACTCTTAAGATGCATAGTGATGAAAGTGTTTCTAGTTACTTTTTACGTATAGATGAGATTGTTAATTGAATGAAGAATCTGGGTGAAGAGATAAAGAAGTTACTTTAGTTGAGAAAATTTTGAGATCTTTGTCTTCTAAATTTGAGTCAAAAGTGTCTGCCATAGAAGAAAAATAGGATCTTCAGACTATCACTGTGACTCAACTTCATGGAATCCTAACTACCTTTGAAATGACAAAAGGAGGTCCATCAGATATGAGAGAAGTCACATTTAAAGCATCAACAAAGGGAAAAGACAAGGAAGAGGACAATGAATCAGGACACATTTAAGAAGAAGAAGAGGTAAATTTTGTCAAGAAGCTTCAATAGGGTTCGGGAAGATTCAGAGGTAAGCTACCTTTCAAATGCTTTTCTTGTGGTAGAGTTGGTCACTATGCTGCCAAATTGCCTCATAAAGATAAATATGAAAAAGGGAAGGAATATGAAAAAGGCAATAGAAAACAGGTTGTGAATAGAAGGAGTTACTATACGCATGAAGATAGTGATGGTTTATCTAATAGTGATGAAGATGAAACTGAACAAGATTATAGACTACTCATGGCTTATGACAATGATGATTTTTGGATGCATTAGAAGAGGAAGACTTTCTTGAAGAAATCACTAAACTCAAAATCTGTGTAGAATAAAGAATATGATCATAGATACTTTGACACACCAACTTGCCGAAAGAGAAAAACACAATGAAAATCTAGAATGTGAAATTGTTGGTCTAAGAAAAGATCTTGAGAAGACAAAATCTCTTAACCTTAGATTTTCTAAAGGATCAGAAACTTTAAATGAAATCATCAGTTCAACGTTCTCCTCTAATAAGGAAGGGTCTTGGATATACTGAAGATTCATCTCAATCATAGAAGCCATCAACCTCCACCAGAAGCTATCTTGATGTAGCAAAGACCAGTGAATAGTATGTAAATCGTCAACAAAAATCTAAAATTACTCATGATGTAAATCATACTCAATTTACTCCAAGGATGAATATTAGTAGAAGCCACAATCAACAGGTAAACAATACCAAAAGATACTATGATCACATAAATTTCTTTAATGGGCAATGTTTTTCATGTCATAACTTTGGGCACAAGGCTACTCAATGTGTTGCTTACAAAACCATCATGACTAGAGAAGCATGAAATCAGAGGAGTGTGACAAGAATCAAGAAAAGTTCCTATAATAACTTTTTTCCTCTTGAAAATGAAATAGAATGTTCGATTTGTAACAACTTTGGTCATGAATAATCTGAATGTAGGAGCAAATTTCGGCCAACACTTCAAAAGGAGAAAACACCATTAAATCCCAAGATATGGAGAAGAAAGGAATCTCAATCAGAAAGATGTGGCATAGCTCTGTATGCAAAAGGACAAGAAAATCAGTGGTACATTGACAGTGGATGCTCCAAACACATGACAGGTGATAAAGAGAAACTGCATTCATATAATGCTTTAGAAAAAGAAAAGAATGTCTCATTTGGAAATGACACTCCTGCTATCATTAAAGGTAAAGGCTTTGTTTTCTTGAAATAAAAGGTTAAAGCTGGAAATATCATGTATGTATATGGTTTAAATCATAATCTGTTGAGTGTCAGTCAAATGTGTGATTAAGGAAATGAATTGGTATTTTGATCAAACGGATGTGTGGTTCGTGAGCTTGATATAGGAAAGATTGTGATCAAGGGTACAAGAACTCCAAACAACTTATATATACTTAAAGGAGGACAACAACAATGTTATCTAAGAAAAATAGATGAAAACTGGCTATGGCATATAAGATTGGGACATCTATGTTTTTCTCAATTAAGAAAAACATGCAGGCTCAAGGCAGTTCGTGATCTTCCAGATATCAACATCCCAAAATATACCATATGAAAACCATGTCAAATGAGTAAGCAAACCAGATTTCACTTCATTGAAAAAGAAGGGTCAACAAGTAAACCTCTTGAACTCATCCATACTGATTTATGTGGACCAACAAGGAAAAAGTCACCTCGTGGAGAAGAATATTTTATTTATTGATGATTTTTCCAGGATGTGTTGGATAGGTCTACTAAAGCACAAAGATGAAGCATTTGAAAATTTTAAAGCCTTCAAAGCTTTAGTTGAAAATGAATCAGATCAAAAAATCAAATATCTCATATCTGATTGAGGGGGAGAATACATATCAGATGAATTCTTTTACTTTTGTGAACAACATGGAATAAAAATGCAATTCTCCATCACAAGAACTCCTCAGCAAAATGGTGTGGTAGAAAGGATGAATAGAACAATTCAACAAATGGCTTGAGATATGCTAGATGAATCTAGAACTCCTGCAACCTTCTAGGGTGAAGCTGCATTTGCTGCCGTAACTATTCTCAACAAAGTGAATGTTCAGGTAAATAGCAATCAAACTCCATATGAACTTTGGTATGGTAAGCCTCCTACTATAAAACACTTTAGAGTTTTTGGAAGCAAATGTTTTATCAAAAGGACTGATGAAAAACTTTGTAAGTTTGAACCTAGAGCAGACGAAGGAATTATTCTTGGTTATTCATCTAGAAGTAAAGGATACAAATGTTATAATAAAATACTTAGGAAAATTGTTGAAAGCATTGATGTTGTAATTGAAGCATGCAGAAATCCAAAACAAATGAAATCAACAGAGGAATATGATAGTGGGGAAGTTGGGGAATGCTTTCCTGGGTCAAATCAAAATGATATAGAAGAAGAAACCAATGAAGCACCAGAAGAAGATACAACAGATAAGGAAAAGACTCCATCCAGGTATGTTTAGAAGAATCATCCAGAATCTCAAATTCTAGGAGAAAAGGGGGTTGGTGTACAAACAAGAAGAACTCTTACAAGGACCTCAAGCTATCTAGCATTACTATATTCCACCAAACCTCGGAATGTAAATGAAGCCTACAAATATGAATGTTGGGTCAAGGCCATAGATGAAGAACTTGACCAAATTGAAAAGAATGATACTTGGGAGTTAGTTCCTAGACCTCATGATAAAAATGTTATAGAAACAAAATAGATATTTAAGAACAAGCTGAATAAAATGGAGAAGTTATTAGAAACAAGGCCAAACTTCTTTGTAAAGGGTATGCTCAACAAGAAGGTATATATTTTGAAGAAAATTTTGCACCTATTGCTAGACTTGAAGCCATAAGGATGTTTCTTGCTCTTTCTAGTTTTCGAAAATTCAAAGTATATCAAATGGATGTAAAATCAGCCTTCCTTAATGGAGACTTAGAAGAAGAAGCTTATATTGAACAGCTAGAAGGATTCATTCTTGGAAATGATGTAAAACTCGTATGCAAGCTTAAAAAGGCTATTTATGGTATGAAACAGGCTCCAAGGCCTTGGTATTACTGCCTTGAGAAATATCTACAACAACAAGGTTTCACAAAAGGTTCTACTGATAGCAATTTATACACAAAAGGTTGAAAATGATAAACTACTAATTATTGTTGTTTATGTTGATGATATCATTTTTGGTAGCAATGAAGAATCCATGAATCAAAATGTTTCATTAGTAATGCAAAAAGAATTTGAAATGTCCTTACTTGGTGAAATTACTTATTTTCTTGGTCTACAAGTACAGCAAACCAAAGATGGTATCTTTCTTTCACAAACCAAATATCTCAAGCAGATCTTGAAGAAGTATGGAATGGAAGATTCTAAACTAGTATGTACTCCACTGGTAACATGATGCAGTCTCAGTTCTAATGATGAATCACGAGCAATAAACCAACCAACTTATAGATCTATTATTGGAAGTTTTCTTTATCTAACAGGTACCAGACCTGATATCATGCATGTAGTAGGAATTGTTGGAAGGTTCCAAGCAAATCCAAAGGAATCACATCTCCAAGCAGTCAAAAGAATTTTCAAATATATTCAAGGAACTCAGGACTTTGGACTATGGTATCTTAAAGATGTACACCTTACTCTTCATGCATATGTAGATGCATATTGGGAAGGAAATGTTGATGATCGAAAGAGCACTAGTGGAGGTGCATTCTATATGGTTTCTCGGTTAGTGTCATGGTTCAACAAGAAACAAAGTTTGATTGCCTTATCTACAGTTGAAGCAGAATATGTGGTTGTTGCATCTTGTGACACACAACTACTTTGGATGATGTAAACATTGAAAGACATTTAGATCACATGTACTCTACCCATCTCCATTCTATGTGATAATACAAGTGCCATCAGTGTTTCAAAAAATCTAGTCATGGACTCCAAGACCAAGCACATACCCATTAAGTACCATTTTCTACAAGAACAAGTGCTTGAACAAAAGGTTAAATTGGAGTATGTTCCCTCCAAAGAACATGTTGCTGATATATTCACTAAACCACTTCCCAGAGAAACATTTGAATATCTTAGACAAAAGCTGGGAGTAGTTGCTGCATCATCCTGCTATTAAATCCATTTTTTAGAGGAAGGTTATTATACACGGGTTTCATGAAGTATATTCGCGTATACATGTTGGTTTCTGTGGCTGAAGGAGCGTATATGTTTTCTGATAGAAAGGCAGTGGGTCGCACTCTGATATGGGTGCTTTGTCTGATATTAATGATTACATTCCGACGATATGCTTTGTTCATTGATTTTTATCTGATTGACAAAGATGCCTTGATGAATGACTTGTTGACAATGCACAGGTAGCACAGGTTCAGGGGGAGCATTAGCCTTCACACACATTCTGCATTGTTGGCATTTTGGTTGTTGAATTCAACTATGATTTGTTGTTTAAGTCATAGGGTGTGATATGACTTCTTTTGTCATAGTCTATATTTGAATGAGTCCTATTGGACAAATGATGTAATTTGTATCCCCACTTTGCATGGGATGGATGATGTAATATTTGTTGTATTTTTGTCATGTATAAACAATTGGTATATCCCCACTTGGTTGGGTGGATGAGTCAAATTGATGTATGTATGAGTCATTGGTCATAAGGAGGTCATACTCACTTAGTTGAGTTATAGAGTCATGTTATTCCTTTGAATCATATCTCTGCAAACTCGGCATGTACTCAAGGGGAGTATGGACAACATAATGTATATCAAAGGAGGAAAGTTGCTTGGTCCGCCCTTTGCCCTTGATGTCAAAGGGGGAGAGTATTTTGGTGTTGCATGTTATCTCTAACAGTTTCTACAACTTGTAGTAATCAACACCATCATGGTTGCCATCAAGTCCAAAGGGGGAGATTGTTGGCATTATGATACAAGTGTTGTCCTTGATGGAAACTCACTCACAGGTCAATTCAGTTTTGATAAAAGGAAACTCACAGTACAACAGGAATATTCAGAGGTAACAGGGCAGTGGTACAGAAGAACAGGAAGATGGAACTAAGGTCTACTGATCAGAATAAAGAAGGTGAAGGAAAAGGTTGATGTAAAGTAGTTTAAGAAGTATACGCAGGTCCACTTAGTCAAAATGACATATACACGTTGGTACACAGAACAAAAAGAGTGTATACATATACACGCACTCTCACAAGAGGAAAAGCGCGTACAGGTTGGAAAATCAAGGTTTTGGTCCAAGGTATTTGGTCCGAGGTATTTGGTCCAAGGTATTGGTCCTAAGTGGTTTTTGTTCGAGGTATTGAGAAAGACCTAAAACTATATAAGGAGGAGAAGATCATTAGGCCAAGGTGTGAAAAGAAAAAGGGTTTCTAAGGAATACTTCTATCTGAAGTATATTTTATGTTGCAGGGGCTATGTTGGTGATTTGATCTAAAATATTTTGTGCACCTTGAATTCAATGTTGGATCAAGATCATGAGACCTGAATTGACTTATCATTGAATGATTTGATATTGGTTGGGCCAGATCTAATTGTGTACACTTATTTTATTCTTCAAATATCATGATCTGGGTTTTTCTGAAGTCCGAAATAATAGTGAAGTTATGAGCTAATATTTGTAGATATGTAGGCTGGTTCATCTCAGTAAAAGCGTGTGTACATGCAAGTTCTAGTCTTCCAAGTAGGGCATACAAAGGAAAAACCCTTTCTTCAGGTCTGACTGATCTATCTGATTAGTTCTGTTGTTTTACTGTTGTCTGTCAATGAAGTCTTCTTAGATCTGAATGAAAAACTGAATGCATAAGGAGTATGATATCTGATTGTTTGATTGTATAAGTGAGAAGGGTGATCTCTGCTACTGCCTATGTAAAGCTCTGTAAATTGATAGTATATGTTAAGTATATTGTTGATTGGTACAAACTTTATTCAAAATTTTTATGTCTCAATAGTTTTGAAGGTAAACGAAGTTTTGATTAAAGGAAGTAGTGTATACACGCAGGTTGGGTTCAGTAAAGTAGCGTATATATTCTGATGTATGATTTTTGAGGTTGTAGCTAGTTTTGAATGATGATGCAGGTTTCTAGGTTCAACACAGTGTTTTGGTGACAGTGATCTGACTGTTCAGATTAACTGATTATTGGTTGATGCAGTTTGAATGTTCTGATGAGTTCAGTATGAAATTTGATGAAACGAGGCCTTCATGTGTATTGATGTGTACCAGGAGCATCCAGTCTGAAAATTTATGAATCGTCGTCCCTGGAGGAAGAGAGAGAAGGTTGTAGCCTTCTGTAGGTCAGTACCTACATACTAGTAAACAATTTGGCTAGTACAAGAGCTAGGGGGTGTTATAGCTCCAAATCTCACTCTTATGGTTTGTGATGTTGCACTTATGGCCTAGGGCAACCCATCCTTCCAGACCTGGTCCAAAAATTTAAAAAACAGTGTTTTATTCCCTATACGCGACATTACCCTGAGTTAAACGCGTGTACACGCGGGTCTGTTATACCCAACCCGCGTGTACCTATTAAAACACTTAAAAAAATAATAAATTCCTCTTTTTCGGGCGGAGATCGCGGGTTTACCTGCTGGATCACCTGTTAGTGCCCGTGGCCCAACTGTTCCCAACCAACTCCTAACTAAAAAACTACTTTGGAGAGGGTATAAAAAAACATCAAAGGGAAGGCCAAGGGGAGAGAGAGAAAGGAGAGCAAGATTATTATGCTGAGATTTTTCCCTTAGACCAGGTCTGAAGTCCTTGGTGCATTCTGCACTTTCCCCCTTTTGCATAGGAAACCCTTGTTTCCATGTGTATTGGTGATCATTCATCCTTGATATCATCATTGAGTAGGACTTGGAAGGAGCTCTTGTTGGAGGCTTGAGGCTGGAACGAATCCGGGAGGAAGCTTGCTTGGAGCCTGCTGAAGGTGTTCAGGTGATATCTTTCCGATATATGTACTTTATTTGCCTTTATATATAAAGAAACACGTCTTTGTTCCCGAATAATCTTTCTTTATGCTTATGAGATTCTTGTGTTGAATTCTTATGAAAGTGGTTACTTAAAGATTTTTTATAACTAACTTGATAGCATAAAGATGATTTATACATAAGTATCTGTACATGTACTGTTGTGTTCTTTGATTTGTTTGTCTTGCAGGTCAAAGAAAGAAGAAGGGAACTCCAAGAAGGGTTTGGACCCTTAAGGTCTTCTCGAACGTAGGACCTTAGGTACGTACCCTTAACGTTAGCATTTGCTTAAAAGTAAAAATGATGGCTGTGTGTGTGTGTTTCTTTGAATAAGCAATTTTCAGTCTGGTAGAGTCTTAGCCCAAAGGACCCTAGGGGTATTTTCCCTTCAACCAGAATTGGCGACTCCACTGGGGACAACACTCTTGTTGTTCCTAGTTTGGGTAGTCTTCAAGCCAATCAAGGCTCAGCCCCTCTGTTTGTTGGCTCTGACTGTCTGATCTTTTCTTGAAATCCAAGCTTTTCCAGTTTTTCAGTCTGTGTTTTTTTTATTTTTCTTGAAAGACTTCAGATACGCTCTTTGTCTGGATTACAGAAGCGTATATACGCAAGTTTCACTAAGTGAACCCGCGTATACGCAGGTTTCCTTAGTTACAGTCGCGTATACATGCATTCTGCAAATAATTGCAGGCGCGTATATTCCATAATTTTCAAGATTTATAATTTTTCTTTTTGCTGAATGTCTATCTGGTGGTTTGGGTCAGTTTAAAGCAGTCAATTCCCAGTGACAGTTCTCTGTTTAATAGGGGGCATCTTGTTCTGAACTCTCTCTAGTTATAAGGAGTACTAGTCTTGTTTTTCGTTGATTGCAAGCGTCATTGATTTTTGACACACAAGATTTCTGTTTAAGAATCTTGATTGCCCTGTTTCGGCAGAGTGGGAAGATTGGGTTCAATCTTTGTGTCCATTTTTGCTTTCATGACACTTTTTGTTTGCTTAACGAAATCATTTTTATGACCATTTGCTCCTTCGTTTCGGGAAAGTTGTTTCTTACCATTTTCTTGAAACTTGTCTTTTGATATTTTGGACTTTCATTGCTGCTTTTGATTGTCAAAAGCGATTTCGAACACATTTTATTTTTGTTGAGTTTTCATCATTTGAAAGGTGTCAATTCACAAAAGTGTTTGGTTGCTTGTTTATCAATCATTGGTGTCAGTTTTTGAGAGCTTTCCTTTGAAAAAGACTTTTTGGTTTGATTGAAAGAAAATCTTTTGAAAGTTTTGAGTTTCGCTTTCTTAAACTTGCTTTCCATTTGATTTCCTTTTTGCGAAGTGAAAGTGCTTTGTTTTTATCTTAAAACTTGTTTTTATTGTTTGGACGAAATGATTGGTAACACATCATCTTCTATCTAAGCATTTTAGTGGCAAGACAAAATTTGGTAAAGCAGCAACTTTCCTTCTTTGTTTTTAGAGTAGTCTTTGAATCTTGCATTCACATATAGTTGTTGCATTAGGATAGACTTGCATCCCTTTTTATGCATACATAGCTTTGTTAGCTTTTGTGAGTGTGGAGTCTGAAAAGAAAGCAAAAAACTTTGTTTTATTTTTCCTCTGAACCCTGTAGAGATTACTTTTCATCGAAAAACAAAAGTGCATGTGCATGTAGCTAAGTTTTATTAACTTCTTTTGCGTCAAAAAACACCACTAGTTTCACTTCCATTACCTTGTGACTTAAAGAACAGCCTAATAAAATCAAGCGCTTAATTAAAATCCACTAGAACTTTTTGTTTTAGTTATTACACCAACAAGTTTAGGATTTTAGGGCCTTGGATTAGGCGAGTGGAGAGTTAACTCTCCAAGGCCACATAAAACGTCAAACATAAGAGTCTGATTAACGAGAGTAAATCCAATAGCGTTAGGAAGACCAGGAAAGCTCCGGATCTGGGAGTTAAGCACGAGGGTCTGTGAAGACAGGGAAGAGAAATACCCCCTCTCCTACTTGTCCGAACTTACCTCACGACTGTTCCGCCTGGCTTCTGCGACGAGTTGGTACCCATAGTTGCTCTTCCTAGGGAACTACACAGGTGGCTGCGGAGGGGAATCCTGTGGCACCTGAGGTTGACGTTGCATCACTCTCGACAGTACTACTAGAGGGCACCCTTGCGAAGCTTGGGGGCTTGCACCGGCGCAGGCTGTTGTTAGGAGGTCAGCGTAACTTCCTCTGTTACCTTCGCTGATAGGACTGGGCCGTCATTATCCCAGACTATCTTCGGAAGGCCCCTAACTCCACTTTCTTGTATTTTGGTGTCCGGTCCTCATCACCCGGAGCGGAAATACTTGGAAGTTGTTTGACTGGCTAATATCTTTAGGGACTTTCTAGTGGGTGCTCTTTGCTCCTTGTATATAGTTGGCTTTAGGTATTTTTGTCTAGTCACATTTGGACTTTGTGGTCTGAGTGACTAGCTTACAACTCTACCGATCTTGAAAGGCTTTTGGGCGTTCTTTCAGAAGTTGTGGAGTTGCCTCCTCAAGGGAAAAGGTTTTGATTGCTTATCCATATTCTTTGAAGAGTTATTTCTATATTCCCGCAAGGGAAAGGGTGTTTGGATCAATTTAATATGGCCAGTATTCCTGGGGAAACCAACCAAGGTACCCTTCCAAAAGGGGATCCTTGTGCTTTTCCTTTCTTTGGAAACGTTGGTACTCCCTTGATGGCCACTTTGAATATTCCTGGGTTGAATGTTGGACTACCCGTTTGGCTGTGGTCCACTCCGAATATTCCAAATGCTTTTGAAGCTTCTCAGATGAATGCTTTATTTCAAGGGCATCACATGGGTGCTAATTGTTCATCTTCTGTCAAAGAGAAATCTGGGGTTCCTTCTTCTCCTCCTTCTTGTCACAAGAAATCTAAAAAGAAGAGAAAGAGGAAGTCAAAGAAGAAGAATAATTCTAGCACTTCATCTTCAACCTCTGCAAGTCATGTTGGGGATGAGTCTTCAGCCGCTGCAAGTCATGCTGGGGGCACAAGTCTAGTCACTGCAAGTCACACTAGCACTTCATCCTCAACCTCTGCTAGTCATGTTGGAGATGAGTCTTCAGCCGCTGCAAGTCATGCTGGGGGCATGAGTCTAGTCACTGCGAGTCATACTAGCAAAGAGTCACCGACCTCTGCAAGTCATGTTCAGGACTCTCCGCAAACCACTGCTAGTCATGTTGGCGGAATGGAGGTTGATAAGAAACCTGGACGTAGAAGTTTTAAACCTAAGTTCCCTTGTAAGATATGCAAGGGAGACCATCTTACTCATTTATGCCCTGGTATTCCAGAGGTTCAAAAGATATGGTCCGAGTCTGAAAGTACTTCTGCTCCTAGATCTGATATGGTTTCTCATCAATCCCATCAACCGTTCGTTGAAAATGTGGTAGAGCCAGTGCAATCGCTGGCCGATTACACTCCTCTTTTGGGGGGTGAAGTGCCTAACAAAAGAGTCTGTTTGATCTCTAGTATAGAGTCTTCTAGTATAGGGGGCATTCCGGTTTCTCCAAATGTTCCCCCTCCAAGTTCTAAGAGTGTTTCCTTTGATTGGGATAGTCTTGTTGAGCCTCGTCTTCCTTCCGCTGCACCTTTCCAAATAAAGGTCAGAGTTAATTCCACAAATGTCTATCGATGTATGGTGGATGAAGGATCCTCTACAAGTATTATATCCTCTTTGACTTGGAAAGCTTTGGGTTCCCCAAAGTTGTTGACAGCTCAGAGTCAATTGTTAGCCTATGATAGAAGGCCTGGTGAATCTATGGGGGTTCTCCCTCAAGTGCCTATCACTTTAGGTGGGAAGACTGTCTTAATCGATATGATGGTGGTTGATAGCCCTTTAGACTTTAATATGCTACTTGGGCGTTATTATGTCTATGCTATGAATGTTGTGGTGTCTTCACTCTTTCGAGTAATGTGCTTTCCTCATAACGGGAATATTGTCACTATTGATCAGCTTGCATCTGATAATCACCACCCTAATTCGACTTTACTGCAGAATGCCCCTTGGTTTGTTCCAAGTGTTCAAGTAGACTCTACCCCACCACGGGTCAATTATGTGGCATTGAATCCTCAATGTTCAATTGCTTCTAAGAAGGATCCTTTGACTTATTATTCTCCTTCTTGGGACTTGGTCCCGACAGTTGACCAAGAGATTCTTCCTATAGGGACATGGGACCCTTTAATACCCTCTTTTGATCCTTGTAGTTCTCATGATTTCTCAGATCTTGTTTTGCCTGCACAGGAGGAACTCTTCGAAGCCATGAGTTATGACTACCAAAGGAGCCCTTGGCCTGAACCCTGCAAGGGGTTTGTTCAGCAGAACTATTATGCGTAAGCCGCAAGGCTGCGTGGGTCCCTGTACCATATTGTATATATGAGGTACGCATTTTCAAGTTTTGTATTCTATAACACAAAGATCTTATATGAAGTTTATATGTGGGATGTATTAACTTCGTGTCTAGTGTTCCTATTTATGTTTACAGAACTTGGAAGATTTCTCCTTTGGAAGTTTATGGTTGGTCTGTTATGACAGGTATTGGTTCTCGAAACTGGCATATAGGTTAGGTTTTTCCGCCTGCATTGTGCATTTATCAGTTTCCTTTCCCATTTTGCCTTAGGATCGACCCCACCAAGTTATGGTGCGGAACCTTCTCATTGCTTAGAAGTATCATGACTTGTGTGGTAGAGCCTACCTTATCATGGGTGCCCTAGTTAGTACCCTTTTTGTCGCTTGGCACTCATGCAGATTTTTGTCCTTAGGTTCGGGAGTCCTCTGTAGTCCCACCATGACTTATGCGTTGAAGACTCATTCCTCTTTGCTTCTTCGCTTCGTTCTGGCCTTATACCCTAGAGGCTCCTATGTGTGTTGAGTTGTACTTCTGCATTGCATGTTGACCATTTGCACCTTTTGGCCTATAGTCGGCTTCACTTGGACTCGTGTTTGAGCCAACTTTTGACCATGACGTCTGCAAAATCAACCTTGCATACCCTTGACTTCTGCAGCTTGACATACCAAAATCCGTGGAAGGAACTTACCTCTGAGTGTCACTGACCAGTTTTTCACCTCCCTGCATTGAGCATAGGAACGTTCCTTTCCCAGGAACTAGATCATCTGTTTCACCGACACTCGTTCTTTCCACTGTACTATAGCATTCTTTTATTCTTTTTCCGGCTTATCAGAAAAAGACAAAAAAATTAAATATTCCAAAAAGAGCGAGAACAGGGACATTATTTCCATTTATTGTTGGCAGCTAGAGTCAATCGTGTCGCCCTTGAACAAAGCACTCAAAACAAAGTCTCCTCCGCATGGGTGGGATTTAGTTTGACTTAGGTATGCCATAACCTTGTTATCGAGTCAGTCCTCCCCCGATTGGTTATCTCTTCCAATCATATGGAGGGTTCATTCGTGCCTTCTGCATGACGAACTTATACAGATTCATTATATGCTGCCATATAGTCACATTGAGTCATGCTTTTGTTCAAGGGAAGTTAGCCTGAGTTGGCCTTTCTGCGGTGTCTCTTGACTCATTTTTCAGTCGGCCATCCCTGGGTGTCAGTGTCATGTCTATCATCACATCAGTTATATTGGTCCTTTACTCGTGCCGGTTTGAGAAGGTCCCCATTGACTTCTTGCTGGCGGGTCTTGTCCTTATCGATGACGACACCTTGCTCTGAGGACAGGCCTAGAGCCGCACCCTGGCCCTATTTTCATTATTGATAGGTCACCTTGTGCTCAGCATCGATCAGTATCATGGGTCTTTGACTGAGTGGTTTCCCTTGTGTTCGACATCAGCATACATTATCACACATTGGGATTCGTGCAGTACCTTGGTTTCCATTTGACCCTATCGGTGGATACCTCGCCTCTGTGTCGGCTTTCATTATTGGTTGGTTCATAGGGTTTCTGCCGTGCACTAGCCACATCTTGTGTACGCCGGAAACGTACTTCGGTTGGGTTACTACATCTTTTTCGTCCGATTCCTTCCACATTATTGGCCTACGGGTTACATTCGCGCTAGATTGATGAAGGATGCCTTAATGCCTTCCTTCTAGCAGATCTTTCCCTATCGACTCCGACTCATTGCTCTGGGGCAAAGATCTAGAGTCCATTTGGCAGTACCTTGGGGTTTGCAGTCATTAGTGGCAGATTCCTCGCTATCGACAGTGGGAAACCATCATTGTCTCCTGATCGATAGATTCTTGTAGGTGTTCGACTTCAGCTCATTTATTCACAGTTGTTAGATTGTACTGGGTACCTTGACGCTCATTATCATTATCGGTGAGTAGTCTCGCGTTTGTTAACGGTATACCTCAATGACCGGTAATCAAACGATTTCTCACATGGTCGACTTCAGATCATTTATTCCCATGGTGTAGAAATGTACCACGGCGGTCGGTGAAGACCTCAGGTTGTATCAGCATTCATTGGTTCACTCGACAGTTGCTCCTGTTGCTGCTAGTTGATACCACTCCACCTTATATGTTGCAGTCAGTCATGGCAACATTCTATATGCTGGCACCTGAGTTTGCAGTGTAGTACCATCCTATTCCATCATGTTCAGTTGGTACCTTTTGGGATCAGTCTTTGATATCAGTGATCCGTTGCATCTTTCAGCATCATTGACAGTTTTATATGTGATATTCAGACATGTACTTATGCATTATGATCAGATGATCCATTATGTATCTTCCAGTCATTTATACTTGTATACTTAGTGGATCCGCTTGTACTTGATATGCGGACATGCTTTACTTTTCCTGAGCATGGGTATGCCCGCCTCAAACAGTGTTTCTTTCTGATCTCCTTTCGGTGGCTTGGCAGGCTGAATTCTGGTGAAGTCCTCCTCGGTTTTTCGGTAGAGTTCCTTTCCTTGTACTTACTTAATATATTTCGGCCATCATGTTCCCCTTCTGACCTCATACATTAGGGGGCATCTGTTATAGCTCCAAATCTCACTCTTATGGTTTGTGATGCTGCACTTATGGCCTAGGGCAACCCATCCTTCCAGACCTGGTCCAAAAATTTAAAAAACAGTGTTTTATTCCCTATACGCGACATTGCCCTGAGTTAAACGCATGTACACGTGGGTATGTTATACCCAACCCGCGTGTATCTATTAAAACACTTAAAAAAATAATAAATTCCTCTTTTTCAGGCGGAGATCGCGGGTTTACCTGCTGGATCACCTGTTAGTGCCCGTGGCCCAACTGTTCCCAACCAACTCCTAACTAAAAAACTACTTTGGAGAGGGTATAAAAAGACATCAAAGGGAAGGCCAAGGGGAGAGAGAGAAAGGAGAGCAAGATTATTATGCTGAGATTTTTCCCTTAGACCAGGTCTGAAGTCCTTGGTGCATTCTGCACTTTCCCCCTTTTGCATAGGAAACCCTTGTTTCCATGTGTATTGGTGATCATTCATCCTTGATATCATCATTGAGTAGGACTTGGAAGGAGCTCTTGTTGGAGGCTTGAGGCTGGAACGAATCCGGGAGGAAGCTTGCTTGGAGCCTGCTGAAGGTGTTCAGGTGATATCTTTCTGATATATGTACTTTACTTGCCTTTATATATAAAGAAACACGTCTTTGTTCCCGAATAATCTTTCTTTATGCTTATGAGATTCTTGTGTTGAATTCTTATGAAAGTGGTTACTTAAAGATTTTTTATAACTAACTTGATAGCATAAAGATGATTTATACATAAGTATCTGTACATGTACTGTTGTGTTCTTTGATTTGTTTGTCTTGCAGGTCAAAGAAAGAAGAAGGGAACTCCAAGAAGGGTTTGGACCCTTAAGGTCTTCTCGAACGTAGGACCTTAGGTACGTACCCTTAACGTTAGCATTTGCTTAAAAGTAAAAATGATGGCTGTGTGTGTGTGTTTCTTTGAATAAGCAATTTTCAGTCTGGTAGAGTCTTAGCGCAAAGGACCCTAGGGGTATTTTCCCTTCAACCAGGGGGTTGTAGCTCCCTTCCAATAGAAGCTAGAAAATAAGAGAAGGTTGTAGCCTTCTGTAGGTGGGTGCCTACGTACTGGTATGAGTCTACACTAGTACAAGATTGTAAACATATTTTCTTATTATTAAAATAAGACAGAGATGACAGTAGTAGGTGGTTTTCACCCACATTGGGTTTCCACCTTGAATCTTGGTGTTCATGTGTGTTGCTTATGTGTGGTGGTTTATTCTATTTTTACTGCATTGTTTAATAAGTTACTGATGCACTAGTTATAGATGAACACATGATAAATCAACTAAATCAAGTTCTCTGGGTATACACTGGTTTCACTAATCACAGTAGTGTGTACGCACTAGTTCACTTCACAGAAGTAGCGTATATAAATCTGTTTAGGAAATAAAAAATTATTGATCTCATAATACTGATTCACCCCCCCTCTTAGTAATATTTCCAAGCTATGGTTATTTATTATTATGACTTGGGATTATTTATAGTTTTTAAACCTTAGAATTATAATATTTATCACTATGGTTATATTTTTTTACAGTAATGCATGTATTTTAGATCCTATAGTTTCCACGTAAAAACCCAATTCTATGGGCTTGTTTACACCATGATAGGCGTACATCCCTAATAACGTGGCTTGGTTGAGACACTTCACTTGGCCATGTGATCTTCCAAAGCAAGAACGGTCAGTATCTATGTTGAAGGGTCTAATGGTGGTCATTTCTTTCGTCAGGTGGTTAGGGTAGCTACACCCCCCCTCCCCCCCCACTCTTCTTTGTCTCCACCATCATTTGTGTTCTAGAATTTCTTTGCATAACACTCTGCGAGAAAAAATGATAGTCTAGAGGTTGTAACTTTCTTCTGGTGTTTCTTCTTATGGCTATACCTTATCCATATGAGGTTCTATCCTTATTGGAAATTTTTATTAGAGTTAAATAAATGGTCTGGCTTACAGTGGCAGGTCTTTCTCCCTAGGTAATAGTCCGTTTTGAGCTTTTCTTGAGTTATTTATGGAGGATGTTGTCATCATTCCTCCTTAATTTTTCATTGTTGCAATTATTCAGACTCATAATTTATGTGTGAAGATGTAGGTCTAGGATTATGGGGAGAGAATTGATTCCAAAGGATTACTCTGTCCCTAATATAGTGTTATCGTATTCAACTTCTAACTTTAGGATATGGCTTTAGTGCATCCACCAGCAGGGATCCTCTGGTAGTTTCATCGAGATTTCTCTCTTCCATTATTATTATTTTTTTGTTCTTAGGTAATATCTATGACTTTTTATGACATTTATTTATAATTTGGGGTTTTATGTTTTCTATTATCGAAAATTGAAATTTCTCCCACTAACTAGTTTCTATGTTTACTTGAATAGGCTTCAATTAGGTGTTTTCAACCATGACTTCCAGGCGCTAGGTTTTACACCAATTTCAGGTATAACCCAAGACATCTCTTATTATTTAAAAAAAAACTAAAAGGGTAAATCCTTTCTCTTTCCACTTTGATAGACCTTATGTCATATAATATTGATAATAAATCTTATCATCCTTCTTTTTTACAAGTTCTGGGTTGCGGCCTCATTTCACCTACTCTAACGGGTGAGATATCCTAAATAATGGTTACTCATATTCTTCTCTTTCCTCATTATAGTTTATAATTCTAGGGTTAGGTTAAAACCCTTCTTCCTGACAATAATGGAATTTCTACAAGGAAAATATTCTTCGTCATTGTCTAATACCTTCTCAAGTAAATTGATTTAATGGAAACCCTCTTATTTGGTCTTAGGCTTTTCTTCAATTTTTCTCCTCTATTAAATTATGTATCTAATCATAGTCATTTATCCCCATGGGTTGCAGGTTAGTACACATCTCCATATTGGGAGTTTTTAGAGGAAAAGTGTTATTTTGTTTCATATTCATATGCTCTTTGGGTACCTATTTACCTATCACTTATTTTCTTCTCCCTATTCTGATGTTGGGTCATTATCAAAAAATTGTTCAGATCAGGCCCACTAGGGAAAATACAAGCTTGGGCTAGTGTGGTGAAGTAAAATTATAAGTGCGGACATGAATGAATTGCTCTAGCCTGATAATGGGTCTAGCCACAACAAATACATTCTATGGAAGATTTCCTTAGGTTAGAATCAATCAAGAGGGCCTACCTCTTGGTCACTTATCCTTCTTGATGATGTCCTCGCTTGCTCGCTCCAGCAATCTCTCACTTCCTTCTTCAAGCTCCTAAAACAAGTCAACAACAACAACACAAAAACATAAAAATAGAAAAATTGCAATTCAAACTACTTAATGAGTCAAGAAGCATCAAGACACAAATATGTAATATTAAAAAACATTTAGGAAATCAATTGATAGTTGCATATATTAATATCAAAGAAATATTACAACCATTTGTCTTGACGTCATAGTCTTCCTCTCACAAGACTAGGTTCCCACACACTTTTGCTAGCATTCCATGATGACTTCAGAAAACAACAGTTTGAAGGCTCTTCCCTTTAGACTTCACTCCAAACCAAACACACTTCTCCCTCACACAACTAGATGGCTACAACTAGTAATAGCTTGCTTTTCTAACCAAAATAGTATACTCACACTCAGCCAACACTCTAACTAGCTTGTGCTTGGGAAGAAGGGAGGTTTATATAGGAAATATGGATGGGAGATGGATCATCTTCTCATGGGAGAAGGACTTATCCCTTGAGGTAGTTCCATCATTATAGGGGAAATGAGCCCAAACTGTCATCCTCAACCCCATCTGACCAAACCATTTACTAGACTTTTGTTACGAAGCTTCTAGAGCTGGAAGCTTTAGCTCTAATTTAAAAAACTTTCCATAACAGGATCGACGCGACTTGAACATAGCTCAATCGCACCGATTGGTGGAGGGAATAGTGCTAATCTCTGCACATCGGCATGGGGGAGACAAAGGTCATTAGCGCCGGCCTTGTAAACTGGGCAAAACAGAAGTTTCAGGGGAAATGGTGCAAAAGGGAAATGATCTGCTCATGAAGAGGGACATAATGGGAGTTTCTTCATGAAGGAAAAGCATGCGGGGTTCACTGTAGAGGTCCTCCAGGATCGAGGAATGGGGAGTATAGGGACAGTGACAAAATGATGTGTAACATATGGCCCCTAAAGCATGAAGGCCGAATCGGAGTGAGGGATGAAATTCTTTATAAATTAGTGTGAGGAACTAGTTTTCCATCAGAAAACCTGAAAGTAAGTACAGATACATATACATAAATTGAGATCTCTGTCAAATGATACATGAATCGTGGCATGGATGCAGCCATCCAGAGAATGATCATGTAAATGGATCCAGGTATGGGCACAACCATCCGTTAAAGAGGATCATATATGATAACTCATGGTCTGATCGCATCCAGCCATCTGAAAGAGATATGGATATAATCATAACCATGTCACATCAGTTCGCAACCTAGACTTTTGTGATCTGAGTGTAGGGTCTTGCACTCCAACATGACCCAATCAAAGTACAGATCCTAGCATGCGAATAGATTTGTTAACGTCGAAAATGCTAGAAAGTCACTTGATTACCAGTCAATGATATAAACCGTTAACAAGCGCGAGAGAAACCACCAATAATGACGATGTCCCTCAAGGTACTATCAGCACAATTCATGGAATGTGAATACAAGAACTGAAATCAAACACTTGTGAAATCAATCTATCGAAAGCCAATGATGTGAACTTGTTGTTGAGTGCGAAGAACTTGCCATTAGGGCATGCAAGCTCTAAGTTACTGGAAGGGAGTCTCTTGGTTAGCTTCCCAGATAATGAGTTGAAGTTGATGGAAAGCAACTGTGTCGAAGGAGGGCCATAATGAATCCCACATCATCAATGTGAGACGAGAGGATGTAAAATGATTTTGGATGATACAGAGAATTAGAGGTAAGTGTAATTGCAAAAGGACAACTCTTGAACATATCAGCGACACAACTGGAAGTTTGGCAGCTTTTGGATACATGGGATCGGTGTTCATAATGACATGGTAGAGATCAAATGGAAGGCAAAAAATGAATGGCCCAAACCAATGAAGGTCAACGATGAAAAGGAGGATGTCCCAACCCGACACGACGCAAAGAGTGTCATGTTCAAGGGTAAGCTATAGACATGACTTGATAGATTTCCAAATTTTCCCCCACCATTTCTGGCGAGTACCCCAATTACTTTTTAATCACAAGCTTGAAGGGGATAGCATATGCTTGCACTGTAAGTTCATCCTTCGGATGAATCCAACCTATTAAGTTTAACAAGCCCTAGGAAGGAGAAGCTCGTGTTTGTCTTGGTGATGAATCTGATGTCGTTTAATAGTTTAACAAGTTCGACAAAGGTGAAACTCGGTATCTTTTTCATGTTTAGAGAGTTTGAAAAAGACACATAAAAGAAAACTCCTCGTGGTCCCTTTTCGTACATTTATGTCTCTCAAGCCCAAAAAGGTAGAAAACAATACTTTAGAGAACTGTTTTACCATTTCAGTCAAGGAGTAACTTTTTCATAAATAGTGCCTCCCGGCCCAAAAAAGGGGTAAACTTATACTGGGTGCACGATGTTTTTCATCCATTAATGAGTTCGAAATGACAAAGGCTTGACCATATTTTTGCTTTTAAAGGGTTAAAAAAGAGCTGAAAGTGGACCCCCCATTTTCATTCTCTTTAACCAGTCAAAAAGGGAAAAATACTTGGCAATCTTTTCATATGAGTTTAACGAGTCAAGAAAAGAGTTGAAATGTGACTCATCGTCATTGTCTAACATCCATAACCTGTCGCTACACAAGCAAGGAAAAGTGTATTATCGAGACCTTGAGGCAAAATAGGTCAAAAATATTTACAGAACCTGATATTTTCATGAAAAATGAATAAAAAAAGGGGAAAAGTAAATATATTTTTACCATTTACCATTTCACCTTTGCAGTGAAGACTTTTTGCCCAATGTTGCCCTAGTTTTTCTAGAGCAGATTATGGGAGATTTTGGAGGTCAATCAATGAGCCGTCAGTTCCAGGTAACAACCGAAGCCCTGAGATCCATTTTCATGCCATTCATTTCTATTTTTAGCCATTTTTTAGGGAGGTTTTTGAGAAAAAATTTCGCCCTCGGTCGACGCGATTTCTAGGCACGGGATCGCGCCAGCTGAGGGTTATTTGAATAACCATTCACGCCGACAAGTGAAAATGTTTCTAAAATAGGTGCGTCGGCACCATGGATAGGGAAAAATCATCTTTCTTAAAAAGATGACCGTTAAAGCTTGAATTTTATGTGCCAAAATTGATGATTAACTCAAATAAATGGCTTTTGCAAGAGAGAAATTGCCAAAAATGGTGGATTCGAAGGAAAGAGAACATGAATATGTTGAGACCTAGGCATTGAAGGATCCAAATTGCCTGGAGGCTTTGAGGGCTTGTGGGTTCCTCAAATTTTTCCTTACACTAGGGATGCGGTCCCAGCCTGAGTTGCTTCGATACTTGATAAGCCTTTGGGACATCAATTGCGAGATTTTTGTCATTGGGAACCAAGAGCTGGAGTTGACAACTTCAGATATCTACTTCATCACTGGACTATCTCACAGAGGTGAGCTAGTGAACTTGTATGGGTCACGTCCGGTCAGGGCAAGCATATCTTCCCTGCTTGCCGAACATTGTCCTGAGGCCCTGAAATCCAAGAGTGGGAAGATAGAAATTTCCAGTGTGTGGGATTTGACACTGAGGGTGCTTCTATTGACTATCAATAGAGTGGTGGGGTCCCAGGCAGAACATGAGACTAACAAGTCGAAGTTCCTTTATGTTATTGACTGCACAGCTCCTACGATCTTCAACTGGGCAGAGGCCATGAAGATGAATATTAAGCGCCAGTTGTCCAAGGCCAAGGTGGGGAATCTGAAGCAATTTGGATTTGTATCATTGCTTGTGACTTTCTTCTTGGAATGAGTGCCACTATTCTAGTATCAATTGATTGAGGTTGATCCTCCTACACCATGCGATTCGCGGATGGCCCGCTGGAGTCGTTTGATGCCCAGGATCACTGGGGGTCATCATATGTCATACCGACTGGCATTCTTCTCATGGCTACGATGACAAAAGATCATCATGGAGGACTAGCCATACATCGACACTGATTTCCGTGGAGACCTAGATAATCCCTTACGAGATGGAGAGGACTTCGATGATGAAGGTTCAAATAAAATTTTTCATTTTGATGTTTTTTTTTTTGGTATATGCATGCTTATAACATTTCTATTGTCTATACAGATGTTGGACCAGAGTTGCCAGCTGGGATGTCCCCGATAGCTAAGCACGTCCCCCGTCCTATTGATGATGTCGCCCCTTATTAGGAAGGGAGTGATAACGAGGAGGAGATTGCGAGGAACCTCGAGGGGTTGACTCATGGTATCTCGGAGTATGCTCGGATAGGAGAGATGCCTCAGCGGTACAACGGCTCACAGTGGGAGTGTCAGATCAGTTCCGGTGATTACTGAGTCGTGTTTCATGAGTTGTCTCGTGCTATCATGACCACCATGCCGAGTAGTTCCTAGGTCCGGTACTTACATATTTTTTGAGGCCTATGTGCCACAGATGTACAAGGCCTGCGAGCCACCAATGTTATTATAGACACACATATTATTTTTTGGGTTCTGATGTATCAAACATTCTCATATATATATATATACGTTTATATTTTCCTGTATTTTCCTGTCTATTATGGTACAAATGGTTTGTGTTATCTTTCACATGTTTCGTAAATGTCTATCCAACACGTAATTAGCTAATGCGTTTGTCAATGTATTCATACGTCTAGGAATATGATGATATGTAATATAATCAAAATGTCTTTCCAATGGACAAATGCAGAGATACATTCGTAATATTGAGGGTTCCTGACAGAATATTGCCCGTTGAGTTGAAGGATGACAAGATGTGAATCCAGGTTGACAACCAATTCTCTAGTGCCCAGAGCGATGGCTTCTGACAGCAGTTTGATGACCGCACTGTATTCAACAATGTTGTTGGTTGTATGACCTAGGCAGATACCTTCAAGGTCAATCAACTCACCGTTAGGGTGGTTGATAGCCCATTTTGTGGATGATATGTTCCGAGTACTTTGGCAAGCACCATCGGCAAAACCAATGTGAGGAGTTGCAGACATCTGCAAAGCAATAAAAGCATAATAAACAGGAAATTTGCTTGAAAACTATCACAAAAAACCATGCTGTACAAAAATGAATCACACACTAATGTACATAAGTAACCATGCAATATGTCCTCAGCATAGTACTTTTTGAGGTAAAGCCCGTTTCGAGACTTATCGAGAGGATTTCCTTCATAATCAATAAGCTTATAGGCTCCTTTCTACAAAACATGTTTTACAATATAGGGCCCATGCCACATAGGTTCGAACTTGCCTGCCCCCAGCTTATCATTAGCTTGGTCGTATAGCAGGACCAAATCAGCCTCAGAGAAAGTGCGAGGGGATACTGATTGATCGAAATGGGATTTGACCCATTTCTTTTGTGCTTGGATGACCAAGGAAACGAGACACCGAGTCTCATCCTGTCATTCTAAATATAAGATGCATTCCTCTTGAGGTGATGTTTTGGGGAGGATTTCAATAGCTAACTTGAGCGAAGGAATCTCACATTTGATCGGCAATGCTAATTCTAGACCATAGACCAGCTGGAATGGTGTGAAACCAGTTGCGTTTTTGGTTGAAGTTCGGTAGGCCCACAGAGCTGAAAAAGCATGAGATGCCAATTTGACTTGTGCATCCCAATAGTACATTGAAGCATGGTGACCAAAACCTTATTCACGGCTTCAACTTGGCCATTTGCCTAAGGGTAATATGGAGTCGAGCCATCGTGGCACAAGCCCAATGTAGATGTCAGTTCTACCATCATGTAATCTTTGAAATGGGAGCCATGGTTTGTGACGATGGCTTGGGGTACACCGAACTTGGAAATAACATGGTTAAAAAGGAATTGAGTTGTCGTCTTACCATCTACCGAATATGTAGGCATCGCTTCAGCCCATTTGGTGAAATAATCCTCAGTGACGATAATATATCCATGCCCCCCCGGCTGAACGAGGGTTACATGTCATATAATTGATGCCCCATTTGGCAAAGGGATCAACGGTAATGACGGGGTGTAGATGAGCGGGTGGGGCGCCCATCTTGCATTGGTAAATTTGGCATTTGTGGCACTTGTTGACAATAAGAATGCAGTCTTTGAAGATAGATGACTAGAAATAACCAGCGCGAAGGATTTTCTGATCTGTAGCATAACCAGACATATGACCACCACATGCCCCTGAGTGGCAATCATAGAGAGCTCTTTCATCTTCCTCGATTGTGAGGCATCGATAAAGGACAGAATTGATGCCGACGCAGTATAAAGTATCACCAATAATACGGTAGGGTTGGTAATGATGTCGAATCCTTTGACGATCATCCTTGGTCAACACAGACTAGAACATAGAGGTTTGGAGATACACGATGATATCACCATACCATGGATCAAGGGTGCTAATCAGGAAAAGGGTCTCATCTGGGAATTTTTCACGTGCACCAGTAGGGAGAGCTTTCGAGGGAAGGGAACAAATCAATTCAACGAAAACAAGTGACTTCTTAGATTTGGCCGTAGTGAAGACCAAATCGAATTCTTGCAGGATAATGAACCATTTAGAATACTTGCCTCCTAGCAACTGACGAGTTAGAATATAGGTCATAGGGTTGCATTCAAAAATCACTATAGTTGTACGTAAAGGAATATAGTGCCGAAAACATTGAATAGCCTGAACTGTAACCAAAGCCAACTTATTGACATGTGAATAATGCGTTTCAGTGTTGAGGAGATTCCAACTAAGGTAGTAGATCACATGTTCGTCGCTTTTGTCATCGTCTTGAACCAACACCATAGCAATGGTGCTAGGGGATACGGCTAGGTAAAGGAAGTAATCTCAATAATAGTCTAGTGGATGCAACAAAGGAGCATTTATGAGGATGGCCTTAATATCATCAAAAGATTTTTGGGCCACCTCGTCCCATGCAAAGGGCGTTCCTTATTTAAGCAACTAGGTAAATCTTGTGGCTAGCCCAGCATAGTTGGGTATAAAACAATAGAGAAAGTTCGCCTTTCCTTGTAGGCTCTAGAGTTGGTGTAGTGAAGATGGAGGGGGTAAATTTACAATGGCCTCGACTTTTAATGAATCCATATGAATTCCCTCCTTGGAGACGACAAAGTCGAGGAGTCATCCTGATTCCACGCTGAAAACACATTTGTGTGGATTTAACCAAATGTTATATTGTCTGCAGCATAGAAAAATCTGTCGAAGATGGTCTGGGTGGTCTTGGTGCTTACAAGAATGGTCAGGAAGGTCATCCAAGTAAGGCTAGACAATGTTTCGAATATCATGAAATGCAACAGACATTTCCTGTTGAAATGTGGCTCCAACATTTTTGAGGCCGAAAGGGAGCTTCTCGTATGTGAACGTACCCCATGGGAAAATAAAGGTTATCTTCTCTTGGTCGGCCGGTGTGATATTGATTTGGTTATAACCAAAAAAACCATCCATAAAGGAAAAGATCTCACTCTCGGCACATTCATCAATGATTTGATCAATGAAGGGAGTAGGATAGTTGTCTTTAGGACAAGCACGATTAAGATCTCAATAATCCACGCAAACACGGATCGTGCCTTGTTTTTTAGTCACCGGGACAATATTGGACACCCAGTCTATAAGGGGGATGGGATAGATGAACCCAACTTTGAGAAGCTTTTCAACTTCACCCTTAATAGTAGCGACCTTCCTAGGGTGCACTAGGTGAAGCCGTTGGCGAACGGGCTTCGCGTGCGGATACATTGGTATTTCATGCACCACAATGCTACGATTGATGATAGGAATTTCTTCATAAGACCATGCAAACACATCACTAAATTCCTGAAATAGACAAGTATATGTCTTGATCTCATCCAGAGAACAAGATACCCCAATATGAACATGTTCAATGACACCGGGTTTGATAGAAATGTCGATCGCTATCATTTGGGTAATATTACTCAAATTTCCCTCCAACCATACTTCATGAGTAACAGTCGGTAGTGGAAATGGAGAAGAGGACTCTTCGAAAGCGGTAAACATCACCGTTGGGTGAGGTAGGAATGAGGAGCAATGATGGGTATCGATCCATGGTGGTTCCTTGAGAGACATGAATTCCATGATACCTTCATCGATGAGGAAGGTCTCAGTTGGGATTGGATGATTCCAAAGTGCCAAGCCAGGGGGATTGAGAATACATATCGAGAGAGGTATTCGGCATATGAGAATCAGAGGATGCAGAGTTCGAAGCCAAAACAATTTCCACATAATTGACTTTGGTGATACTAAGCGGCATGACCTCTCCCCAAGCATCAACAAGATCTAGTGCAGGTATGACCCAGGGATCAGATTTGACCGAGACCATGTTGGCAGAGGCAACATGAGGAGGTGGGAGTGGAAAAAATCCCATTAATGTAGAATCTTTGGAGAGTCCTGACCCCACACTCTCATAGGGAGCACCAAAGTGCTTGACATACAAAACGTTGCCATCCGAGGAGGAAGAAGCAAAGAAAGACAGCTGATCAACAGTGACAATATTCCCTTGATGGGGAAAATATATCATGCGAAAAATAGAGGAGGCCACGACATGCATGGCATGAGTCCAACTTCAACTTGCACTGTCTTACCTTCCAGTGTGATGGAAAGGTTAGGTAAGACACCGAAGGGTCATGAATCATACCCATCAAAAGCTTCCAATGTGTTTGGAGATTGGTTCAGTGCAGGGGAACCAATAGCCTTCCAACATGAAGTTGACATGATGTATGTGGAAGCACCTTCATCTATGACAGTGCGATGGATGGTCTTCTCGTTAATGATTACCTAAATAAGAAAGGCAATCTGATGGGGGAGCCTCAGAACATGGTTCTCTAGATCGAAACAGATCAAATTAGAATAGGTGGGATTGATGCCCCCGATAGCTGATAACAAAGATTTCTGTTGTGATGGGTAGCTTTGGAGTACCTTGAGAGCTGACATGGCTGATGGTGCCTGAGCCAAATCCTCAACAATATTATAGTGTTGAGTGGCTCGGGCATTGGGATTATATGAGGATTTCCGTAGCACACCTCGAGAGGGCGGCCGAGTAGCGGAATCAGGGTTAGGGTGCTTGATTTGTAGAGGGCCAGAATTCAAGGTGGAAGAAGAAGGAGCAACTTATTTTTCTTTCCCAACTGCTGGAGCTGGAGTTTGATAATCTTTCGATTGGGTAGCCACATTAATGGGCGTGCTCATCATGAACACTTGAGATCTAGAGGAAGCAGATCGGGGTTGGTCTACCATTTGAGTCTGCTGAGATGGAAATGGCTCTTTAAGGACAACAGGGGTCCCTTTGAGTAGGCAACTAACTTCGGATCATCGTGGACAATCCTTAGTATAGTGATCCTCCTCGCAAATGAGGTAGGGATACTTAGGTTTCCATTGCAAAGATTTGCCAACAAATGATTTGGGAGGACCCTATTTTGGGGCATCAGCTTTAGCTTTTCCTTTGCCCTTTTTTTTCCTTTCAAGGATTTTTCCACTGTGGTAGACTACACATCATGGACCTCTAAGGTTTTACCAGGGCCGCATAGATTTTGAGATGAATTATTAGGAGCAGCATTCAAGATTGACTTCTGTTTGGAAGAAGTTTTAGCTGGGGTCTGGGATACTGAACCAATAACTCCATCAACGGGAGGAATAGTTGGTGACTTTGATGCTGCGGGATAGGATGATGGCCATAGAGCATTGGGTAATAATTCGTATAGGATGCCAGAATGAGAGTAAACCAAATCCAAGTATTTGGCACAGGCAATGGCTTGCTCTTCAGTGACACATCCACCCATAGCTATATCGTGAGAAATTGGGGCTACGAATGATTTGGTAAACCATTCAGTGAGCAACTGATCGGCTATCTCGAACTTGATCAAGTGACACCTATGTCTCCATTCATGGATATGATCAAAGATGTGTGTCGCAGTGTCTTGCTTAAGCGATGTGAGCAAATAGGTGCCAATTTCATAACGAACCAGTAGCTGAAAATGTGTGAGGAAATCCATGGCTAACAAATTGAAGTCATGGAAAGTACTTCGAGGTAGCTCGATGTACCATTTTGCTGCGGCACCCATGAGGGTTCGTTGGAAAAGACAAAGATGAATAGAATCATTCATGCACGAGTTCGACGAGCACCAAAGGTGATATGTCATCACATGGGCCTAAGGATCTTCTTTAGCTTTTCCATTAAACTTTGGGCAATCACTTGGTATCTTGGATGGCACCAAAGGCCAGTACAGCGAATGAAGGATTGGATCATTCGTAAGGCATGATACATCTCACAACTCAAGTGTAGCCAAGAAAGGTAATTGCGTGTTAAAAGGCATGGGAGGTCGATAAGCGGGCCCATATGGAGGAGCCCATCCTTGCTGGTAAGGATTTTGGCCCCACAGTGGGGGATTTTGGCCATATGGAATCTGAATCTACCCCCATTGTGGATTACCTTAACCATAGGGAGGATTCTGACCTTGAATACCTTAAAATTGTCCATGCACAGGTTACTGATAGGCAACATATGGGTTAAAAGGCTGCTGAGCCTGTTGACCTTGGACATATGGGTATGGGACCTGTTGTCCTAGAACATAGGGTTGTTGGGCTTATTGTCCCTAAACATGACAGTTATGGACCTTTAGTCCTTGGGCATAAGGTTGATACACTTGTTGCCCTTGGACGTAGGGGTTTTGTCCCTGGTGCCCTTGACCGGTAGGATTCCGAACCTATTGACCCTAGACAAGAGGATTATGCACCTGCTGCTACAGGATTTTACCTTGACCTTATCCCTGCAAGGGTTGACCTTGTTGATATGTATACAAGGGTTGTTTCTGCCTGGGTTAGTTTTGTTGTTGCAAGGGATGACCTTGTGGTTGCAAAATTTGTCCCTGGGGCTGCATAGGTTGGCCCTGCGAGGGTATGGTTTGAAAGGTATGCAAAGCATATTGCATCTACTACTACGCAACCTACTACAAATGTTGAAAGGGCTGACCTTGCGGTTGTTGCAAGTGACCTTTCTGCGGGATAATTTTCCCTTGCTGCAACAAAGGTTTCCCTTGTGGTAACAAAGGCTACCCTGGTTGTTGCAAAAGTTGTCATTACTGTTGCAAGGGTGCTTGAACAGTGCCTGGGAATTACCAAACTCAATCTAGCCGTAGCCAGGCTGGATGTACTGCCCAGGTTGGAGGGTGTAAGGTTGATTAACCAATCCTTGAGAACCATATGGAACGTAAGGATTTTGGTATTGGACTTGAGCCCCATAGGGCTGCTGATACTGAACATTGCTCGATCCAGATGGACCACCAAGATTCTGGACCTGTTGGTACTAGACATTGCTTGATCTAGTAGGGTCAGCAAGGTTATAAATAATACCAGAAGAGGGTTGGTTTATATCAAGCATGTGAGCTTGTGAGCCACTCACATTAGTGGCACTTGACATCATAGAGACATTCAAGTTCTTCCCCCTAAGTAGTGGCACAATCTGGCTACTGACTATTGGGACAGAAAAACTAGAAGAGATAATCTTTGAAACTACCGATTGTGACTAACATGTAACTGGGATCGATGGTAGAAGAGTGTTCGAGTGGGTTGCACCGGGACTGAAGTAACAATTGGTTGGGAAGTCTTGTTTGTGATGAACGAAACTGACATAGTCTTGACGCCTGATGCCCAAATAGAATTATGGTAAAGTGATGAGGCACTAGGTGTCCCTGAAACTAAGTGTCCCAAAGACACATAGCCGAGTGGAAAACTGGCAGGAATACCTTTTGAATAAGGGAAACCCTAGGGAGGGAACTGTAACTACAATTCTTCCCCCTCAACAGTGTGTAGAGTAGAAACTTCAGACTCATCCGCAGAAGTGACTGGGGCATCGCCTTCAGGTTCCATGTTTGAAAGCAAACGATGATGAATGGCTGAACGTGTACTGGGGGATAGTTCCAAAGGAACGCTTGTTTGGTCATACAGACTGTAAGGACGCAGCATTGATATCTCAGCAATGCCAAATAGAGGGTTTCGAGGATAGATAACCAATCCAAGCTGACTGTTAGTGGTCGATGAGTTCTCTGGAGTTCGAACGGGATTATCCAGAGATTCCCGGCCAAGATCAGCAGATGACCCTGAATCGAAAGTAGGTGGAGGATGAGATGACAAGGGTTGAACACTCAAAAAAATTACGAGTTCAACATTTTGGTCCTTAAGTGACTCTGGTAACTCAAGAAATAGCTCCTCAGACAATCTTTCAGATGGAGGAGAGGAAGAGGAATTAGGTGAACCAGATGGTTCATCCATGATGACCTTGTCTTAGTCAATAGAACAAGTAACTTCAAGGTTCTAAAATGTCCTTTTAAGGGAACTTGCGATTCAGTCAAAAAGACGAATAGGATGTTTTGGATCATGGGCAATGAATTATTAAGATGCATAAAACACTGATGTTCTTTCATTTTTAAAGAGTCGAGAAAGAAATGAAGATGACTCTATCACTTTCAATTGGAAACGAGCTATAAAGGACAAGTGCTCAAATGA
This sequence comes from Pinus tabuliformis, assembly GCA_031772625.1. Taxonomy (NCBI): domain Eukaryota; kingdom Viridiplantae; phylum Streptophyta; class Pinopsida; order Pinales; family Pinaceae; genus Pinus; species Pinus tabuliformis. Next base: position 1,567,885,857 of record CM062819.1, on the reverse strand, counting down.
TCTTTAAAGTTTAATGAGTCAAAAAGATCAAATGACTACTCTGGATGATTTAGGTAAACAGGATTACCAGGCAACCGTGAACTGGAGAATACCTCCTGGTGAACCAAGAAGTATGAGCAGGCAATCTCCCTAAATGTTGTGTTTGGTGTATCATGCTCGCAAGGAGGCTGACTCAGCTTCCTAACGATAAAAGGATCGTAGCCTAGTGGGGTCTCCCATTATATACTCGATGGTATGGGGAGCATAAATCCATGCTAGAATTATCTAATGCCAAAGCTAATGACAGCTACTAGGTTTACAGACGCGGGAACACGTCTCTAGCCTAGACCTTCTAGATATGATCGTTAATGTCACATGCACCTTAGGTTAATTGAATTCATTTTAGAGTTTATCTTGAGTTAAGTTTCAGTTTTCAGGTCTTAGTGATGCTACTCGAAAAGCCTAAAATGCAACTAAATGGGACAAGACCCTTTCAATTCAATGAAATACCTACATTAGAGAGGGTAGAAACTACTCAATCAAATGCAAACAATCAAGCAACTGAAAATGAAATGATCTTTCACTACTTCACTTTTTAAAAAAATAAACTAATAAAAAATGCATTCCAATTCCTAATTTCCTGACAAGCACTTATCTATCAGTCCTTTCGAAATGAGAAAATTTATTTTCCTTTTTCAAATGCTGATGAAATTCTAGTTTTTTAAGAGATGCAAATCATAATGATGCAACAAACTAGAATTTCATATTTTCTCATGAAACAACGAAACAAACTCTTCACATACAATCTTTCAATGAAAAAATTTCAAGACTATGAGCTCTTCAAGCAGATGCAAACATGAAAAGAGAAGTTCATCCAGATCAATGAAACACCGACTTTACGAAACACAAGACCAACAAAGCAATCTATGCCAGAAAAAGACGTTCACACTAGCAAACAAAACTTTTTTAAACTTGTGCAAAAAGAGGTCAAAGTCGTAAGGGGGACCAAAAGCAAATTCAAGGAGAAAACACACCCACAACCAGACTTGATGAGTCCACACGCTGCTAAATGGACGACTAGCTAGATGCCCTAATGTCGCTAGCCATTCAATGGCTCGATCAATGGGACAACAAGATGACAAGCCAACAAGGAAGAAAAACCAAATGAAAAGTAGCTTCCTAATCAGGGTGAAAATAGTGAAAAGGGCTCACGAGGTCAAAAACACAAGAGCATAACACACTAGGCAAGATTGGGGTCCGGCCCCAATCTTCACTTACAGAGATTGACGTGACTGCCTAACTGACAACAAGCACTAGAGGTGGGTTGGTGCGACTATTCCTCCACAATTCGTGCTAGTCGGCGCGACTGTCAGCCGACTAAACGCGCTATCCGAGGGAACAAAGGAAAAATAAATAAAAAATCAAAACATAAACCAGATCTGCTACTATGAATTTTAGACTTAGGCCAGTAAGTAGGAGAAAAGAAACAGAACCAAAGGGAAAACATGAAACTAGCAAAGTTCTCACAAAATCATGAAATCCAAAACAAACGAAAGATGGGATCTCCCCAGTGGAGTTGCCAATTTGTGGTGAAGTAAAATTATAAGTGCGGACATGAACAAATTCCTCTAGCTTGATAATGGATCTAGCCACAACAGATACATTCTATGGAAGATTTCCTTAGGTTAGAATCAATCAAGAGGGCCTATCTCTTGGTTGCTTATCCTACTGGACAATGTCCTCGCTTGCTCGCTCCAGCAATCTCTTGCTTCCTTGTTCAAGCTCTTAAAACAAGTAAACAACAACAACACACAAACATAATAATAGACAAATTGCAATTCAACCTACTTAATGAGTTAGGAAGCATCAAGACACAAATATGTAATATTAAAAAACATGTAGGAAATCAATCGATAGTTGCATATATTAATATCAAAGAAAGATTACAACCATTCGTCTTGATGTCGCAGTCTTCCTCTGACAAGACCAAGTTCCCACACACTTCTTCTAGCATTCCATGATAGCTTCAAACAATAATAGTTTAAAGGCTCTTCCCTTTAGAATTCACTCCAAACCAAACACACTTTTCCCTCACAGGACTAGATGGCTACAACTAGTAATATCTTGCTTGTCTAATCAAAATAGTATACTCACACTCAGCCAACACTCTAACTAGCTTGTGCTTGGGAAGAAGGGAGGTTTATATAGGAAATATGGATGGGAGATGGATCCTCTTCTCATGGGAGAAGGACTTATCCCTTGAGGTAGTTCCATCATTATAGCGGAAAGGAGCCCAAACTGTCATTCTCGACCCCATCCATCCAAACCATTTACCTGAATTTTGTTATGAACCTTCTAGAGCTGGAAGCTTCAGCTCTAATTTAAAAAAGTTTCTATAACAAGACCTGTGCAACTGGAACACAGCTCAGTCGCACTGATCGGCATGGGAGAGACAAAGGCCATTAACGTCGACCTTGTAAACTGGGCAAAACAAAAGTTTCAGGGGAAATGGTGCAAAAGGGAAATGATCTGCTCATGAACAGGGACATAATGGGAGTTTCTTCATGAAGTCAAAGCATGCGGGGTTCACTGTAGAGGTCCTCCAGGATCAAGGAATGGGGAGTACACAGACAGTGAAAAAATGTTGTGTAACAACTGGTTTACTTCTACGTCTAAAAACTTTTATATGTATATATCTCGGTAGACAAGTCCGCAACTACTTCTTATTAAACCACAATTTTAATTCTTGTATTCTTTAGGTTTTTTTATAAAACCTGAGTTTTCCCTATACTGCTAATTTTTCTTAGCTGAGGTTGAGTGAAGTTTATTATCATTCTTGATATAAAAATACTTTCTATATTATTTTGATATAAAAGAAATGCCTAGTTCCCAATGGTTTTAGTTCTTATTTGATTTAAATTATTTTTTCATATATCCATATAAACAGATAGATGATATTTTACGAACAAAACTTACTATGTTCATTAGAAAAAATAGGATAGATGCTTGTATACCTATTAATATCACTAGCTTTATACAGAAATTTTAATATTATGGTTTTTTTTAAAGAAAATAATATGCATGTATATATTTCAAATATCTTACTTTGTCTTGTATTTTTTCCTTGCATGATTATGCTTCATTGTTCCAGTTATTGATAGCTAACACCCATAAAATCTAATTTGTATTTACTCATTTACATACCAATATGATACCCTTTATCCAGTTCTTGGCAAAGCAGGAACCTTGTTTCAAAAGGAACTAAATTGCATGAATCCTAGTTTCTAGGTTTCTGCAACATTTTTCATTTCAAGTTTTTTTTACATAAGCAGGAACTACATGTTGTTAAGGATTAACTTGAAGGTTTCCTCTTGGGTGTTATCCCATAACCATGGTAACTTTATATATACTATAATTGGAATATCTACTACTTTACCCAAAATATTTATATAGAAATAATTCATAATAGAAATTAGACCTTTTTATCAAATGACCATATATCAACTAGATACTTATAACTCATTCCCATCTTGTGCATATAAACATAAATTATGCTGGTACACAAATTCTTAAAACATCTTAGACCACCAATGATCTAAGTGGATATTGATGGCCACCTACCTATTCCACTTAAACCCCCAACAATATTTCCTTTTAGTTTCTTAATTTCTAGCACACTTTACTATTTTTGTGAGTTTTTTAGGTCTTGAAATTCCAAAGTTGTTTTGAGGCCCCAAACAATACTTTTTTGGAAAACAAGAAAAACCAAATCCCACCATAGCGATTTGCAGTAGAATTTTTTTTTCCTTTGATAGATATTTATAATGACGTATCATACACATAAAACAGAGTTCGTATGCCAAAGTTACGACCCAAGGAAGTTTATGTACCAACTAACCCCAACGAGTCCCATAGAACATTTCATGCTTCATCTCCTAGGGTTATGTTTTTGGATGTTTAGGGTTTTCCCTTGTTTCTTGATTATAAAAAGGACTACAACCCTCCTTCTAACACAATTTAGAAGGCATGTAGCCATCACATCTGTCCTCAGAGATAAGCTACCATGGCCTAAGCTAGTTTGTTTCTCTTATGTACATAAACAATTTTCAGTAGTTGTTATTTTATTATTTGAAATTATGTTTCATTATATATCTGTGTTTTATTTTGAATCTCTATTTCATTTCATTCCTACATAAATCTAGATTAGTGGTATCAAATCAATATTCTCTTTGTTTTTTTCTATGCATGTCCCCAACGAGGTCAGGACATAAGGAGTTGGGACTTGAACTGGTTGAACCCTTGTAAGACCGGCCTCACCGACCCCGACGACCTCCCATGTTGGAAGAAATGAAAGGCAAGGGAGCAAGATATCCTTTCAAAATATTTTTTTAAGAAGCCCTCAAGCGATAAAGGAAAGAGATAATGGGCAATCTTTCCCAAATCCTTTAGCAGATATCAGTGGGAAAATCATCTTCATCTAGTAGTTACTTTGGAGGTGTTTCCCCCATTAAGGTACAAGTTAACTTTTACATCCCTATATTTGAAGGCAAAATTGACACAGATGCCCTAGATAGATGGCTATATCTACTGGAGGGATGTTTTCTCCTCCATAATTTTTTTGATAGGGAATTATTACTTTTTCACTCAAATCCACCCCCCATGTCAAGGGTTGGTGGGAAATTTTTTTGTGAGCAAAGAGGTAAGGAGAAACCCTCACTATTTTTAGCCACAACCTCTTGGAATTCTTTCCTAGATGCCATCAAGGAACAATAATACCCTATCGGAAGCTATGAAGGAAAGCACATAAAGTGGACCTCACTGCAGCAGGGAAGGGACCAAGATGTGTCGAAGCTAACAAACATTTTCCATATCCTATGCACGAAGTTAGGTATTAAGGATTTTGAGTGGAATCGGATACTCAAGTGCCGTGGTTGTCTGCAAAAATACATCCAAGAAGAAATCGAGTTCCTAGACATCTCCTTGCTTAGCACATCATAATGATATGTTATGAGGATCGAGAAAAAGTTTAATAAAAAAATCGAAACATTGGATCTGCAAATCTGAAGCAAGTAAAAAACACCTTCCAATCATAGAACAAAGGACATAGCCAAGGTGGAGAAACCCAAGGCAACCCATTAAAGCCAAAAGTAATGAATAGTGCCACAAAGGTGAAGAAGGACACCTAAAAGTGGTTTGAGTTTCATAAGAGATAAACCCACAACACAAATGAGTGTTGCACTAAGCAGTCACTGATCGCTGAGGTAAAACCTTTCAATCCAAATGCATGTTCAGACTCTGAGCTACAAAATGACAAGAGGAACGACAAGGGGAAGAATATTATTGATGCAGAACCTAGTGCCAATATTGCCACCACCAATATTGTTGGCTTGAGTGGGCCTGACCCAGGTTTAGAGTTATTTAGCCAAACAAATCCTTGTACTACTGGCCCTTTCGACAAAAGCTCGCGAAGCGCAGACTGAGGTCTCACCCAAAGCAGTATGGGGGGATGCTAGAACCAAGTTTCCGCACCCTTGACATGTCTGAGGGGTCGATTTAGTCCAACTGGGAATACCTTTGCACAGGTCACTTCGCGCACTTTCCTGACCTATGTGGCCTTCGCGCTCTGTTATACTTGCCTTCACGCAGCCATAACCAGGGGCTGAGGAGCTTTCGCATTGCCAAAGCAGTGATCTACACTATTTCCTCAAGTTACACCGTAGATCCTACTTATCTTCTTATAACAATTATTTATCTTCGCGTAAACAGATACTTTATCTCATATTCACTTATTTAATACATTCATATGAGTTCGCGCAACAAATAAATAGTAACTTGGAATTAATACATAATATACTTCAATGCATAAAATAGAAAATGATACACAGAAATAATGTAAAACTTCTCTTTATTAATGCTTCAATCAGTTACAGACTCAACCTGCCCTATGCACTCAGTTGCAGGAGTCCGCACACTTAGTTGCGGACTACTAGGCCTCTGCGCACTCAGTTGTAGAGTCTTCTCCTACTTTACTACCCAAAGACTTGACTTTACCCTTAGACTCAATGATTCATCATTAGATCTTCTATCTTCGATTCCTTTGATGTCTCTTTACACTTAGAGCCTCGCTCTATTTATACAATCCCATGGTCCACGAACCATGGGTAGAATTCTCAAGCCAACATTACATTACAAAAGTAAGGGCAATAACCCTATGACTTAATTACAACTTCGCACTCTGCGCCCACAAATCACAGAGTCTTTACATCAGACTCAGTCAAAACTTGGGCTTTAAACCCCAAAACTTGCCTTAGGGGGATCCCGTGCCCAATAGGCCCCTAACAAAAACATCGTGACTCTCCCTCGAGTCACTCTATCGGTGCAGAGATCTTCATGCGGAGACCGCCCAACTTTGCTTGGACTGCTACAAGGTCGGTAGCGCACTAAGCGGCTACCTACTGAATCTCCTGCACACATTGTTCAGAGACCACGATTTCTGAACTGCTTCCCTATATTTGCTCCTGCATCCCCTGCATCTGTTTATAGTCTCGCACCCCCTTTCAGCTGTTTGGAGTGCTAAGACTATGCTTCTGTCGGCCAGTCAAACACTCAAGCCACCCATGTATGGCTTCAACCGACTACCAATCACTTTTCCTGGGAATGGTTCTCCATTTAGCTTTACCAACTGCACTACACCTCCATCTGTGACCTCCTTAATAACATACGGTCCCATCCAATGCATTTTGACTTTTCCCAGGAATTTATCAAAATTACTATCATATAGTAACACCAAATCGTTCACCTTGAAGGTGTGCAACTTAATATGTCAATCGTGCCCGGCCTTTTCACGCTGCTTTTGTACCTGCTGATGGAATCTAGAAAAAAACCATTCCTCTTTGAGTTTCTTGAACTGCACGAGCCTATCCTCCAGGGCTCCACAGTTCGTCATACCAGTGAGCGCTGCTATGCGTAGACTAGGGATGATATACTCCATTAGCATTACAGCTTCCACTCCATAGACCAACCGAAAAGGTGTCTGTCCCATTAGTTTCTTGCATGTTGTCCCATAAGCCCATAATACTATAGGTACGTGTAGGTCCCAATCACTTCGCTGCACGTTGCATACTTTGGTCTGCGCAGTCTCTAGTATTTTATTAAATGCTTCTACTGTCCCATTGGCTTGTGGGTGATATGTTTTGCTTTTCTGGTGAAACACCTGAAACTCTTATGTCAGCGCGCTGATTGTTTCATTCAGGAAATGTGTACTGTGATCGCTCATCAAGATCTTTGGACATCCAAATTGTGTCAATACGTGTTCAAACAGAAACTTTGTGGTTGTGGCAGCAATGCAATCTTTTACTAGTTGTGCTTCTGCCTAATGAGTTAGGTACTCTGTCGCAGTGATAATGTATCTCACACCCATTTTTCCTTGAGGTTTGATAGGTCCTACGAAGTCGATCGCCCACTTTTCAAAGGGCTATAGCATCATTTGTAGATTCAAAGACATCTCGTCCCTCCACGATGGTTTACCTGTTCTTTGACATACATCACAGGCCTTGCAATGTGCTTTTTAATCCTGATGAAGGATCGGCCACCACAACCCTAGGCAAAGAATCTATTGCATGGTCGCTCTCCCTACATAGTGTCCTCCTGCAGTGCCCCCATGCGTGTCCACAAGGATATGTCTTCGTTCAAATTCAGGTACATACCTTCGCAGTATCTCATCATTTCCCATCTTATATAGCTGCCCCGCAATGACAGAAAAATCTGCCGTGTGCACCACCAATTCCTTCTTCTGCTGGACGGAGTACTCTTTCGGCGCAGTTCCAGTTGTGAGAAAATGGATTATATCTTTCAATGTCGATAGCGGAAGTCAAAACAACCTCATCTCAACTAAGGTTGTGAAATGGTTGGGCCTACCAAAAAAACCACACCCATACCCATACAAAATCAGATGGCTCCACCAAGGGAGAGATATCTGCGTAATCCAATAGTGGTGTCACCCCTATAACATCAATCCCTTCATAAATGAGGCATTGTGTGATGTTTCTCCCAAAGAATTTAGTGATGTCTTATTAAGCCAATCACACTTGTGGATGCATCATTTTGTGTATGAATCCAGGCCCCACAATGTTATTATTACTTTGGGAACTAAGGTATACAGGATACCGGAGGTAGCCCTACCTACCACCATTTCTTTAATCTTTGTTAAGAAATGCAGTAATATCATCTCACAGACCAGGAATTTTGTATTTTTTCCTAATTCACTCTCAACGTAAGGGAAGATTGTGGCCACATCCATGGCCCCCATGAAGGGTTCCTCCACATAAAAAAATTAGGTTGATAAGGTCATGGAAGAATACAAAGACATCTTCTCCTCACCTACATGGGTACCTTTGCACTGTTAGGTCAAGCATACAATTGATATGAATCCCAGAGCACCTCTACTTAATGGGATGATTTACGCAACTCTCTTCTAGAAAATGAATAAATAAAGTGAAAAATCCAGGAGTTGCTATGAAAGGGGCACATCCAACCAAATTCCTCACCTTGTGGGAGCCAAATTGTACTCGTATAGAACAAGGATGAGACCAAGAGACTCTACATTGATTATTGGGAACTAAATAAAATCACTATCAGGAATAGGTATCCAATCCCACATATAATTGACCTTGTTAACCAGCTCAAGGGGGACAAGTACTTCAACGAGATTGATTTGAAGTTTGGCTATCACCAGGTTCCAATAGAACACACAAAAGTATGGAAGACCACCTTCAAATCCAAGGAGGCCCTTTTTGAGTGGTGACCCTTTAAATTTTATGAGGCTAATGGATGACATCTTGTGACCCTTCACCAACTCATTCATGGTTGTATATCTGAATGACATCCTCATCTTTAGCAATAATTGGCAACAACACATGAAATATATTTGACAGGTCCTTCAAACACTATGACAACACAAACTATGTTCCAACTCTAAGAAATTCACCTTTGGCATGAACCAAGTCCAATGTCTGGCTTACATCATTGATGATCAAGGTGTGCATGTGGATCCGGCTAAGATCCAATTCATTTGGGACTGGCCAACCTTGAACACTCTAATAGAGCTTCACAACTTTTTAGGCCTTGCCAATTTCAATCGAAGGTTCATGTTGGGATTCTATAATATCACTTGGCCTTCGAGTCAAGTTACTAAGGGTGGAACAAAATAATTTTTTTTATTTTCAAAGTCCCAACAGAAGGTATTCATTGAGCTGAAACATCGCCTTTTCTATGCACCAATACTCACATTTTGAGACCTATAACAACCATTTTAAATTGAAATAGAGGCCTCCAACTATGCCATTGGTGTAGTTCTCTCCTAGCAAGCGCATCTAGTGTCCTTTCACAGTAAGGCACTCTCAAATAAAATTCAAAACACCCCACCTATGATAAATAGATGTATTCTATCATGCAGGCTTGCTGGTAGTGGAAACATCGCATTATGGGGAAGGAGACGAACATCCACACAGATCACCGACCTCTTCAATTTATACAGAAACAAGTGAAGTTGTAGAAATACTAGCGTCAGAAATGGTCCACATACTTATAACAATTTAATTTGAACATTAAGTATAAGAAGGGAAGCACCAATAATGTTGTATATTGCATCAGTTGGCCACCATTTGTGGTGCTAACCATTGTTATCAACTCTTGTGGGCATGAGACTTCTTAATGGCTATAAATTTACAAAAATGATCTAGAATTATCCACCACATAGCATATGTTGATGGAGGGAAAGAAATTTTTAGACTTACACCTCTAAAATGCACTATTACACTATCCAGGACACCTTTATGGTCCTTCAAGTGAGAGAGTGAAGATGACTTGGGAGGTGCACTACAGTGGAGTTACAGGACACTTTGGCGTAGAGAAGAAAGTGGTGGTACTGTAGAAGTAGTTTTATGGGCCAAATATCCAATAAGATGTTGGAAAATATATTAGATACTGCACCGTTTGTGCCATTTCCAAGCCAACCATTAAGAAACAAGCCTTGCATACTCCTATTTCTACTCCTAGCTGGCTTTGGGAATCCATCTCCACGAACTATATGTTTGGCCTTCCTTCTACCAAGCATGGTAATGATTTTGTAATTGTGGTCATTGATATATTTTATAAGATGGCTATTTTGGTGGCTTGCAAGGAGAGCAGCATAGCAAAAGACATTACCAAACACTTCTTTGAAGAAGTGTGGGTACATTTTGGGATCCCACATACCATTATATCAAATTGGGATAAAATGTTCCTGAGAAGATTCTAGTCAAACCTCTAGTCATTGTAGGACACTATGCTCGCCAAGTATACTGCATTTCATCCTCAGACTGATGGATAGACAAAAGTTGTCAACAAGATGATAATGCACATACTACACATGTACAACTCCAAGAATCCATGAACATGGGATGGGAGTCTTCCCTATGTGTGGCATAGCTATAAAAAAAGGTCTCCATAGCTCGTCTCACCACAACCCCTTCCAATTAGGCATGGGATTTAAACCATTATGTCCCATTCATGTTGTAATGCCTCTTGAGCCTGCTTAGATATAATTTGCACATGTTCAGTATGAAGCTGATTAAGTGACCAGGTTTATTAAAAACATCCAACACATCCATGAGTAGGTTCATGAAATCATGTATAAGTCTAGTGTGAAGTACAAACAAATTCATGATCAACATCAGGTGCCACATAAGTTTCAAGTCGGCCAAAAAGTTTGGATGCATTTGCAGAAGGAACACCATACTGGGGCCATCGAAATCTTTGACCACTCTGATGTGGGACTTACACCATAACCAAGGCATTAGGTGACAATTCTTTCTATATTAACATTTCCCCATTGCTTCGCCTACGCCCAATTTTTCAATGTGGACTACCTTCAACCGTACTTTCCACTATTGTTGGACACATCAAACATTGTTGAGAAGCTGACACAACAAAGCTCAACCCAGATTACACTGAATAGGCCAAGACTGATCGGATCATAGAAACACAAATTAAGAAAACTTGTAACATAGGATCCAACGATATCGGTTTGTCAAATCCAACCAACTCCTACACCAAGGCAAGTGGCTCACCCGGGGCCAAGTTCAATAGAAGCTTCCCCATCTCATGGAGGCACTTAATGCAATGGGGACCATTGCTTCCAAATGGGGGAGGATTGATCTAGGTGGATATTGGTGGCTACCCGCCTATTTCACTTGGACCTCCAACACTATTTCCTTTCATTTTCCTAATTTCTAGCATAATTTACTATTTTTGGCAGTTTTTCAGGTCGTGAACTTCCAGAGCCATTTTGAGTCCCTAAATGACATGTTTTAGGAAAAAAGGAAAGCCCATTGCCTACAAGTTGGGTTTGTAGTTAAAAATTGTTTTCCTAGGATAAATATTTCTAACAAGGTATTGTATGCATAAACAAGTATCATATGCCAAATTTATAACCCCAAGAAGTTGATGTACCAACTTTTCCCAATGAGGACCACAAAAATTTTTGTGCTTCATCTCCTAGGGTTATTTTTTTGGATGTTTAAGGTTTTCCATTGTTTCTTGATGATAAAAAGGCCTGTGAGCCCCACTGTAACACAATTTAGAAGGTATGCAGCTATCACATCTATCCTTAGATATAAGATACTATCGCCCAATCTAGTTTGTTTCTCTTATGTATGGAGACAATTTTCAACAGTTGTTATTTAATTAATTGAAATTATGTTTCGTTGTATCTTTGTGTTTTGGTTTGAATCTACATTTCATTTTTTTGCTGCATAAATCTGGGTTAGTGGTATCATACCAGTCTAATCATTCTCTATTTTTCTGTGTATGTCCCCAATGAGGTCATGGTATAAAGATTTAGGAGTTGAACTGGTTGAACCCTTGCAAGACTAGCTTCCCCATCCCTGACACCCTGCCATGGTAGAAGAAAAAAAAATATGAGGGAGCAAGAGATCCTCTCAAAATATTGCTTGAAGAAGCCCTGGAGAGACAAAGGAATGACATGATGGACACTTTTTCCCAAATCCTTCTATGGGTATCAGTGAGCAAATCATCTTCATCCAGTAATCACTTTGGAAGCGCTTCCCCCTTTAAGGTACAAGTTAACTTTGACACCTCTATATTTGAAGGTATAATAGACGCAAATGCCCTTGATAAATGATTAAATATGCTAGAGGGATATTTTTCAGTCCATAATTTTTCCAATAGGTAAAATATTACTTTTCTACTCCTAAAAGCCACCCCCCATGTCAAGAAGTAGTGGGAAACTTACTATGAGCATAGGGATGAGGAGAAACCCTCACTATTTTAAGCCACACTCTCTTGGAATTTTTTTCAATATTATGTCAAAGAACATTATTACCCTTTCGAAAGCTATGAATATAAGTACATAAAGTGGACCTCACTATAGAAAAGAAGGGACCAAGATGTGCCGAAATTCACAAACATTTTCCATACTCTATGCATGAATTTGGGTATCAAGGATTTTGAGCAGTATTTGATACTCAAGTATCGTGGTTGTGTGCACAAATGATTCCAAGAAGAAATGGAGTTCCTCGACATCTCCCTACTTGGCAGAACATACCAATATGTTGTGATGATCAAGAAAAATTTTAAACAAAAGAATCCAGACTTTGGATCTGTGAATTTGAGGCAGGGAAAAGGCACCTCCAAACCACAAAAGAAGGGACAAAGCTAAGGTGGAGTGACCCAACATAACCCATTAAAACCACAAGAAAATAATAGCACCATGAAGGTAAAGAAGAAGACCAGAAAGTAGCGTATGTTCCACAAGAACCCCATCCACAACACAATGGAATGTCATGCTACGCAGTCATTGGAAACTAAGCTAAAACCTCTATATTCATATGCATGTTTGGACTCTAAGACAAAAGTTGAGAAGAGGAATGACAAGGGGAAAAAAATTATTGATGTTGAACCTAGTTCCACTGTTGCCACCACCAAGGTCAAGAAAATTGAGCTCGAAGAGCCAAAGGAGGGTGAGAGTCTCTTTTACTCATAGATGTGGGTGAATGTTTAATCACTATAGCTCATTGTGAATAGTGGAAGTAAAAAACTCTCATCTCAAATAAGGTGATGAAGTGGTTGGTCCTACTGACAACACCACAACCATACCTGTACGCCATCAAATGGCTCCACTGAGGGTGATAAATCTGCGTTGGACAATAGTGCCACCTTCCCTACAACATCAAGCCCTTCATGGATGAGGAATTGTGTGATGTTGCTCCCCTTGAAGTTTGTGATGTACGAATAGGCAAACCACACTTGTGGATGTTTCATGTTATGTATGAGTCCAGGTCTCACATTATCATTATTACTTTTGGTAGTAAGCTATATAGGATACTGGAGGTAGCCCACCTACCACCATTTCTTTGATCTCTGCTAAGCAATGCAGTAAGATCATCTCCTAGAATGGGAATATTTTTTTCTTTCGGATTCCCTCTAAAAATAAGGGAAGATTATGGCCACATCCATAGCCCCTGGGAAGGTTTCCTCCAGAAAATCGAAGCAAGTGGATAAGGTTGTGGAAGAATATAATGACAGCTTCTCCTCACCCATAGAGGTACCTTTGCATTTCTAGGTCAACCATTTGATCGATCTAAGTCTTGGAGCACCTCTACCTAATGGGGTTATATATTGTTGCTCTCTTCCAGAAAATGGAGAAATCAAGTGACATATCTAGGACTTTCTACAAAAGGGGAAAATTTGACCAAGTTCCTCACCTTGTGGGAGCCCAATTGTACTCATAATAAAGAAGGATGAGACCTAGAGACTTTTCATTTATTATCAAGCACTAAATAAAATCACTGTGAGGAACAATTATCCAATCCTATGGATTAATAACCTTCTTGACCAGCTCAAGGGGGCCAATTACTTCAACAAGATTATATTAAAGTTTGGTTATCACCAACTTCCAATAAAACCCACAAATGTATGGAAGACTGCTTTCAAATCCAAGGAGGGCATTTTTTAGTGGTTTAACATGCCATTCGGGTTGAAAAATTCCCATGCAAAATTTATGAGGCTAATGGATGACATCTTGAAGCCCTTCACCAACTCATTCATGGTTGTATATCTAGACGACATCCTCATCTTCAACAATATTTGGGAAGAGAACTTGCAACATATTCGACATGTTCTTCAAACCTTGTGACAACACAAACTATGTGCCAACTTAGAGAAATGCACCTTTAGCATGAATTAGGTTAAATATCTAGGTTACATCATTGATGAGCAAGGTGTGTATGTGGATATGGCTAAGATCCAAGTCATTCAAGGCTGGCCAAGCTCAACCACTCTAACAAATCTTTGAAACTTTGTGGGCCTTGCCAATTTCTATCGAAGTTTTATGTTGGGATTCTCTCATACTACTTGGCCTTTGAGTCAAGTTACTAAGTGCTACGAAAAATTTAATTTGTTCTAGTCCAAGTCCAACCATAAGGAATTCACTAAGATGAAGCATCACCTTTGCTTTGTACTAGTACTCACATTATCAGACCTACAACAACCATTTGAAAATGAAACAGATGCATCTGACTACACCATTGGTGTAGTTCTCACCTTGCAAGGGAATTCAGTGGCCTATCACAGTGAGACACTCTCTTATACAATTCAGAAATACCCTGCCAATAATAAAGAGATGTATTCCATCATGCAGTATTTCCATTAGTGGAAACATTACATTCTAGGGAAGGAGACAATCATCCACATAGATCACTGACCTCTTTAGTTTATATAGGCACAAGGGAAGTTGCAAAATGACTTCCATAAAAAACAATCCACATAATTGCAAGCATTTCATTTGACCATTAAGTATAATAAGGGAAGCACGAATAATGTTTCATATTTCCTTAGTCAGCCACCGATTGTGGCGCTAACCATTGTTCCTGACTCTTGTGGGTACGATATTTTTGGATGACCACAACTTTATAAAAATCATCCATAATTCACGACCACATACCAGATGTTGATAGATGGCAAGCAAGTTCCACACTTCCACCTCCTCCATGATGTACTGTTATGCTATCTGGGACACCTTTGTGTTCCTTCAAGTGAGTGAGCCAAGATGATTTGGGAGGCACACCATAGTCTAGTTGTAGGATATTTTGACATAGAGAAGAAAGTGGTAGTACTGCAGAAGTATTTTTATCGGCCAAATATCCAATAGGATGTTGGAAAATATATCAGATCCTACACTTCCTGTATTATCGTCAAGCCAACCCTTAAGAAGAAAGGCATGTATACTTTTCTACCTACTCCTAGTCGACCACCCAAACCCATTTCCATGCATTATATGTTTGGCCTTCCTTCTACCAAGCATGGTAATGACTGTGTTTTTGTGGTCGTTGATACATTTGATAAGATGACTATATTGATGGCTTTCAAGAAGAGCATCACAACAAAAGACACCGTGAAACTCTTCTTAAAATGAGTGTGGGTACATTTTGGGATCACAAAAACCATTATATCATATCAGGATAGCAGGTTCCTGAGCACATTCTAGCCGAGCCTCTAGTCGTTGTTTAACACTAAGATCACCAATTTCACTACATTCCATCCTCATACTAATGGCCAGATAGAGGTTGTCAATAGGATGATAGTGCACATAATATGCATGTACATCTCCAAGCATTTGGGAACATGGGATGAGAGTCTTCCCTATGTGTAGCACAACTATAACAGAGCTATCCATAGATTTACTAGCCATAACCCCTTTCAAGTGGGCATGGGATTTAAGCCATTTTGTCACATTGATTTTGTTATGCATCTTGCAACTACACAGAAAAATATGCACATGTTTAGTCTGAAGTTGATAAAGCCAACACATCCAACAATCTACTACCAAGTTCATGACATCCTAGATAAATCCAATGCTAAGTACAAACAATGTCATCATTAGTATCAAGTTCCACATAAGTTTCAAGTGGGTGACAAAGTTTGGTTGCATTTTCTAAAAGAACGCCTTACCAGAACCCATCAAAAGCTTTAACGACTTTAATATGGGACTTACACCATCACCAAGTTTGTGGTTGACAACACTTTCAAGCTTATCATTCCCCCATTCCTTGGCTTGCACCCAATGTTCAATAAAGACTACCTTCAGCCATACTTTCCACTATTTCTAGACACATTAGACATTGCTGAGCAGTTGACACCAATAGAGCTCAACCCAGATTTCATTAAACAGACCATGACTAATTGGATCATGGAAAAAAAAAATTAACATTTGCCAATGGAGGATCCAACTATATCAAGTTGTCAAAGCGAATGAGCTCCTCCACCAAGGCAAGTGGCTCACACGAGACCAAGTTCAACAAAAGCTTCCCATCTCATGGAGGCACTCAATGCAATGGGGACCATTGCTTCTTAAGGTGGGAGGACTGATCTAGGTGGATATTGGTGGCCACCAACCTATTCCACTTATGACTCCAATGCTATTTTCATTTAGTTTCCTAATTTATAGCAGAATTTACTAATCTTGGCTGTTTTTTTGGGTCCTAAACTTTTGGATCCATTTTGAGGCCCTAAACGATGTTATTTTGGAAAACAGGAAAACCCATGGCTTGTAATAGGGGTTTGTAGTTGATTTTTTTTCCCTTGGATAGATATTTATAATAAGGTATCATACGAGTCAAACCAATATCATATGAAAAATTTACGACCCCGAGAAGTTCATGTACTAATTAACCCTAAAGGGACTCACAAAACTTTTGGCGCTTCATCTCTTAGGGCTAGGTATTTGATTGTTTAGGGCTTTAAATTGTTTATTGCTGATAAAAAGGCCTGCTAGCCTAATTGTAACACAATTCAAAAGACATGTTTCCATCACATCTCTCCTTAGAGATAAGCTACCATCGCCTAAGCTAGTTCATTTCTCTTATGTATGTAAATAGTTTTCAATAGTTGTTATTTTATTAATTGAAATTATGTCTCATTATATCTCTATCTTTTGGTTTGAATTTGTATTTCATTTTGTTCCTTCATAAATCTAGATTAGCCAATTGAGTTACTTATCTTGGTGTTTTAAAATATAATAGTAGCAACCACACTGTAGCATCCCTTGGTATACCTCTTACAAAATATATAGGATTAATTTTTTTACATGTTTTACCAACGTGTAGGATCCTATGAATGACTTATCACATACTTTTAATCTAATAATCAAATAATGTAATCACAATCATTAAGTGAAGTAACCATATAAATGGTAGAGTAAATTGCATAGAGGAATAATCATTAGTGTAACTTGTTAACATAATGTGTTTTGTTGCATCTTTGCATCATTAACAATGTTCAATTAAAGAGGGCTTATTAAAAACATGATGAATGATATAATTTACAATGTAATGCAGGGTGACAATATTATCAAGACAACCAATTAGGAAAACGCACAAATGAACACTAATATTACCCTGGAAACGCCAAAGGGAAAAACCGACATAAATATATTTTACTAAACATTTCGTGAGGAAGTTCATCCCTCACTAAATGGAAACGAGGGAGTCCATCCCTTTTCCATTGGAGAGACTTTATAAGAAAAACATATTATTTCATTCAGACATTATTAACTAGAGTCCTATAAATTAGACACGTCGTCATGTTTCTCAAACACATTGCCCAATAGTTCTTAGAGTACAATATCCTCATGATATGCCTATTTACCACAAAAACCTCCTTTCCCTTCTAGCATCACCAATTCCAAGTCATCATAATTCAACAACATATCTCAATAACATGCAAGTTTCCCATTGTAAATATGCATCTAGAAATTTTCCACTCTGCATATAAAAATAGTTATATATAATGATCTCCTCACCTACAATAGTATTAGTTATAAACCACCGTTCAATTTATGGAAAGGAAATTAGCTTAAAACTACTCTAGTCATGACTTCATCCCTTTAACCACTATCATCAGTAAAACTCTGGTGTCATGATTACTTGAAATATCAATTATAAAAACCCCAAAAATTATAGCTTTTCATCCAAATACAATGTGAGAGAATCCAGATCTCTCTATCTGAAGGATTCAATATTTACCAGTAATTATAGCTCTTGGCATGAAATCACATCCTTTCAATTACATAAATAAAAGTAAAATTCATAACCATAGCTAACCTTTTTACTTTTAAATGAGTAGTCAATTACAAAATAATAACTTTTTTTCCTTTAAAACATGCAATACTATAACTACTATTGCAAATCATATTATTAATGTATTTAACAAAACATAAAACTATGGATGTAAACCCACAAAACCATGGTAATAATTCCTAGTTATCTTTTTCTATTGCAAAACCATGGGTATCAACACACTTGTTCCTTTCAATATAAAACCATGTTTACAAACATGAACTATGACTATTATTGTTATTATAATAGTACAAAATTCAACCATCCTTTTTGTCTATCCTTCAAATGCATTATACCAAACTATGTCTATTTACTTCCATTATTAAATATATGAAAGTTTATTGAAATATCCCTAGTTAATGAACTATAGTAATTATTAATTGAGAATACCATAATTTTTTACTTGGAATTTATTATTTGATTTAATAAAAGTTAAATAATGTTATTTCAATTATTAGTTAAATTCTAGCTTTGGGCACTAGAACCATGGAAATATAACAAAAGAAATCATTATGGGAAAATTCTACCTCTGTGCACAAGAATAATGTAATATTTTCAAAGGAAATCAGCATAGTTAGTTCTACCTCTACGCACAAGAACAAGGTAATCTTTTCAAAAGAATCATCATAGTTAATTCCACCTCTGTGAACAAGAACAAGGTAATATTTTCAAAAGAAATCATCATATTTAATTCTACTTTTGTGCACAAGAACAAGGTAATCATTTCAAAAGAAATCATCATAGTGAATTCTATATCTGTGCACAAGAACAAGATAATATTTTCAAGAACATTGTTAATTGTACCTTTGTGCACAAGAACATGGTAATATTTTCAAAACAAATCATCATAGTTATTTATATCTCTACATACAAGAAAAAGGTAATCTTTTCAAAAGAAATCATCATAGTTATTTCTATCTCTGCATACAAGAACAAGGTAATATTTTCAAAAGAAATCATCATAGTTAATTCTACCTCTACGCATAAGAACAAGGTAATATTTTCAAAATAAATCATTAGCTTATGATTGGGAATATGTTGACGGTGCTAGACCTGCAACATGTTAGGGTATCTCCCTGGTAAGAAGTTGCAACTAGACCTCAGACCTTTCGGAGTAGGAGTCCCAGCAATGGGTAGTAAAGCTATGCCTTGACTACGATAGTGCGCACAGGTAAGTGTGATATCTTTGTTGGAAGTAAGTGTGTGACCTTGCAACAAGTCAAGTGAGATGCATGGGGGTTCTAACACACATAGGGGAAAATGAAGTGTGTCCTTTAGAAGCTTGTAATAGTATGCAGCCTGAAAGGAACACACAATCTAAATGACATCACAAGCTAGAAAGAAGAATAGTCCACAATCCAAAGTGATGGGTTAAACCAACAACACAATTTCAACAGGATTCATACAATCATATACAAAATAGGTTATAAAAAAATGCGTAATAGTAGTGTGAATGTCTTTGAGTGTTTGGGTTCTATGCGCGCACTCCTACTGAAAGCCATATAAATGGACAACCACTTCGTGCATGGTGAAAAATCTTCTATAAACTATCCACATGGTCGCCTTCAAAGTTGATATCTCTACCACTATTTCTTTCTTCATCTCTGTCATGGTGGGTCCTATGAACTTCTTTGCTCTTTGCCTGGCCTCTTGCAAGTCCTTCGCCATTCGATCATTCTCTTCTATCAAGAACTTGACCATTGAACTTGTGGCTTCTGCATAAGCCTTAGAAGCCTCAACCATGACAACTAGATGTCTTCTAACATCTGGTACAATCACCCTTTCTTCTATGTGTATAGGTGATGTATGATCATCTAGGAGTTGCCTTCTTCGTGCATATATAATCCTTTTTTGTGACTTGTCGAATGTTAGATTGTACACATCTATCTCTAGATCATATTCAAGGAGAACAAATTCTCCTTGCTCGCTCAAGACTGGTTGTGGTTCTGGAGGTGGCAAAGACTATGGTACAATCTTTGATGCCCTTGACATGAGATCAATGTATTATTCCTCTAGCTCTAGTTCTGTATCGATGTATGTTACCTCAACCAACAACTCAACCAGCTGAGCAAGTTCCCGAACCTACACCTTCTCACCCTCTTCATCATCTGCTAGTTGCTCTATTGTCTCAACTTGTATCTGTGTAGTTTGCTCTGTCAATGCACCTTGCCCTTCTTCTTTTTCTCATTTCTACCTTTCTTCACTCTCTGTCCTCCTGAGTTCTTGTTCTGCTTTCAACTTTTTCTCCATCTCCTACAATCTCCTTTCTGTCTCTTCCAATATTTTCTTCTTCCTCTCTCTTTGCACTACTTTCTTGTTGCGTTGTCACCTCTTTGCATCTATCTCCAAAGCTACTCTCTCAACAAGTGGATCTTCTTTGAACTGGTAGCTTTTCTCAGCCTCTGCGCTCTCAGGAATCTTCCTCTTGAATTTTTCTTGTGTCAATTTTCTACTCACTACTGTTGTTGTTGTTGCTTCCTATGGCACTACTTCCTGTAGTGTTGCTTTCCATTTTACAGCCATGCTGACTGGTTGATTGAGCCTAGAGGAGTTATAGCAATATCTCCAAGGATCTTCCTCTAGCCAATGACATCCCCCGTGGACCCATGGGAATTACACCTTCACACAATGGTTCTTGCATATGTAGTGAGGATCATACATATTAAAGCTCTTGGTGTTGAACCCAAATTTCTTGAAGTCCTCGATCTCAAAATTTGCATCTTTCAACATACATATCTTGTAAAACCCAATCCACAAAGGAAGAGTAGGCCATGGTGCCTTCTTCCTCCTGTACAGTGTTGTTGATAACCCTGTGGATAACCAACTTATCTGTGGCAAACCTTGGTAGCTCATGTGAAGGCTTATCCATTCCAAACATGCTGATGAAGGTGCCACTGGGTGAGGCATACCAATTTGCAATCTTGAGAAATGCCTACATCACTTCCTGGGACATACAAGATGGGTCTTGTTCAAATATCATCTTGTACAGTGGGGTGATAAAGAGGTAAGACAACCTCATTATGACTCATCGGTAGTTGCACTAAGAGAGCAACCTGCAATAAAAATTCACAGCTTCCCCTGATGGTGTCCATGTCTAACCCATGCCAAGGAACTGTTGTTGGGTAGATATTGCATCAAGTAGGTATGTAGACATATCCATCCTTAGGTGGATTCTAGGGATTCAAAACATGCACTTTTAGCTAAAGAGCCAACATGTCTGACTAGTTGAAAGGCCTTCCTTCATTTACCAACTGATCCAACCTAACAACCCAACTCTGCAGGAAGGTCTTCGTGCTCTCTTGACCATACAAGAGACATGCGAATATCATGAAGAGTTTGTAAGTATTCCTTAGTAACTTCATCTTGTAGACCTGTTTGGGTGTCGTCTTGAACTTTGATGGCTCTTTTACCAAATGCTTAAAGATATCTTTTGAGTTCACATTGTTGTTGGGAGTGAAGAAAAGTGCATGCATGTAGTTCACTCACTGCAACAAGTGATACATCTGATGGTAGTCTTTTGTCCTGAAGGTGGAAAGCTATGTTCCACTGGTGTTGCTCGATGTCATCATCTCAGTATTAGTATGTGAGACAAGCCAAGGAATGATATCCGTGCATGGGAAGGTGGGGTACCTGCATGCAACCTTGTACAAGCCTGACTTATGAATGTTGACACAAACTTGAAAATCTACCATATATCCCTTGAAAGTTCCTGCAAACATGTCCTTTATCTTTTTTCGTTTGATATTCATGTCCTCTACAAACAGCTGCGTGCCTGCATAGACGAGTAAGATTATTGGCACATGTTCAACCATGTATCTAGTGCTGCTCTCTATAGTGTCCTTTGATCCAACTCTCTTGGAAACCATGATGCCTATATTGCTAAGAAAATGCTCAATGAATTATGTATCTAGAGACAAAGCAGACACTTACGACAAACAAATGTCAGTTTAAAAAACACAATTCACTTCATGGATCGATCATGCAACGAACCGAGTGACTGTTGGGAAATTTTCATAATGGTGAATCTGAGAGGCTAGGGACTGTCAGTTGGAACTATGCATTTTGTAGTCCCAGCTGCCAGTGAGCTTGCTTCTAATTGGATCTGCACAAATTTCATTCCACTGGGGTTGACTGTGGACTAGAACTATGCAATGTGTAGTTCAGTCTAGCTTGCCTACTGGCTGGGACTATGTATTGCACAATCCCACTGGGCAAGACTGGACAGGATTTCCATTAGTGGAAACATTACATTCTGGGGAAGGAGACGATCATCCACATAGATCACTAACATCTTTAGTTTATATAGGCACGAGGGAAGTTGCAAAACGACTTCCATAAAAAACAGTCCACATAATTGCAACAATTTCATTTGAACGTTAAGGATAAGAAGGGAAGCACCAATAATGTTTTATATTTCCCTAGTCAGCCACGGTAGTAGCACTAACGATTGCTCCTGACTCTTGTGGGTACAATATTTTTGGATGGCCATAACTTTATAAAAATCATCCATAATTCACCACCACATAGCAGATGTTGATAGATGGCAAGAAAGTTCCACACTTCCACCTCCTCCATGATGTACTTTTATGCCATCTAGGACACCTTTGTGTTCCTTCAAGTGAGTGAGCCAAGATGATTTGGGAGGCACATGACAATCTAGTTGTAGGACATTTTGACATAGCAAAGAAAGTGGTAGTACTGCAGAACTATTTTTATTGGCCAAATATCTAATAGGATGTTGGAAAATATATCAGATCCTACACTTCCTTTACTATCGTCAAGCCAACCCTTAAGAAGAAAGGCATGTATACTCCTCTACCTACTCCTAGTCGACCACCCAAACCCATTTCCATGCACTATATGTTTGGCCTTCCTTCTACCAAGCATGGTAATGACTGTCTTTTTGTGGTAGTTGATACATTTTATAAGATGGCTATATTGATGGCTTTCAAGAAGAGCATCACAGCAAAATACACTGTGAAACTCCTCTGAAAACTAGTGTGGGTACATTTTGGGATCACAAAAACCATTATATCATATCAGGATAGTAGGTTCCTGAGCACATTGTGGTCGAGCCTCTAGTCGTTGCTTGACACTAAGATCACCAATTTCACTACATTCCATCCTCATATTGATGGCTAGATAGAGGTTGTCAATAAGATGATAGTGCACATAATATGCATGTACAACTCCAAGCATTTGAGAACATGGGATAAGAGTCTTCCCTATGTGTAGCACAACTATAATAGATCCATCCATAGATTTATTGGCCATAACCCCTTTCAAGTGGGCATGGGATTTAAACCATTATGTCACCTTGATTTTGTTGTGCCTCTTGCAACTACACAAAAAAAATATGGACATGTTTAGTATGAAGTTGATAAATCCAACACATCCAACACATCTACTACCAAGTTCATGACATCCTGGATAAATCCAATGTTAAGTACAAATAATGTCATCATTAGTATTAGGTTCCACATAAGTTTCAAGTGGGCGACAAAGTTTGGTTGCATTTTCTAAAAGAACGCCTTACCAAAACCCATTGAAAGCTTTAACGACTTTAATATGGGACTTACACCATCATCAAGGTTGTGGTTGACAATACTTTCAAGCCTATCATTCCCCCATTCCTTGGACTACACCCAATGCTCAATGTAGACTGCCTTTGGCCATACTTTCCACCATTTCTAGACACATTAGACATTGTTGAGTAGCTGACGCCAATAGAGCTCAACCCAGATTTTATTGAACAGACCATGACTAATTGGATCATGGAAAAAAAAATAAACAAAATTCGCCAATGGAGGATCCAACTATATCAAGTTTTCGAAGTGAATGAGCTCCAGCACCAAGGCAAGTGGCTCACACGAGACCAAGTTCAACAGAAGCTTCCCATCTCATGGAGGCACTCAATGCAATGGGGACCATTGCTTCTTAAGGTGGGAGGACTGATCTAGGTGGATATTGGTGGCCACCCACCTATTCCACTTGGAACCCCAACACTATTTTCATTTAGTTTCCTAATTTATAGCAGAATTTACTATTTTTGGTTGTTTTTTTGGGTCCTGAACTTTGGGATCCATTTTGAGGCCCTAAATGATGTTATTTTGGAAACGGGAAAACCCATGGCTTGTAATAGGGGTTTGTAGTTGATTTTTTTTCTTGGATAGATATTTATAACAAGGTATCACACGCATCAAACCAAGATCATATGCTAAATTTACGATGCCGAGAAGTTGATGTACCAATTAACCCTAAAGGGACTCACAAAACTTTTGGCGCTTCATCTCTTAGGGCTAGGTTTTTTATTGTTTAGGGCTTTCCATTGTTTCTTTCTGATACAATGGCATGCTACCCTCATTGTAACACAGTTTAAAAGACATGTTTCCATCACATCTCTCCTTAGAGATAAGCTACCATTGCCTAAGCTAGTTCGTTTCTCTTATGTATGTAAATAGTTTTCAACAGTTGTTATTTTATTAATTGAAATTATGTCTCATTATATCTCTATCTTTTGGTTTGAATCTGTATTTCATTTTGTTCCTGCATAAATCTAGATCAGCCAATCGAGTTACTTATCTTGGTGTTTTAAAATATAATAGGAGGAACCACACCGTAGCATCCCTTGGTATACCTCTTACAAAATATATAGGATTAATTTTTTACATGTTTTACTAACATGTAGGATCCCATGAATGACTTATCACATACTTTTAATCTAATAATCAAATAATGTAATCACAATCATTAAGTGAAGTAACCATAGAAATGGTAGAGTAAATTGCGTAAAGGAATAATCATTAGTGTAACTTGTTAACATAATGTGTTTTGTTGCATCTTTGCATCATTAACAATGCTCAATTAATGAGGCCTTATTAAAAACGTGATGAATGATATAATTTACAATGTAATGCAAGGTGACAATATTATCAAGACAACCAATTAGGAAAATGCAAAAATGAACACTAATATTACCCTAGAAACCCCAAAGGGAAAAACCAACAAAAAAAATACTAAACATTTCGTGAGGAAGTTCATCCCTCACTAAATGGAAACAAGGGAGTCCATCCCTTTTCCATTGAAGAGACTTTACAAGAAAAACATATTATTTCATTCAAAGATTATTAACTAGAGTCCTATACATTAGACACGTCGTCATGTTTCTCAAACACATTACCCAATAGGTCTTAGAGTACAATATCCGCATGATATGACTACTTACCACAAAAACCTCTTTTCCCTTCTTGTATCACCATTTTCAAATCATCATAATTCAGCAACATATCTCAGTAACTTGCAAGTTTCCCTTTGTAAATATGCATCTAGAAATTTTCCACTCTGCATGTAAAAATTGTTATATATAATGATCTCCTCACCTACAATAGTATTAGTTATAAACCACCATTCAATTTCTGGAAAAGAAATTAGTTTAAAACTACTCTAGTCATGACTTCATCCCTTTAACCACTATCATCAGTAAAACTCTGGTGTCATGATTACTTGACATATCAATTATAAAAACCCCAAAAATTATAGTTTTTCATCCAAATACAATGTGAGAGAATTCGGATCTCTCTATCTCAAGGATTCAATATTTACCAATAATTATACCTCTTGGCATGAAATCACATCCTTTCAATTACATAAATAAAGTAAAACTCATAACCACAACTAACCTTTTTATTTTTAAATGAATGGTCAATTACAAAATAATAACTTTTCCTTTAACACATGCAATACTATAACTACTATTGCAAATCATATTATTAATGTATTTAACAAAACATAAAACTATAGATGTAAACCCACAAAACCATGGTAATAATTCCTAGTTATATTTTTTCTATTGCAAAACCATGGGTGTCAACACACTTGTTCCTTTCAATATAAAACCATGTTTACCAACATGAACTATGACTATTATTGTTATTATAGTACTACAAAATTCAACCATCCTTTTTGTCTATCCTTCAAATGCATTATACAAAACTATGTCTATTTACTTCCATTATTAAATATATGAAAGTTTATTGAAATATCCCTAGTTAATGAACTATAGTAATTATTAATTGAGAATACCATAATTTTTTACTTGGAATATATTATTTGATTTAATAAAAGTTAACCAATGT
The DNA here is from genome assembly GCA_031772625.1 of Pinus tabuliformis. Classification (NCBI taxonomy): domain Eukaryota; kingdom Viridiplantae; phylum Streptophyta; class Pinopsida; order Pinales; family Pinaceae; genus Pinus; species Pinus tabuliformis. Next base: position 1,567,859,570 of record CM062819.1, on the reverse strand, counting down.
TATTTCAATTATTAGTTAAATTCTAGCTTTGGGCACTAGAACCAAGGTAATATAACAAAATAAATCATTATGGGAAAATTCTATCTCTATGCACAAGAATAATGTAATATTTTCAAAGGAAATCATCATAGTTAGTTCTACCTCTACGCACAAGAACAAGGTAATCTTTTCAAAAGAATCATCAAAGTTAATTCCCCCTCTATGAACAAGAACAATGTAATATTTTCAAAAGAAATCATCATATTTAATTCTACCTTTTTGCACAAGAACAAGGTAATCATTTCAAAAGAAATCATCATAGTGAATTCTATCTTTGTGCACAAGAACAAGGTAATATTTTCAAGAGAAATCAACATAGTTAATTCTAACTTTGTGCACAAGAACATGGTAATATTTTCAAAAGAAATCATCATAGTTATTTCTATCTCTCCACACAAGAACAAGATAATCTTTTCAAAAGAAATCATCATAGTTATTTCTATCTCTGCAAACAAGAATAAGGTAATCTTTTCAAAAGAAATCCTCATAGTTAATTCTACCTCTACACATAAGAACAAGGTAATATTTTCAAAATAAATCATTAGCTTATGAGTGGGAATATGTTGATAATGCTGGACCTGCCAACATGTTAGGGGATCTCCCTGGTAACAAGTCCCAACTAGACCTCAGACCATTTGGAGTAGGAGTCCCTGTAGTGGTTAGTAAAACTATGCCTTGAATACGATAGCGCGCAGAGGTAAGTGTGATATCTTTGTTGGAAGTAAGTGTGTGACCTTGCAGCAAGTCAAGTGAGATGCATGGGGGTTCTAACACACATAGGGGAAAATGAAGTGTGTCCCTTAGAAGCTTGTAATAGTACGCAGCCTGAAAGGAACCCATAGTCTAAATGACATCACAAGCTAGGAAGAAGAATAGTCCACAACCCAAATGATGGGTTAAACCAACAACACGATTTCAACAAGATTCATACAATCATATACAAAATAGTTCATACACAAATGCATAAGGTAAATAACATACATTGCGAAAGAAACTAGAATAGTCCAACTACAATAACAACATATGCATGAAAACATGTTGGCTTTGTTATATATATAAAGTGAAATTTCCATCCATACATACACCATTGACAACCACTAGCCCCAATAGTGGAACGTTACAGTCAACACTGCATGCTCCTCCAAAGAGATGTACTCACTCTGCAATGTGGAGAAGCCAAGGCTTGTCAAAATACTCTGCAAGCCTTCTCTAAGCAATGGCTAGCTAAAATATTGGCTCCCCATGTTGGGTTGTGTTATATTCTTTCCACGACTAGCCTATGTAGTTAACCGGGGGGTTAGAGGGGGGGTAGAGCCCCTTCATTTCATCGATTGCATAGTGGGGGGGTCTCAGGGGGGGTGGCAGCCCCCCTGTCCAGGGGGTTTGAGGGGGCCAATACTAGGTTGGGCGGACCTACCTATAGTTTTGTGCATAGTTTTCGCACATGGTTTTAGATACAATGGTTTTCAGTTCATGGTTTTGGATGCAATGGTTTTCGGTCCATGGTATTGGATGCTTCGGCATATATAAATATGTATTGTAACATTGAAAGGAACATAATGAAAAATTAATATGGTAGTCCCGGTTTTGGGATCTAGGGGAAAATCTCCGTGTATATGTGTTTTATGTGTTATGCTCTCGCATTGTTTATTTTCTGTGTTTTAGAATTCATATGCAGGTAATTTCTATATGGGGTTATAACCTACATCCCAAAATCCCATACTATGAGTTATGAGGTTTTATATATAGAAAGGGGTGGGGTGACCCTTGACATTCTGCTTTGACTCTTGGAATACCCTCATGACTCTTCATATTACATAGTGACTGTTCACATTCCACTAATGACACTTGGAATTTCACTTACAATACATCTACAATAATAAAATTTCCACATATACCCATGTGGGATAAAATAGGCTTGTGTTAGCCTAACAAGACAAACAACATCACTTGGGGTCTTGGGGAAGTACCAACTTGGTAACCTCCTTGTAGTGATCTTCAGTGACGAACTGATACCAAGCTTGGTACTACTCTATTGTGTGCCCATACTGTTTGATGGCATCTTTGTTGAAGTGGACCCTTTCCTCCATGGATTTTGGGTATATGGTTCTGAAACCTTTATCCAACTCATCCTAAAGCATGTGCAACACTATCCTGAGTGTGGTTGGACCACTGATGTACCTTCTCATGTTCTTTGCGCTGAGCTGCAAGTCATCATTGGTTGCTACACACATCAACTATTGTATGTACTTATCAATATCCAGCATGACTTGGTTCTTCCTCATGGCCTAGATGAGGGTTTCGATGGAAGGGATCTTGTGCGTTCGCACTATGACATCGAGAATCTTGAACAACCGTGCATAGGAAGCTTCAATGCTAGTGATGAGTGGAGGAAGCTACTCATAGTTCTGTATCAACATCTGAATCAATGCTTTTCTTATCTTAGCCTATGGCTTCATCTTCTTGTGCAAGTAAAGAGGGGCTCCCTTGTACCTCATTTTCAATTCTTACATGTGTGGAATAGTAGTGTGAATGTCTCTTAGTGTTTGGGTTCTATGCGCACACTCCTGCTGAAAGCCATATAAATGGAAAATCGCTTTGTGCACGGTGAAAAATATTCTATAAACTGTCCACATGGTCACCTCCAAAGTTGATATCTCTACCACTATTTCTTTCTTCATCTCTGTCATGATGTGTCCTATGAACTTCTTTACTCTTTTCCTGACCTCTTGCAAGTCCTTCGCCATTCGATCATTCTCTTCTATCAATAACTTGACCATTGAACTTGTGGCTTCTGCATAAGCCTTAGAAGCCTCGGCCATGACAACTGGATATCTTCTAACATCTCGTACAATCACCCTTTCTTCTATGTGCATAGGTGATGTATGATAATCTTGGAACTGCCTTCTTCATCCATATACAATCCTCTTTTGTGACTCATCGAATGCCAGATTGTACACATCTATCTCTAGATCATATTCAAGGAGAACAAATTCTCCGTGCTTGCTCAAGACTGGTTGTGTCTCTAGAGGTGGCAAAGACTGTGGTACGACCTTGGATGCCCTTGACATGAGATCGACCTCTTGTTCCTCTAGCTCTGGTTCCGTATCAATGTATGTTACCTCAACCAGCTAAGTAAGTTCCTGAACCTATACATTCTCACCCTCTTCATCATCTGCTAGCTGCTCTCTTGTCTCAACTTGTATATGCACAGTTTTCTCTGTCAATGCACCTTGTCCTTCTTCTTTTTCCCGTTTCTACCTTTCTTCACTCTCTCTCCTCCTGAGTTCTTGTTTTGCTTTCAACTTCTTCTCCATATCCTGCAATCTCCTTTCTATCTCTTCCAATATTTTCTTCTCCCTCTTTCTCTGTGCTACTCTCTTGTTACATTGTCACCTCTTTGCATCTATCTCCAAAGCTACTTTCTCAACAAGTGGATCTTCTTTGAACTGGTAGCTTTTCTCAACCTCTGTACTCTCAGGAATCTTCCTCTTGCCTTTGTCTTGTGTCGGTTTTCTACTCACTATTGTTGTTGTTGTTTCTTCCTATGGCATTGCTTCCTACAGTGTTGCTTTCCATTCTACAGCCATGATGATTGGTTCATTGAGCCTAGATGAGTTATAGCAATATCTCTAAGGACCTTCCTCTAGCCAATGACATGACCCATGGACCCATGGGAAGTACACCTTCAAACAATGGTTCTTGCATATGTAGTGAGGATCATATAGATTAAAACTCTTGGTGTTGAACCCGAACTTCTTGAAGTCCTCAGTCTCAACATTTGCATCTTTCAAGGTACATATCTCATACAACCCAATCCACAAAGGAAGAATAGGCCATGGTGCCTTCTTCCTCCTGTACAGTGTTGTTGATAACCCTGTGGGTAACCAGCTTGTCTATGGCAAACCTTGGTAGCTTATGCGAAGGCTTATCCATTCCAAACATCCCGATGAAGGTGCCACCGGGTGAGGCAAACCAATATGAAATCTTGAGAAATGCATGCATTGCTTCCTAGGACATACAAGATGGGTCTTGTTTGAATATCATCCTGTACAGCAAGGTGATAAAGAGGTAAGACAACCTCGTTATGACTCCTCGGTAGCTACACTAAGAGAGCAACCTGCAATAAAAATTCACAACTTCCTCTAATGGTGTCCATGTCTAACACATGCCAAGGAACTATTGTTGGGCAGAGATTGCATCAAGTAGGTATGCAGACGCATAGAATCTTTCTTGTCCATCCTTAGGTGGATTATAGGCATTCGACACATGCACTTTTATTTGAAGAGACAACATGTCGACTAGTTGGAAGGCCTTCCTTCATTTACCAACTGATCCAACCTAACAACCCAACTTTGCAGGAAGGTCTTCGTGCTCTCTTGACCATACAAGCGACATGTGAATATCACGAAGAGTTTGTAAGCATTCCTTAGTGACTTCGTCTTGTAGACCTATTTGGGTGTCATCTTGAACTTTGATGGCTCTTTTACCAAATGCCTAAAGATATCTTTTGAGTTCACATTGTTGTTGGGAGTGAAGAAAAGTGCATCCATGTAGTTCACTTATTGCAGCAAGTGATACATCTAATGGTAGTATTTTGTCCTGAAGGTGGCAAACTATGTTCCACTAGCATTGCTCAATGTCATCGTCTCGGTATCAGAATGTGAGACAACCCAGGGAATGATATCCGTGCATGGGAAGGCGGGGTACCTACATGCAACCTTGTACAAGCCTGACTTATGAATGTTGACATAAACTTGAAAATCTTCCATATATTCCTTGAAAGTGCCTGCGAACATGTCCTTTATCTTTTGTCATTTGATCTTCATGTCCTTCTCTACAAACAGTTGCATGTCTGCATAGATGGGTAAGTTTATTGGCACATATTCAACCATGTCTCTAGTGCTGCTCTCTATAGTGTCCTTTGATCCAGCTCTATTGGAAACCATGAAGCCTATATTGTTAAGAAAATGCTCAATGACTGATGTACCTAGAGACAAAGCGGACACTCACGACAAACAAATGTCAGTTTCAAAAACACAATTCACTTCACGGATCGATCATGCAACGAACCGAGTGACTGATGGGAAATATTTCATAGTGGTGACTTGGAGAGGCCAGGGACTGTCAGCTGGAACTGTGCATTTTGTATTCCTAGCTACCAGTGAGCTTGCTTCTAATTAGATCTGCACAGAGCGCATTCCAGTGGGGTTGATTGTGGACTGGAACTGTTCAATGCGTAGTTCACTCTGGCTTGCCTGCTGGCTAGGACTGCGCATTTCACAATCCCACTAGGCAAGACTGGGAACTAACTCCCAGAATAGCGTAGAGAATAGATGAAGGCTAGTGACAGGAAGCCTCTATGCAATTCTTGGGGCCAAGGCTGATCCTTGAGTTCAGGAATACGCAAAGCATGCCGGTGAAAGCAAGATCTAAGATAAGGTAGCCCATATCTACTCAAGGGTGACTTCAAAACAAGTAGATATGAAAGAAAAAGGAAAGGATGGTGTAGATAGGACTGAATTATTATGCATGCAATCAAAACCAATGCATGAATCAGTGAAACCGACGAACAACGAAGATGGTGGAGAGGGTCGCTGCAACGACGACCGTTAGTGAAAAAATGATATTATGCAGGAAAACTTAGGAAAGACAATGCAAAACTTGAAAAAAAACTTCTACAAGTTAAAAAAAACCAAAATGCCATCATTTTTCAGTAAAAAATGCAAAACAACACTCACACAAGCCAAGGAAATAAAAGCGGTAGAAAAAAACAGCAAAAGACTTGAAAAGAAAAACTTACCCAGAAAATCTATTCTGACTGTGTTGAAGGTTCCTAGAAGCTTCAAGAATATTAGAGCTCCAAGTTTGAATGTGTAGAATGAGCTATGGGGAATTGTTTAAATAGATTTGGTATATTTAAGGTTTATGATGTGCATGCCACAAATCTAGGAAAAAGTGACACTTGGTGGGATGTTTCTAAAATTTACTTTACATGTAACTCCCAGTGATAAAATTAGATCCCTATTTTTTGGGGATGCTTTTTTCTTTTTTGAGAAAGGGCTGCCATGCATGCATGGGAATATTGTTCAGTTTTGGAGGGAACCAGACAACTTGTTGTTACATGCATCAGACAACAACCTGAGGGATGCTTCTGTGCAATTCCTAGGTTGAGTGGCTCTGGTTGCCTCTCATGCTCTACATAATTTCCCAGCTAAAGACAAGCTTCCAGCTACATCTACGTAATTCGTGAGTTAAAGCCCGATGTCTAGATGTTCTATGGAAATTCTCTAAGCAAGGTTCTCTGCCAGAATTATCTATGCATTTCTGGAGAGTAGGGATGACTTCCAAGCTCCTCTATGCAATTCCCGAGAGCAAGGCTGGTTTCCATATAGGATTGCGCAATTTTCCAAGAAAATGCAAGAACCGAATGTGAACCAAGTCACGGGGTCAGCTTGTGCTCAGAAAACAAGATGGGTTAGTAAATGCAAGTTGTCAAGTGAAAGATAACTTCAAATAAAAACACAAGTACATGAGCAGTGCGAGACATGTTGCTAATATTTTGAAGAGGGAGGCTCCAAAACAAAGCAAAGGAAAATTTTTGGAGGGTGGTTGTAGCCGCTAGAAAAAATAATACCCCCAAACCCCTGCATGGATGGTTTTTAACATTGATTTTCACATTTCCAATCTGGTAAGACACCCATGATTTCATTTGGGTGATCAATACCACATTGAGAAAGGAAAGATATGTGGAATTTTTCTTCATATACCCTTACACATTTTCTGTCTCTTATGGTAGACCTTTTGATGTTAAAAATCCATTCAAATGATCTTCTTTAATTACTGCAAAAATTCAAACATCGGGGAGCTTTGAGTGCTCAAAACCTAAGGAATGCTCATGGATGGTAGAGATTAGACGTAAAATGAGTGACATATGAGATTTTACTCGGTGATAAAAGGTGACCGAGTGGAAAAAATGGAACTTGTTTTCCTCTGGTTTGATTCTAGGGGTGTAGATTTATTTTCAATATCAATTCTTATTAACCAATTAGTTTGTTAATTCTTCGCTTATTTTATCCTTTCTTGGCTTATATGTATCCTTTCTTGTCTTATATTTATCCACAAAGTATTAATGCATCCACACATTTATTTTTAGTGTAATAATATTTTCCATGTTGTTTATCATAAATCCCAAACAATTAGTCAGGCTTTAAAATTAATATACATGTTTGGTTTCTATGGATATTAAATTCTCCCCCACATAAAGATAACACCTTCCTCGATGTTCATCTCTTCTTATTTCCGTCATCATTTTATTTTTGTCTAGTATTTATCTCCCACTAGGTATTTATCTTTGCATTTAGACTTATTTTATCTTCTACAATCTGCCTTTTAGATCATCTTTCACTCATGATAGCTATCTCTAATCTTGATAGTTCTATAACCAAAACAATCAAAAGGAGATCCTTCCCTTGTCAATATTATTGGAAACCATGGCCACTCCACAAAATATTTTAAATACAGGTGGTTTGTTAGTTGTGGCAAGCACTCTAAGTGTGGTTTATCAACCAAACAACAAGCATATTTGGTAGTTTATTAGCCCCAAACCAAGGAATACAGTTAATATTCCTCAATTATACTCACATTATTTTTAATAAAAATATTTTCAACTATCAATAATTTATGTAATTCCATGTGCTCATTACAATATTTTTAACTATCAATCATTCATGTAATTCTAGGTGCAACCATTAAGAACGATACATTTTCAAGGACTCAGAGAGAATATAGTCTTTTAATCACAGGAATGATCAAGGTTTCCATAATTGCATAAAGTGGATATTGTCCTAGCCCTTGCTAAAGGCATTCACAATTTTGGTATGATGAATTCGTAGAAATACAATAGAGGGAAATGTTAAACTACAACTACAATATTTCTCCCTCGAGTGCTAGGCTCTTTTCTGCCAGGAAACTAATTATAAATCTTTCATAGATATAGTTACATGTTATAGTCTATAGTCTATCTCATCCTTCTAGTTATTCTAGTTCTGGGTACAGGTTACAATCTTTATCTCCCACTGGCACCTTCCAATTCTAATTTTCTTTAATCTCCTGCATTCCTTTGTTAGAAATACTGAAGGGTGTGGGGTGGGGCGGGGGGGTGGGTTGAATTAATATTTCATGAAGAAACAATTTTTACTCAGTTTATACTTTCATTTTCAATTTTAGAACATTATTAGAGTAGATATAAGCATAATAAATTAACCATGAGCAACATATAATAATAACGGCATGTGAACCATAAGAGTGCAACATAGCATACACTTCATCACATAGGAACATTGGATATTAGGTGTAAAAGACAACTAGGAAAAACCACCACTATTGTTTTCATTATCGTATTCTTATTATTATAATCAAAACCTTCTTTTACATCTTGCATTGGCACATAATTTTTCCAGTGTGCAAGCCCCTACCTATTGGAGGCTACCACCTCTTATTGTTTCTCCATCAACCATTGGAATGAAGCCACCAATCATTAATTAATTTCTCTGGCCACAGCTAGAAGGAAGCTACCCCTCCATCACTAAAGGCTCCAACCTCAGACCCTTTGTGGACCTAGTTGTAAAATCTTTCAAACTAGATCCACCTGACACAAATCCAAATCATGTAGGCCATGTTTCATCCAATTTTCAAATTGGACATACAACATTTTTCTTAATCATTGAATACAATTACGATCTGATAAAAAAATTCTCTTTGTAATAACCAAATTAGCGAGTGGAAAACCATAGTTGCATACATCAACAATCAACCATTCATTGTATACAAAACAATCAATATTTTCTCTCATGAATAACAACTTTCCATAAACCCTAGTAGTAGTAAATTATTTTTCCAAACATTAACAAAAAACCAACCTCAACACTCAGCTCTTACATATCTATTATAAATAAACCTCTCAACACATTTCCTAAAGACCAATAGCAATATATATCAACTAATAACTTTCTTTCTACATGATAATATGGAAATATGTCCTCAATACATATCATGGACCACAAGCAAACCCTAGCATAAATGAAACACATTTTTTGTTACAAACCCTAGCTCATCAATTTAACCACATATACATAATGCATGAATAGTGCCAAAACCTAGCAGTAATAATGATAAATCAGTTCTAGCAGCGTAGTAGCAACACGACAGAGTAATATTCTCTCTTTTACTCGACACATGAAATCCTAAAACGATTAGCAATGAAACCACTATCAATAAATGTTGTCTCATATCAAAGAATGACAATGTCTCTATCGTACATGTGTAATATGAACACATTAGTGAAAAGAACGAGCTATTCATAGGAATCCAATAATATAGATATCAAGCAACAAAAGCCCTGAACTTTTTTCACTGTAATGTAACACAATGCATTCAATAATATAGAGATTAAGAAACCAAAACCCTGAACTTTGTTCACTTCAATGTCAAGAAAAACTCTAACTTCAATACCTCTAGCAAACCCTAATGATAGAATGCTTTCATATACAAGAACATAATATTACATGAACCTTTCTACAATGATACATCAATCAATACTTGATCACCCTTTCAAAGAAATCAAAAAATATCAACACACTGCAAACTCCTAAGTACCATACATATGAAGGATATATCTCATGACTCTAATAATAACATTGCCAATGAAAGCTTTTCCTACAACCACAATTGTTACTGCAATCACCCAACTTATGTCTCTCTTTCTCTATTTGAATATCTCTGCAACAACAATATGATAAAAATGTTGTATGGTTTCTCATTGATTTGTCATATGCAGAGAAAACCTCTGCACTAAAGCTTCTGCTCACTCAATCCAAGAAAGGATATCTAATCCCTGCAACAATTTGTTCATTAATCAAGAGTACATCAATCTTCCTTTATATAATTTCTCAAAATTAGGACTATATGTTCACAATCACATTGTATTCACAGGAAAACATCTATATCCAAAACATTTTCGTACAAAACCTTTATCCAAAACATTGATTTCTGTGCACAATAATTTCTACAAGACAACATGTCGACAATGCTGGACTTGCTAACATTCAAGGGGTTCTCCCCAATATGAGGTCCCAAATAGACCTCACACCATGTGGTGTAGGAGCTCCATCCAGAATATGACTCGAATGTCATCTTCTTAAAGACCTTCCTTGGATTTAACTGTCAGCAAGAGAGAGAAGCACATATGTGCCTTTGAAAAACAAGAAAGTGTGCGTGGTGAATGTTTAGTTGCAAGTGTATCAAGGTTCTTCTACTGCGGAGGGAAAGAAAAGTGAGCCTCTAAGAGAGAGGTAATAGTACCACCCTAGCAAAGACACAAACAACATGAAAGATTCATCTAACATCCAGTGGAATAGTCCACAGAGATGTGACGACTGTTACAACCAATACAACAGATTCTCAATATTACAAGCACTAAAATAACCAAAATAATTCAACTACTTTAGTAAAGGTGAAAGAAAACATGAATCATAAAAATTTACAAACTAGTCTTACAAATATTCATAATCCACGCATGAAAACATGTTGGTCATTAGGCTTCAAGTATTAAGTAAAAATCTCAAGATACATGAATACCACGAACATCACTAGCTCCAATGGTGGAGCGTTGGAGCCACTACTTGCTCCCCAAAAGTAATAACTTTGTCTCTTTGATGCCCTATGGGAGAATCCAAGGTGAAAAGTTCTTTGCTTGTACAATGAGGGTGTGTATATAATAAATAGGGTGATCCTTCACCTTCATTGTGACTCTTGGGCTACCCTCATGACTGTTTGACTTCTATATGACCTTTCAATTCTCACATGACCCTCCATATTTTGTACATGACTCTTGGAATTCCACTTTAAAATAAATTTTCCAATATTGATTTACATAAATTAGAAAATGATGTGGCACATAATGACTCATGACATTCCATGACACTGATGACATCGACTGCGTGATAACAAGAAACTGTCAAGCCATTATTTTTTTTCGTTTTTTTTTTGTCCTCTTGAAAGATAGAAAATGATCTCTTCTTTCACCTTTATATGGCTTAGAAATGAGGAGTATTTAGTGTTAACTTGATCTTAAGCTGATGTCACAATCTGATCTCCCTTTGCTTATTTTTTATTAATCAACTTGTCTTTGCAGTGACAGAGGTGTCTTCTAGCATGGTCTCCTTCTCCATCTCCTTCATCATCATCCTATCATAACATGATATAATACCTGTGATTTCAATCCACACATGAAAAGACAACATCAACCCTATAAACCCCTAGTCTAAGATGTTGCATGATGATCTATTGACTGAGATGAAAATGGGTTGTAGGCTGAGAGAGAGATTCAAGGTATACGTAGTTTCACAACTTAGGTAGTCAAGGGTCAGTATTGAGCCTTGAGAAAACGTAATGCATAGTTCATGTTGGGTTGGGCTTCACAATTGCAGAGTTGAAGGATTCAATAAGCCAGGCTAAGGGCTTGGGCATTGAGTTTTCCCACTGCGTAGTTTTGGGAGGACAAGAGGCTAGGTGATTACACAATTGTGTAATTTAGGAGCTCAAGGCTGAGGCTTGAAAATTGATATTGCGCAATGTGAAGTTCACTCTTGGATAGGGGAAAGACTACATAGTTCTCGAGCTCAGGGGCTGTGATTGAGAACTTAGATTACAAAGTGCGTAGTTCAAGCAGTCAAAGACTATGCATTGTGTAGTGCTAAGAGACAAGGTTGTTTCTTGATGAATGAGACTATGAGGTGTGTATTTTAGGATGGCTCAATGAGGTTGATTGGCCCGGTTAGTGAGTTTTCCCAGTTTTGACTAAGTGTTGGATCAGTTAAATGAAGCTAAACAAAATCGAGACTTGAACATGATCACACACTTAGATTGCTTGACGACACAATATTGAACACTTGGAATACATGAACAACATACGTTTCCTCAATGTGACAACTTTGTGATGGCCTACACTAAATGTAACACCAAAGATACACTTTGTGATGACAATGACGAAACTTCTGCAACCGTGTATGAAAATTTGGAAATGAGTGTGATACTTATTTTCATGATAATAACAACTCATTTACACAAATATTACCCCCTAAAGCACACCCAAACTAGCTCTTGTACAATGTGTGACACTTAACATGCTAGAAGATGACACTTTGATATTCTCTAAAATGGGACCAAAACACTTAGAGAAAACACATTAAATGACTTAATATTTTCGATGATAGCATGTAAATTCAAAGTAGGCTCCGAAATTTGGATGTAGGTTAAAAATTTGGAGGGTGTTGTAGCAGCGACAACACTTGGCGGCACACTGGTATAATTCCAGATTCTCAGCCTTGTTAATTCTTTCATGTAGGGTCTAGTTCTTCAAAGAGTATTGATTCATCATGCAGATCACTTTGGTTTCCCCACTTACCCTATGCATAAACATATTTCCCTCTTTCCTTTCTCGGTTGAACACAAACATAGAGCCCGACATATCACAATGTTGTGAATCGGTGGAAGGGTAATGAATTTCATGAGCTATAGATATTTAGAGTATAGTTTTTCATCTTTAGTGTTACTTTGCTACCAACAGGCCTAGACACTACCCCGACAAAGTCACTTCAGGGACATAAACATTGCTCTGCTGCTAGGAACCCTAGAAAGTACCCTCGTGGAGTTGCTTGCATCACCTCCCTGCGTTGGAAGGTTTTCTCTTCTTTCACCCTTTATTTATTTCATTTTAAAGAACTTTCCATAGAAACTTATTTATTTCATGGATGGAAGAGGGATCCCAACCAGGGAAAATTTTAAGGATGAAATTTTATCTTAAAGTTTAGCAATCTTGGCAAATCTTAGGAGTCCCTAATATCCAAAATGTAAAATGTTCGATGATAATTTTGTAAAAATGTTTATATTTATAATTATTTTATATTAGAAAATATATAGGATTAGTGATTTTTAAGATAAAATAATTTTATACTATAAAATTTGGGCGAATTCATTTTTAGAAAAATGGAAATTAGCAAATATGTTTTTTGGAAATAACATGGAATATTAGCCCACCTGAAAATATTAGCCCCTAAAATTTTCCCTGATCCCAACTTATTGAGATAAGAGGAGGTTTTCCATTATGAGAAGTATATATAAAACCTCTTATATCAATTTTCTTGTTTATATTTTTCCCTTTTCCTTCTCTATTGATTGGATTAGCATCGAAAACACCAAAACATAAACAACCGAGTGAAGGCATAAGGTTTCTAGAATATACACATATATCATGGCTCGACAAAAAGCTCTCTTAACACAAGAATCACATTTTTGTCTGAACATCATTGACCAAATGGTGTAACCAAGACAAAGAAGAAGGACCAAAGGTTAGCCAAATGTTTTGGTGTCACAAGACTATTTTCAATTTAGCCACATGTAATGAAGCCAAAAGACACATTTACACATGACACTTATTTACATAAACGGAAAGAAACAAAAGCAAGACTGGAAAAAAGAAAGGATAAAGAATAGACTATGTACATAGTATAACGCACAACTCTAGACCATCATTGAAAGTATTGTTTTAAACCTTGGCCATTAACATGAAGAGATTTAGTCTTCCCGTCAAGATATTGTAGACGATATTTGTGATGGCCAAGTTTCTCGTGCATGGTGTGTAGTCTGATCCACAGGGATTGGAACTTAGCATGTTTACCTTTGTCTTTGTGGCCTTTATCCCACTTAAAGTCCAGGTCACCCACACTAAATTCATTTTTCCGTATGGACTTCTTGTCAAACTATCTCTTGACATAACTCTCATAGAGAGAAATAATTTCTTTAGCTTCCTTTATTTCTTCTTGTAGTTTGAGTAGGGTGTTTATGCTACTCTAAACCAATAAGCATGGCTTACCCTGGGATTCTTGCAAAAGTTGAAGGGTAAGAAAATAGATCTTCGAGGGTAGGCTGGCTTCCTTTCCATACACCAGGAAGTAAGAGACTTATTCAAAGAAAGTTTAAGCATGACATAGTTAGCCCATAGGGAATTCACCAAAAATAGAGTGTCAGTTCCTTTGTTTAGACAAAACAATATTTTTAATAATATATATAAGTTTATTATTGGTACACTCAGCAATACCATTTCCCTATGGGTAGTAATTAGCAAAATGTTTCAATACGATTCCAATTTCCAATGCAAAATAATATAATTATAACGATGAGAAGTATGTTGCTTTGTAAAAAAAAAGTGGAGTTGAAATGTCAAACTTGGTAATGATATTCTATTTGAGGAAGTTAATGAACTCTTGAGCATTCAATTGCTTGAGGGGAATCACTTCTATCCACTACATGAAATAATTTATATTAGTGAGGATATATTTGTGTTGCTTCGATGAGTGCGGAAAGATCTCACCAATAACATCCAACCCCCATTATTAGAATGGTTCTTCTACATCAATAGGCTATAATGGGGTGGGTGACTTATTTTCTCGGCCAGTGCATTTATGACAGAGAGGACACTTGCGAACATGTGTGTGAGCATCTTTTAAAAGTGTGGGCCAATAGAAACTAACCCACATGACTCTGTGCATTATAGTGTGGAGCTCACACACTACCTTTTCTAAACCTTGTGCTTCCAAGCATCTTAGCTGGACTCCATTATGGTGCTTTCTCAAAAGAACTCCACGTACCAACTGATAAGATAAGGATTTCAATCTGACTGGCCTCTTCTATTTCATAGATAAATAATAGGGTAGATTACTATGCTCAATATATTTTTCCATGTATGTGTAACAAGTGTTTGGGATGTTAGTGGGGGTAGCTCACTCAACATTGTACATCTCGATCTCCTTCTCCCACCCAGATGAATCATCTTCTAGTGTTTTCACTGCTTTTGTTGCATAGAACTCATCCTTATCTCTTTAACTAATGGATAAATTCCTCACATAGACTTCATGTTTGATTTTTCACAACTAATTAACTCATGGTGAATTAATTAATTTATTTTCAAATAGCTATTAAGTTCAAATTCGAATTTTACTTCCTATTTTTATTCCAGGGACTGACTAAAATAGGAATCCACATTGACCTGCTAAAAATATAATGCTATTTTTAGCACTTCCATTTTTCATTCCCTGTTGCCTAATCCAGCATTGGTACTCAAAATGCTATTTTTAGCACTTCTATTTTTAGCATTTCTTGTTGCCATTTTTCAACACTCCCTCTCAAAAAGAAAGGCTTCAACTCAAACATGATCCTATACCTCTGGAATGTTCTGCATGCAACACCTCTACCAAGTGTGGTTGCTCCAGTAACTCTCAGAACAAAAAAAATCCCCACTGACCTCTTTGTTGGGCTAGAAAGATACTCTATTGCTGAAGCTCTACCTCTTGCTGACAAGTGCTCCATCTCTGACCTCTCAGCTACTGCAACACCCCATGCATCTCCCACCATTGCACACCTCTTTATGCCATCCTGCATTGGTGCAACACTCCTGTGCCTCTCGCATCGTTGCACCCTACTAGCTCTACATAGTCTTGGGACGCCTGCACTGTAGCTCTCTCTGCCACTCCATCCACATCTGTCTCTACCCAATCATTTAGTCCTGCTACTCCTCATTGAGGCTGCTATAGCAAAGTTGAATCAAAGAAGTTGGGTACCTCAAGGATCATGCCCCCATATTAGCCTCCATGGGACGATCACTCCACATCGCCCCACCTCCTACCTGGAGGTATGGCTTCCTGTGATCCCTCTACCCACCTGGCTCAAGTTTCCCCCTACTGGAGGTCTTTGCATGAGTGGATGTCTCCACTATGTCTCCTCTCAGCTTCCCTAGTTATGGCTACTCCACAACCTCCTGAAGCTGCTTCACCAATTGTGGCTCCTCCACAATTGTCTGAGACTTCTTTTGGCGCTGCATGTTTAGAGGTAATTTACTCTCCCTCTCAACCACCAAGTATATAACCTTTGCCTTTCTCCTCAAGGCTTTGCATGCATCTTGTACCTCAAGTGCATACAGGTTCTTGGCTAGCACACCAATCTGTTTCATATTTCCCACTATCACGAAATTTTCTGGAAAAAGAGCTGATTTTAAATCAGTGATATCTCCCTCATCCGAACTCCGATTCAGCCGATTTTTTTTTTTTGAATTTGGGTCTTTTTCCACAAGGAATCCAAATCTGCTATTTGTTTCTGAAAATTTTGTACATAAATTTTTAGATCTTCTCTACAAACTCTAGGCCAAAACTCAAAACTTTAAAATCTCCTCTCAGTATACTATTCTCTCCTTTGATCACCATCGCTCTAATACCATGTAGAAATTCCCACTTGTAGATCACCTGATAATGCAATAGACTAAAGAAAAATACTTGATCTACTTCTACAACCAATTTAGCAGAAGCTTAATCGAACATGAGCAACATCAATAAGAACACATATAACTGATATGGATAAATCAATCACACATAACACAAAAGATATAACCATGGGAAAGCCCCAGCCTAAAACCCCAACTCTGTATTATCATACAAGTGGAGATATAGTCAGTATTACAAAAAGAATCAGCTCAAAAGCTATCCTGCTCTCTCTGCAATACATCTGCTGCTCATAGATAGTCGAAGGCCTCTCTCAAACCTCCTGATCTACCCTCCAAGCCTCCTATTTCTTTACCCAATTTTGATTGGGTTCCAGTGCAGCCACTTGTGTGAATTGGCCTCTTCACACACTCACTAACCTCTGATCCAACTACGCAATCCTGAAGAAGATAAATCCTCATCATGGATGAGCTTCCTTTATAGGAAAATATTCATCCAACTGATAGTACATTGTCCCTTCTTTGATCTCAACTGAGTCTCTGTCTGAATTGACATGCATGAGTTATTCATGAGAGAATCTTCAGTTATCTAAAGTGCAACAGTTATATGCAAGCATGCACTAACTAATTGAACTTATTTAATTTAAACAAACTGTTTAAATCAAATTATAACTAGACTTGACTCAGTTAACTGAGCCAACTAATTACTACTCAATTTAGAACTTATCCTTATCTCTTTAACTGATGGATAAATTCCTCAATTAATAGATAAATTGTTTCATGTCCTCACATAGACTTCATGTTTGATTTTTCACAACTAATTAACTCATGGTGAATTAATTAATTTATTTTCAAACAATTGTTAAGTTCAAATTCGAAATTTACTTCCTATTTTTAGTCCAGGGACTGACTAAAATAGGAATCCACACTGAACTGCTAAAAATAGAATTCTATTTTTTAACACTTCCATTTTTCATTCCCTGTTGCCCAATCTAGCACTGGTACTCAAACTTCTATTTTTAGCAGTGCTATTTTTAGCAGTGCTATTTTTAGCACTTCTATTTCTAGCATTTCTTGTTGCCATTTTTCAACATATAATACAATGATTCTTCAACAGATAGGGCCGAAAGTGTTTCACCACCTTATAGACTGTGTAACCTTGTTTATCAATGATGAGATAGTTTCTTAGGTACTTGAAAGTTGGCACTCATGAAGGATATAGGCCACTAATTATTCTGATCATATTTCTATGTAAGCACAACAATAAGAGAACTACCATAAGTGTAGGTGTAGAGAAATAAATATTTGCTAAATTTTGGTTATATAAGGTTAGTGCTTTTGTGATTGATTACTTGATACAGGAAAATTACTCTTTCTCCCTCTTATCCCACTTGTATATTTCATCCTTCTTCACCATCGCCTGCGTTGGTTTTACTATCTAGGCATAGTCGGAGATGAATTTGTGGAGAAAATTTATCTTTCCCACGAAGGATTTCGTGTATTTCTTATATTGGGAAGGAAATCTATGTGATGACCTTGACCCTTTCACGGTCCACTTTAATCCCACTTTTTGCAATGACGTGGCCCAAGATATTCCCCTTAGACACTACGAAAATGCTCTTCTTGGGATTAAGAGATATCTTGTATTTTCCACATCACTCAAAACTTTTCTTCAGATGGTGCAAGTGGCCGAATCTCTTTTTTGAAAATATCGTGACATCATCAAGATACACCACTATGCTCTAACTGATCAAACCATAAAAATCTGTGGCCATCACATGTTGGAAGGTTGCATCAACATTCACAAGCCCAAATGGAATTCTTATAAAAGAAAACATGCCCAACTTCGTTCAAATGTTGTTTTTTGTCTGTGAGGTTCTGACACTAGAACCTGGTTGTAGCCTAAAAATCCATCAAGCAAGGAAAACATCTTTGACCCTGATACTATCTGTAAAATTTATTCCAATGATGGCACTAACTAGTTATTATTTTTCGAGGTGCGATTAAGGTTACGAAAATTCATGCACAAACATGTTTCCCTAGACTTCTTCCCTACTAGGAACAAATTGGAGACCCACATTGAATGTCACACTTTAAAAATGATATGAGAATCCAACAACTCCCTTAACTCTTTTTTAATCAAAATCTCAAGCATTGGATGAATTTTCCACAACTTATGTTGAAAAGGTTTGGCCCCTTCTTTAATGAGAATGACGTGTTGGATTATTTGCGTGTAATAAGTTTTGAGATCATTGTATGTACATACAAAAACATCTCGGTACTGCTTGAAAAGGTGAATAAATGCTTTATGCTCTTGAGTCGTAAAATAAGTACCAAGATTAACAAAATTTAGATCCTTTTATGTACCAAGATTGATCTGTTCATGTGACAAAATTAAAATTTGAGTTTTTACATTTATTGGTCCTCAGAAGCGATTATCTAAGTCATACAATTTTTTTAATGACACCATGCCCTTAGGCATGGGTTTGTCTTTGATTGATCAAACCACATCTTACAACATTTTGTCATGCTCCTCGTCGTAAATGACTACATTCTTGAACACATCAACATTCACATGAAATGCAGTATCTGTTGGGCATCATTAAAAATGTGAAAATTAGTGATATTATCAGGGATATATGGATTATAACAATAAAAAGACCATCCCTAAGTGGTGACAACCTAGCATAAACATTTTCTAATGCATATGCAACTGCATTACATATTCTAGGAACAAAAACAATGTTGGAAGCTTGGAATTGCGAAATTAAATGCCATACGTCCTATTGATAACTTTTGAGATTAGGTGATACACAGTGTATAGTATTTTGTACTTGTCATATGACAATATTAGAGACCTATTTCTTTAAGAACCCTAAAATTGAGGTTAATGGATTTCTAGAGGCCCAATATGAGTTCTTCATATTATGTGGTGTTGTTGGTACACTCGAATTCCAAGCGGAAAGAGATCATGTGCTTCCTCTATTAAGGGTCTACTCAAACAAAACTAGCTTTAGATCCCTCTTGCTTCTTTGAACTGTCAAAGTATAAAACCCAAGAATCAGAAATACTAGAGCTATGTCCTACACTAGTACTACTAATATCTATTGTACATAAGTCATTTCCACCAGTTGGACTAGGAAGGAGTTCCAACTATGTATCTAGTGGGACTAGGGAAGGTTGAGCAAGATAACACCCAAGGTCATTTTCCAAAAAGAAATTTCCAAA
This sequence comes from Pinus tabuliformis, assembly GCA_031772625.1. Lineage (NCBI taxonomy): Eukaryota > Viridiplantae > Streptophyta > Pinopsida > Pinales > Pinaceae > Pinus > Pinus tabuliformis. The sequence goes on along the minus strand of CM062819.1, from coordinate 1,567,839,973 downwards.
AATTAAGTCTGCAAAAGCAACGGGCTCGTTATGCCCCTCAAAGGGTGTGATAGTGTGTTTCATGTAAGATTTTAATTCTACCTGAATTTGGTTATTCCTTCCCTTATATGGAAGCCATAAATGTGACCAATCGGTAGCAAAATACCCCTATAATTTTCTAGGCCAGTCTCTACTAAGTAATACACCATAGGTTTCGGGGATGTCCATAATCGCTATGTTTATATGCTCGTGAACTTAGTGATCAAATGATAACTAAATAAGAACATTCCTGAGTTCATCAATAGCTTGGACAAGAGAAAAGTCCAACTAAGTGATCCGTGCATCGGTTTTATCCCATTTGGCATTGATTTTCTTAGTGGCATATAATGCATTACATTCAGGGATGCACCAAAATCGACCAAACAATTATGGACATTGTAAATTTCGAAAGTCAATAAAAACATAAGGAAGAGAGTATTAGCTTCTAATGTTATAGTGTTAATGATGAAGGTGGATATTGGTGGCCACACGCCTATTCCACTTGGACCCCCAACATTGTCTCTTTCAATTTTTCAGTGTCCTTAATTGTCGCACAATTTACTATTTTTTGCAGTTTTTCAGGTCCTAAACTTTCGAAGTTGTTTTGAGGCCCTAAACGATGTTTCTTTGGGAAAAATAGGGAAAACCCCAAATTTTAATAGGTGTTTGCATTAAAAATTTGTTTTCCTTGGATAGATATTTCTAATGAGGTATTGTGTGCTTCAAATGAAGATCGTATGCCAAAATTATGACCCTGGGAAGTTGATGTACCAATTTACCCAAACGGGGCCCGTAGTTTTGGCGCTTCATCTCCTAAGGTTAAGTTTTCGGGATCTTTAGGGTTTATCATTATTTATGAATAATAAATAGGCTTTTTAGCCTCATTGTAACACACTTCAGAGGCATGTAGCCGCCACATCTCTTCTCAAAGATAAGTTACTATCACCCGAGCTAGTTTATTTCCATTCTGTTTATAAGCATATTTCAGTATTTTATATTAATGAAATGAAGTGTTATTTATGTTGTATATCTGTATTTGTGGTTATATATGTGATTTTTTGCATTCCTATTTAAGTTCAGATCAGTGGTATAAGAGAAGTCTTCTCTTTCTCTATTTTTATTTACATGTCCCCAACGAGGTCGGGATATAAGGCGTTACGACTCAAACTGGTCAATCCTTTACAAGACCAGCCTCATAAATCCCAACACCCTCCCATGGAGGAAAAGAAGAAAGACAAGGGGGCAAGAGATCCTTTTAAAAAATTCCTCGAAGAAGCCCTCAAGTGATAGAGGAACATGATGATGGACAACTTTTCCCAGATCCTTCAGCAGCTAGAAACTACCCAAAGGCGACGCATCTTCTTCCAACAACCACTCTAAAAGTGCCACACCCTTTAAGGTACAAGTTAACTTTGACATCCTCATGCTTGAATGTTAGATAGATGTTGGCGTCGTAGATAAATGGTTAAATATAATAGAGGGATATATTTTTATTCATGATTTTTCCAGCGGGGAAAAGATTACTTTTGCACTTTTTCACAATGTCACCCCCCATGTCAAGAAATGGTGGGAAACCTACTATGAGAAGAAAAAGGAAAGTACACTCTCACTATTTCCAGCCACACCCACTTGGAATTCATCCTTGGATGCCATTAAGGAGTAGTACTACCTTGTCGGGCACTATGAGTATAAATACATAAAGTGGACCATGTTGTGGAAGGGAAGGGACCAAGACGTGCCAAATTTTACCAATGTTTTTCATACCCTTCACACGAAGTTAGGTATCAATGATTCTGAGTGACATTTGGTACTCAAGTACCACGACTGTCTACACAAATACATCTAGGACGATATGGATTTCTTGGACATCTCCTCACTCAACACAATGTACCGATACATTGTCAATATTGAGTAGAAGTTAAAAAAAAAGGAGTGAGACTTTGGATCTGTGAATCTGAAGCAAGGGAAAGGCACCCCCAAACCATAGAGAAAAGGACAAACCCAAGGTGGGGTGACCTGGGAAAACCCACTGTAGTCGCAAGCAAGAAAAACACCCCAAAGACAAAGAAGGACATGGAAAAATGGTGTAAGTTCCTTAAGCTCTCCACTCACAACACAAGTGAGTGTCGGGCCAAGCAGTCACTAGTGACCAAGTTGAAGTCTTCTAAATGAGATGCATGTTCCAACTCTGAGTTAGAAACTGACAAGGGGAATGACAAAGGGAAATAGATCATTGATGTGGATACCAATGCCACCATTGCCAACACCAACATCCAAAGGAATGAGCTTGAAGATCTAGAGGAGGGGGAACGCCTCTTCCACTCACAGATGGGGGTGCAAGGTTCTCTGCTGCAGTTCATTGTTGACAATAGGAGCCAAAAGAACCTCATTTCAGTAGAGATCATGAAGCAGATGGGTCTACTGACTACATCACATATGTAGTTGTACAGCATTGGGTGGCTTCACTAAGGATGAGATCTCTGTGTCAGCCAGCAATGCTACCTTCCCTACAACATCAAGCACTTCACAGATGAGGTACTATGTGATGTTTCTCCTCTTGAATTTTATGATGTATTATTGGGACAACCATACTTGTGAAATCTTCACGTTGTATATGAGTCTAGACCTCACTTTGTGATTATTACCTTTGGCAATAAGTTGTACATGATACTGGAGGTGGCCCCACCTACTGCCATCTCTTTGATATCTGCAAAGAAATGTAGTAAGATCATTTCGTAGAATAGGAAATTTGTTTTCCTTATGATCCACCCTTAGGGAAAGAATAATATTGTGGCAATGACTTCCAGGTAGGGATCCTATGCACAACA